>OY821517.1:253243623-253784028 GCA_963682025.1 Cordilura impudica
TTTCGTAAAATCTGAAAAAAATTCATATTTTCTCCCATATAAACACACTTGAAATTTTCAATCGCGTTGAGCCAGCTCTAAAATGTTTATTGATTGGACCAAAACTTTGTATTTCTCACTTTTTTTGCTATTCGCATATTTCTAGGGGGTGCGACCGAAAGTTTGAACACTTTTTTTTATTAAGGGCCACCCTAATGCACATGTTACATAGTATGTAATACATACATATAAACATTTTTTATTATTTATAGTTTTTATATAAAATTTTATTGGAATATCTTTCGTTTCGTTACGTACGTCCTCGGCTATTAGGCCTAGAGGCTCCAGGATTCATTTCATTTATTTTTTATATCCAATTAGTTGGACCAAAGACTCTCACTCTCTAAACCATGGTCTAAACCGACTACAATTTTCTTGTTTTTTGCTGGATTATTCTTTTCGTCTTTAATACTTATTTTTATCAATAAAATATTAGTTTTTTGACCCAGTGTGTTACAGATATTTTTACCGTGTTTAAGAGGTTTCTTTTAGGGTTTTAAGTAACAAAGTAAATTTAAGTATTGAGATGTGTCTTTTGGTGTCTTTTTCGCAAAACGTTCAATGGGTAGTCATCTTGAATCTCTAGTTGATGTTCTTTTAAACACTTTCTTTTCCTGTACTTACAACTCACTCACTCTAATGATGATGGTTTAATGTAATAAATTGTCTGTTAATTTTTCAGAGGCAGCTGTTCAAGTGTGGTACGTTTATAAATGACTAATATGAAAACACATCTTTATTTTGTAATATTTATTACCGTTATTATATTTAAATCAAAGTGTTTGTAAGTTATATATGATACCACATCAATTAAGTTGATTTAAATATAATGGAATCCAACTTTTGTGAACTAGGTAAGGAGGGTGATTTCAGAACTACCCAACATAATAAAGAAAACCAAAAAAAAAATTTAAAAAATATAAGTTTAATTCTCAGGATGTCTCCTTAAAATATCCATCAAACGAAGATTCCTCTTTTTTATTGTTGGTAAATATTTCACCAACGAGCCATATTTGCCGAGGTGGCTTATTCTGGAGTATAGAGTGCGTGATGAAGCAATATTAACTTTAACTCATGGATTCTGGACAACGAAATAAGTTTTTTTTTTTTATGTTATCACTCAAACGCTGCAATAAGTTCGTATTAACCAGCATAAGGGTAAGATACCTAAATTTCTGTCAAAATAAAACATCGACGTGATGTTCATTTCAGAGACTCATCTCACTAATAGATATAATTTTAATATTCCAGGGCATACACTCCACAGGGCTCATGGTGTCACTGACAGAATAAGACATTATGCGCTAGAAGAGTTTTGCAAATATTACTTTCAAGCTTATCTGTTTGGTTTTCAGTAACTAAAGTCCAGTTCGAGGAATTCTTCAGTACTCTGGAAGATCAAAACACACATACTGGGGGTTCTCGTTTGATAAATCCTAGAGGCAGACAGTAGTAATATATACTGATTTATCAAAAAAAAAAAAAAAAATAGATTGGACTTTGTGTCTCAAAGACAACAATTCCAGATCTTATATTTTATATTAAAGGTCTAACAAGTACTAACTGTACGAATTTTTTCCTTCGACAAGCCTCAGCTGTGTCAAATACCGGTTAAAACGTCAGGTTATGATTCAATAACACCTCAACTGATTAAAGCCTACCAAACGTTGGTATTTAATGGCATCTTGCAACTAGAATATTGTCCGCGTGCCTTAAAAATTGTTCAGATAAATATTATTGGGCATAAAATAAATTTACCACCTCCATCATCTGTAGATCATTTAGTTTATTACCATGTCTATCTAAGCTATTTGAGAACATATTTCTTACACAAATTACTCCATTTCTAAATAGACAGAACATTTTCCCAGTACATGAACTACACTTAAGTATACTTCGCAAGACAGCTGATGCGAATTCGTAAGAATACTCGAATTAGTAGAGCCAATATGCCGCCCAATTGAAAGAGCCTCAATTGTAAGAAAGAAAAAGCTCCAATTGTGAGTAGCTATATTTAAGGATTACTATAAAAGATATCAGTTGCATATTGTTAAGCTTAAAAGGGGCGACTCAAAAATGAAAAAAAAGGAGAAATTAAATAAAAAAATTACCAAATTTTAAACGTAATGTAACGTAAATGAATTTTTATTATACCAATCGATTTCGAATCACTTACTGATTTGGTTAATGTGTGTTCATCATGTATGACCAACTTTAATCATAATCTCCATATAAATCCGTCTCCCAATATTCACTCAACTTTGTTTGTTTATGTTTTTAGAACACATGGGTTACCTCACAAAATATGGTCTTGATCGGACCATTTTAGAACTAGTTTCCATATAGAAATCAGGAAAATTGTTGTTTATGTCAATTTATGACGTCATGGTTCGACCAAAGACTAATGGTTTGGGATATCGTATAGATTTGTTACTTGTTGTACCCTCCACACCAGTCTGAAGAGGACATATGTATATAAGTTTGTAAGTCTATTTATAATAACTAGCAGATTCCAGCCCTCGAAATTTGAGCGCAAGTTCAAGGAAATTTTATTTTTTCATTAAATAAAGCCCCTTAAAGTATGCTAATCATTTATAGCCAATTCACAAATCACAAAAAACAAACTCATTTTTATTACAAACCCATTAACAAATTTAACACACACACATAGCACTGTATAATTTTTTGTATGTGTTAGTAGCAACTTTAAATGCAATTTACTCAAAATAAAGGAAAAAAAAAATAAAAATCTGTAAATCTGCAAATCGGCTAAAAAGAAATACCTTTCTAATAATATACGTTTGGTCAAAATCGGGATAAAACGGTAGAACAAAACATCAGTCACAAGAAATCGCCAAGCCTATTAATATTATAGATTAGAAAAAAATCTGAACCCCATAAAATGTACATATTCCAGATTTTTTGAGAACAGAGTTGATATAGTGATATCCGTCTGTGGAAATCACATCCTCAATAGAGTTGCTCAGCTTATATCTAGTTAAAATGAATCAATGACATCCTGAACTATTTAGAATCATCAAACTCGGTTTAATAGGACCCGAAATTTCAATGAAAATTTAAAAAAATTCTTAAAAAAATATGGGTTTCTATGTTCTTTTTGTTATTGTTGTTACTTTAAATTATGTAATTTGTGTGTCATAGCTGTAATTGTTGTTGTTGTTGTTGTTTTTGTGGTCATTGCGTTTGTAGCATTTGCTTAATGAGTGCTGTTGTATCAAGGTCTTGCAACCTTTGCTTTAAAACAATATAATATATATAATATTTATTCTTCAATTCGCATGTTGTTACATTCATATTCAATTATTTGACGGATATCTTGTGAATGGGACTTTATCAATTAATTTTTACTTTTTATTTCAGAACATAATATAGATTTTCACAAGAAGATGTTTGAAATAACAATATAATTGATAGGTATAAAAATTTTGTGGATATCTGCTATATATGTAATTTCGAAAATAATCGAATAGACGGGTTGTTCCCACTTTATGTACATAACTAGTTTTATTTAATGTTTTTATGTTTATTTCTGCTACATATTTGTATATCTTTTTTTAATAAAAGCTAATTCTGGATATATATAAAATCATTATTCCTCGTCTCAAATTTATGTAAAAAGTACAATATGTAGTATGTAAAATAGAATAGTGGAAATTAGAATTATAAATGCAAAAATATTAAAAAATTACAAAAATAACGGTTGTTTGTTTGGACAGAGTTGTATCTTCTGAAATTAATACGAAGTAAAAACTGTGTGGTATGAAAACTGATTCTAACCACACTGCTCGTAGGCATGACTTTAGGTGAGTGCGTCAAAGCGCTGACCAAAAAGTGCTAGTGAGTGTATGTGATAGTTCAAATCTCACGGCCGACCTAAGTAGAAAAATTTCATATAGAAACAATCTATTCAATTATAACATAACAATGATCACAATGTTTAATAAATCGCTGATGAAGGCTGAAATGCCAGAAACTGGTCCGATTAAGAATACAGTGTAGTTATGATAAATTTTTGAAATATATGCTTTCTTCTTCTCTAGCACGCACCACTGAAACAAAATTAAAATTTGCATATTAATTATTTATTTTCGGCCTATGGATACAATATTATCCTTACAGACTAGCCAGAAAACGTAAAAATATATTAATTAAGTGAAATTAACATTATTTAAAATAAGTCTAAATTGGGTATGGGAAATAGTAATATCCAAAATATTGCAATAAAAATAATATACAAGCCTTTGTAAGCGGTTCATTTAATGCATAATCTGTTTTATGCATATCAACATAAAAGAGTTTATCAATTCTCCGAAACACCCTTGGAGGAACATAAATTTTAATTAATTGTAACAATTCAGAGCAATCAATTTCACCACAAATAATACCGTGTAAAATATTTAGAGAAAATATCTTTCTTCTAACTTCCAAAGTTTTCATTGAAAGTAGAGCACACTTACTCTCATATGGCACATAAAGCGAAGGAGTAGAAGATGATGCAGATTGAAAATTTTAAAAATGAAAGCGCATGATGCTTCATTATATATACATTATATATTGAGAAGGAAGAATATGACGACATCTATGAAACGTCATATGAAAGCACTTTCCAATATTAAAAGGAATGCCATTACAATCAGACCATAAAATATGCCTATTTAAGTCATCCTGAAGATCAGAAATATCTCTAACTGTTGACATTGGTTTGAAAACTTTAAGATCGTCAACATACAAAAGATATTTCGAATTTTTAAAACAGTGATAAATCTCATTTATAACAATATTAAAAAGTAAGAAAATTATAGTCGGTCTAGACCGACTATACGATACCCTATACCATGCGTTTAGAAACCCTATCTCTTAGGCCCAACTAACTGGACATTGAAAATAAGCAAAAACCAAATTTGAGTGGGATTTTTATTAATTTTTTTGGCTGCAGATATGAAAAGGTTCATATCGGATGCTATATCTATAAAGGGACTAGGTCCAAAAATAGACCGATCCTGATCATGTTTGGTAAAGTCTCTTGTATTTTACAAAAATATGTACAAACAAAATTTGAGAAGAATCAGTGCAATATTTTTGTTTTTTAATAGATTTAAGTGAAGATCGGGAAGCAGCTCCATATGGGGTCAAAAGGATCATTTTTGGACTACTCATTAGTGGATGTAATGAAATGTAATGGGTTTGTACCCAATTTGAGTAAGATCTATATGACAATTTGGATCTTATGGCAATTTATGTCGATTTCATATGGGTAATTTGTATGGGGGCTAGGTCTGAACATGGACCGATTCTCACCAATTTCAATGCCGTTCATCCCATGGCCGATAAAAGCTTATATACCAAATTTCATCAAAATATATTCATATTTGCGACCTGCAGTTTGATTACAAGCTTTACATGGACACACAGACGGACGGACGGACGGACATTGTTAAATCAACTCAGAAAGTGATTCTGATTCGATCGGTATAATTAAAGATGGGTCTAGGTCAAATATTTTTGGTTGTTACAAACAGCAGCACAAAGTCATTATACCCAAACCACATAGTGGTATAGGGTATAAAAAGTAAGGAACCCAGGATACTACCTTGCGATATACCAGAGGTCAAAATGAAAGATCTAGAACAGATTCCATCTATTGAAACTGTAGAAAGACGGCCAGTTAAATAATAACGAAAGCTTTAGTAAAAGAAGTTTATGTGGAACACGATCAAATGCTTTTGCAAAATCCGTAGTGGTAGTTGATACGCAAATGTAACGCTTTAAATTATAAAAAAGTTTGCTGTACACAATATGCTCAAAAACTTTTGCAATATTAGTCAATTTAGAAATAGGCCTGTAATTCTCAACATTATTTTTATTCCCAGACTTCAATATTGGAAATATCGTTGTATATTTCCATTTTTGAATAAAATAACCCGCCCTTAATGATTTAATAAAAATTATCTTCAGATGTAAAATCAATGAAAACAAACTTGTTTTCAACAGAAAAGCAGAAAGACCATCATTATCCGATTTAAATGAATTAGAAAGCTTAACTATACCGAATGCAACATCTTCATCCGAAACTTGTAACGATCCAAAATCAAAAAAACTATCAACACTTCTAATATCAAAATTAGTAATAGGAAAAACATCATCATTTAAGTTAGACTGGAAATATTTAGCAAAAAGATTAAGCGAATAAGTCATTAGAACTGGTATTGAGGAATTATTTCTTTTGGAACTAATAAAACTCCAAAAACGCTTTGGACTTTATAGAGTTATTAAAACTCATTTTGTATTGGTTGTATAAAAACTTATTGAGGAAATTAAACTCTCCTTCATAGTGTAGAAAATTTTGCTTATCACGGTCATTATTTGAGGCTTTATATTTTTTATGAAACTTATTTTTAAGATGTTTTAATTTTTTTAGCCCTTTAGTATACCACGGGAGTCTATGAACTTTTGGACTAGCCAAAGGAATATTATCTTTTATAATTTTTGCAATATTTTTTAAAAATGAATCATAACAAATTGAAACAATATTACTATTCAGTAAATTATACCAATTACAATTATTAATATGAGAATTTAAAGAAACAAAATCACAAGCATAATAATTATAACGTAAATCATCACTGCCATTGTTACATATATATTCATAAAATTCAATTTCAAATTCCACGGCAGGATAATGACAATTGGAAGGATAAATTGGAAAATCAGCTTGACAGAGAGAAAATTTTAAATCGGAGCTTAGAAAAACTAAATCTAAAATTCTATGAAGATTATTATACACAGTATTAATTTGATGCAAGTCAAGACTAAAAACTGTATCAATCAGGTTAATCTCAAATGAGTGATTAACATTATTTGGAAGAAATACACCAGACTTAGTAACTTCAGACCACACAATATCAGATAACTTAAAGTCACCCAATACGTTACAGTATTAATTGTAATATGTCTGAAAAATGACTACAAATCTATTAAAATCATTATTGTTTTTATAAAAGAAACAATAACAAGAAAACAATTAAATTTAAAATTTAAATTTAAAGGTTAATTATCGGCAACTGTATTGCAATGCTAACCGTATCCAACATTGGTTGTAATATTGAGTTTAAGAAACACGTTGGGGGAGGGGGGGGTTTCAAAGATTCAGCACGTCCGAGTTTAACACTCTTACATATTTATTGTTAATTCTTCAAAAAAAAAAAAAAAAATTACCAAAGTAATAGAATATTTTTATTCTGAAACTTAAAAAAACAAATTATAAACCGGATAAGGTTATAATCAATAACTTACTGATAAGACAATTTATTGTCATTTAGTAATACTTAATTCATCTCGTTCATTATTTATTCTAGGGCTAATCTACACGTTACATATTTTAATTTCAACTAGCTGTATACACATTTGAAAAAAAAATTTCACTTTTACTAAAAAACCAACAACTTTTGGCTCTGAATCATAAATTTAGACGTTATTTTTTTTTTTTTTTTTTTTGATAATTTGCAATTGTTTCTTTCTTTATTTATATTTGCTAAATGTTATTTCAGGCTAACACCCAACAAACATACCGGAAATGCAGCATAAAAATAAACATAATACAAGTATCTAGACCGACCACACGATACCCTATACTATTAGTTTAGAGAAAATAAACCAAATTTGAGTGAAACTGTTATAAATTTTAAAATATTAATAATTATATGAAAATGTTTGGAGGATATTTTTATATGGGGACTAGTCGAAAAATGGACAAATCATGACCATATTTTGTAAAGAGATATATATGATATTTTGGACAAGGTCTGTATATTCACAGATTTTCACCAATTTCAATACGGTGCATATCGACAAAAACTTTTAAGTGTTCAAAGTTTCATCAAAATACACTTATGCATTACAAGGTTTGATTACTGATAGAAGGACATCACTATATCGGTTCAAAAAATTATTCGGATCGGCCGCTACAATAAAAGATACGTCTTGGGTAGATGTTCATGGTGTTACAAACATCAGCACAAACTCAATATACCCAGATCAAAGAGTGGTATAGGTTATAATAGATGCTTAAATTAAAAAACTAAAAACACATGAGTCTTCACCAATCTTATCGTTCATATATTTTCTAGGTTGTCTGAATTTTAATTGGCACACTTAATGAAATTAATTAACAAGACTTTGTGCTTAAACGTAGAACTATTTTTAAAAAATTAGCACTAAATAAACTAAAAGGCAAATGATTTATATAAACCCCCCCATATGGTCAACAAGAGTTTGTTGCCAATTTGTCTAGAAAATACAATTCAATTGATTATTTTCATTGTGTTTATTTTAGAAATAATCGTATGTATGTATTAAGGTGCACGAAACTTGTGTGGAAGAAAATGAACTTTAGTATTGAACGTAACGCCGCTTTTTAAGGTCAATATTTTACTATCCCTTAACAAATATCGATTATTTCGATATTTTGTTTTTAAAAAGTCACAATCCTTTTTGCAAATCAAACTGACCTTTTTGCAAATCAAATTCAACTTTTGACAAATGAAATTCACCTTTTTGCAAATCAAATTCACCGTATTGCAAATCATTTTCAACCAATAGAAATAATTGTTTAAAATACTTTAAAACTTCAAGAATAAATACTATACATAAAAGGTATAAACACAAAAACATTTATTTTTTTACAAATTCAAAATTAAATTATTTTAGCAATGTGAGAAATTGAAAAACTATTTTATTCATTTACTTTATAAAGATTCTCCTGTAGCCGCGGACGGCAATTGAATGGGACTAAGAGTTGCAGTTGATTGTTCAATTACATGTGTTAAATGTAATGTACTCCCAGGATTAGCTAATATGTTACGTACATAACATATCATTTTAGAAAATACTTCCTCGATTGGGTTGAGCATTGGGGAATAAGGCGGTTGGAAAACTAATGTGTGCCTAGTTTGTTCAACGAGAATACGTACCTCCTGTGTTATGGACTGACGTTGTCCATAATTAACCACGCTTCCAAATATTATTTTCTTCTAATATTTCAAACAATCCCATTAAAAATTCGCAAAAAATATTTGAATTGACAGTGGAGTGTGCAATTTTTTTCTGAAATAATATTCCCTGGTTATTTAATTCAGCAATTAATGAAACATTGCATCATCTAACCATTGGTACAATTATATTGGGTGAATTTGGTTTGCAAAAAATGTGAATTAGATTTGCAAAAAGGTGAATTTGATTTGCCAGAAGTTGAATTTAATTTGCAAAATGGTGAATTTGAAATGCAAAAGGGTGAATTTGGAGGAAAAACCCTGTACATCCAGTTTAGTGTATTTGAATTTTCCCTTGATTTTCAGAATTGCTGCCTTGTGTAATAATTTGGCCAAATAGATCGGAAATCTGAGAACATTAAATTATCATTTGTTAATCACTTTAATTAAAACGCAATTCTTGAAATCCAAATTTTTATCTAAATTAATAAAACGTTATTTTTTCCAATAGTACAAATTTTTTGGTTTGAAAGGTGAAAAAAAAAAAATTACCTAAAATTTAAACAAGTAAGAAAATTATAGTCGGTCTAGACCGACCATACGATAACCTATACCATGGTTTAGAAACCCAACTAACTGGATATAGAAAATAAGCATAAACCAAATATGAGTGGCATTTTTATTAATTCATATCGGATGTTATGTCTATATGGGGACTAGGTCCAAAAATGGACCGATCCTGACCATGGTTGGTAAAGTCTCTTGTATTTTGCGAATATACATACAAACAAAACTTGAGATGAATCAGTGCAATATTTTTGTTTTTTGATAGATTAAAGTGAAGATCGGGAAGCAGCTCTATATGGGGCCTATGACTAAGAGTTGTCCCATAGGGATCATTTTTGGACTACTCATTAATGGATGTAATAAACACATACAAACCCAATTTGACTAAGATCTATACGACAATTTGGATCTTATGGCAATTTATGTCGATTTCATAGGGGTCATTTGTATGGGGGCTAGGTCTGAACATGGACCGATTCTCAACAGTTTCAATAGCGTTCATCCCATGGCCGATAAAAGCTTATATACCAAATTTCATCAAAATATATTCATATTTAAGCGCCCCGGTAGGTGAGTAGGTAGCGTGCTCGCCTATCATGCGGGGGTCGTGGGTTCGATTCCCACCAGAGGCTTTGGTCCGTCGCTGCAAAAACCAGCCAAATGGTCTTTGTCACCCGGCTTATCCCTGGACCCAAATTAGAATACAAATTTACTTTGTGTTGTAATTAACATAAATAAATAAATAAATATCATATTTGCGACCTGCAGTTTGATTACAAAGTTTACATGGACACACAGACGGACGGACGGACGGACGGACATTGTTAAATCGACTCAAAAACTGATTATGATTCGATCGGTATAATAAAAGATGGGTCTAGGTCAAATATTTTTGGTAGTTACAAACAGCAGCACAAAGTCATTATACTCAAACCACATAGTGGTATAGGGTATAAAAATTGACAAAAATTAAATATCTAAATAAATGCATTGAATTTTAAATGCTGCCATCGATAAATGAAAAGAGCGATATTTACAATATTTGACATTTAAAATTGGAAGCCTATAAAATATTTTTGTAGTAAATAATTTCAATAATTTTCAAAATGTGAGCTCAAATTTTTTAATCAGGTGGTGCGTTAAGTGGAAATAAATAACGACTGCGAAAATATTACAACAGTAACAGTCACCGTATTACAAAATAAATTAAACCACTTAAGCCTAAGAAGTCACCTGAGTATGACTTAATAACAGCTGATCACAGTTTCTAAACTATCACAATTTTTATTGCAGCTTTAAAACTTTGCTATTTTCCAAGTACACTCAAGTCTCATTTTATGCGGTAGATGCGTCCCACAGAAAGTCGCATAAACTGAAATCTCATAAAACGAAACATTGCTATCATACAGAAACAAGGAATACGTTCCGATATATTAAAAATCTGCATTATAGTATTTTAAATGTACAAAAACCGCATAAAACCAAAATTATTAATTTCGTATTTTTATGTTTTTTTTTAATAATTCAGTTTGTAAATGTAACAAAATCATGAAAACGACATATTTATTAATTTTAAAGCTAATTAAAAATAAGATAAAAAGAAAGTTATTTTAAACAGAAATATTGCTTAAAACCCCTTCTTAATGTTTTAACTTGTTAAAACAAGGAAGAGTGTTACGGTTTTACGTTTACATTAATATCTGGATTTATAGCACTATTTATAAAAATGTAAACAAAATATTTTAAAAATCAAAAATTTGATAATTTATTAAACTTAGTACAAAATTATTACGACAAACATACTGAAATTTAAAATTTTTATACGTGTGTCTTCATCGTTTTGGGCATATCTCAACACAATGATGCCCGATTTACCCCATTTTCAATACGAACCTGCTCGAAATAATGACAAAGGTTATTATACACAGTCCCATATTCGGAATCTCAAGTATAGAATATATATATGATATAATTTTTTTTAATAGATATAATAAATTATTAACACAATATAGAAAAGTATTTACATAATGTTTAATATTATGTTTAATATTATATTATTATAACCTTACACAGGTAAATGGTCTATTTTGTGAATGAGCGTGATTTCAACAGACGACGGTCATCGCTATATATATACATTATGGGGTCGCAAATGAATTTTTCGATGCGTTACAAATGGAATGACAATCATATATTTACCCTCTACAGTGGTGTTTATAGGGTATAAAAATCGATTTTCAAAACGCATAAATTCGCATAAAAAATACGCATAAAATGAAGGTGATATATGAAAGGTGGCTTAAATCATTATGATATTGAAACCAGGAAAAAACATCAGATGAAGTAATAGGTAATAGGTAAACTGTTCTATAATTCTTAATAAATGACTGATACCTTGTGAACAATTTAGATTTCGTGAGAAACACTCGACAATGGAAAAAATACATAGAAAAGCCGTATTCTTAGATGTTGCAATGGCATTCAATGGTGTATGGCATGATGGACTTATTTACAAGCTAGATTTGTTGTTGCCTAAACATTATAGTAAACTTCTGGAATAATATTTGAGAGACAGTTTCTTTCGAGTAAAACAAGTTTCAGCCTATAAAATCGGGTGTAGCACAGGTTAGTATACTGGGCCCTATTTTGTACCTTTTATATACCTTTGATATGCCAGTAAATAGAAATTGTGTGGTTGGTAATTTTCCTGATGACACTGTCTTATTATCGACAGCACGGAACAACTTAATTGTAACCGAACAACTACAGACTGCTTTAAGGTTGAGGTTCAACTGTGGACGGAAAGATGGGACATCTATAATATTAATGGGCTAGGCGATTTATTGTGAATGATGTTTTGTTCTACCGTTTTATCCTAATTTTGACCAGGCTTATGTTATTTGAAATGTATTTCTTTTTAGCGGTTTTGCAGATTTACAGATATCTAAATTTTTTCCTTTATTTTGAGTAAATTGCATTTAAAGTTGCTACTAACACATACATAAAATTATACAATGCTATGTGTGTGTTTATTAAATTTGTTAATGTGTTTGTAATAAAAATGAGTTTGTTTTTTTGTGTTGATTTGGCTATAAATGATTAGCATACCTTTAGGGTCTTTATTTAATGAAATAATAAAATTTGCTAAAATTTGCACTCGAATTTCGACGGCTATCTGCTAGTTAAATTGAATAGCTCTAAATCATCACACATTAACTTCACAAAACCACTTGTTATTGCCAACATACAGGTTCCATTTGTAAACTCTGCCAAATATTTTGGTATGACGTTAGATGCAAACTTCATTGTAAGGAACACGTCAAAAAGAAATAAAGATGAACTAGAACTATAATACAGAGAAATGAGTTGGCTTATAGGTAGAAACACACACAACAAAATTATTCTGTACAAGCAGCTGCTGAAACCAGTCAGGACCTATGAAATCTAGGTCTGTGGCTGTGCAAAAAATTCCATTATACAACAAATATAAAAATTCAGAAATAAATGAAGAAATAAGGCGTAATGCTGAGGATCATAGATTAAAGCTACATCATCCCAATAATGAAATTCCCGAGTGACTTAATACTGCAGGTCTATATAGAAGGCTTAATCGCTACATACCCCATGAACTGATAGCTCGAATCAACCCGAATTGATTTTGTTAATAAAACTCCTATATCTGTAAGCCTTATTATTAAGTATTGTAGTTAGAACTAAACTAGTAGTTAGTCTACATAGACTAGCCGTACTATTAACTTAAATTATAAATTTTTTTATCTTAATTAATAATAACGTAACCCATAAAAACAAAGTTTTTTTTAAAACTTTATTTCCTTATGCATATGAGTTTTGAATATCTCCGTGACGGTGCTTGACTGTGTGTGACAACAAGTCTATGGCCAAAGTTTCAGATCCATCGGATGAGGGGAAGTGGGGTTTTAATCTCTCCGTGACTGTGCGTGACTACGTCAAAGTTAATCTTTTTTCACAGCAAGTCTATCGACCAAGTTTTAGATCAATCGGATAAGGGAAAATGGGTTTTAAATCGCTTCGTGACTGTGCGTGACTATGTTGATCTTTATTTACAGCAAGTATATCGACCAAGTTTCATATCGATCGGATGAGGGTAAATGACATTTAGATCACTCCGTGACTGTTCGTGACCACGCATGACTGTGCGTAACTACCCCAAAATTAATCTGTAGTCACGACAAGACTATGGGCCAAGTTTCAGATCAATTGCATAAGGGGGAATGGGGTCCACCTATGGCAGACAGAGAGTATGAGTTAAAAGAAAGAGTTTAAAAATTATTTTTTCCCTTGTGAGCACGCTATCCCGTTACGAGATTATCCTATTTTTTTTTGTAAAACGTGTATAACACTAAAATTAATATTTCTAGTAGGAGCTACGTCGAAATTCTAAAGTTAATTTCTTTGGTAACCCTAATACACATATATATATATATATATATATATATATATAGAATCCTCAAGATTCACAGACATGGCACTACAATAGTTTGTGCTGGATTACACAACTTTCTATTTTCACAGTTGTCACAAGACTGACTATTTTTAAATAGAAAACTCATTCATGTCTATTTATTCAAAAGCATGTTTACTATGATCAAGAAATACTTTCATAACTCCAGTGTATTCTAAATACGCATTCTACTACACAGTGTAACCCAGACACACTCTATTCAGGCGAACTTGCCTGGTATTACCATAACTCTCCGACACGGCCATCCTGACCATTCACGCGTCCCCGCGTGGACTGCTAATTTCACGACATGGCTGTGGAATTTTACTCTGACGACACAAGCCATATTTGTGGTCCCACTGATTTTATCCGCACTCAACTGATATGAGTTTTTTTTTTTTTTTTTTTTTTTTTTTTTTTTTTTTTAATCATACAAAATGATTCTTTAATGTAGCCGTACACAACATTTCTCCATTACATTCCGAACCCAAGTTCTTCAATTTAAATCCGTACACAACGGCTCTTCAACAATAGTGCTTCTTCAAGCACAACTAGCGATCTGCAGTGCTCCTTCAAGCACAATTTAACTTCTATCGCAAACAAATAGCGATCTGCAGTGCTTCTCCAAGCACAATTTAACTTCTATCGCAAACAAATAGCGATCTGCAGTGCTTCTCCAAGCACAATTTAACTTCTATCGCAAACAAATAGCGATCTGCAGTGCTTCTCCAAGCACAATTTAACTTCTATCGCAAACAAATAGCGATCTAGAGTGATTCTCCAAGCACAATTTAGCTTCTATCGTTCTTCAACTTAACCGTCCAAAACGGAATCTCCAATATCACCGTAAACAACCGTAGCCAGCGTTGTAAAATTACAATTACAATTCTTTTTCTCTCCCACCATTTTTTTTGTTTTGTTTTCCACCAAGAAAGCTTATAAACCGTTAATCAATATTTTATTTTAACATTTATTTACTTTTATTTATGACAAGATATTTTAACAACACTAAATGTTACTATTATAAGTGGCAAACGATACAGGGAGAAAAATAAACATTTCAGCTACCTAGTTACAGAGTTTATTCGCAATAAATTGAAAATATTATTAAACATCACTATAATCACACAATGTTGGCATTTTTCTAAGTCTATCACGGGCAAATTTATACGTTCGATTTGAGTCAAGAGCTATCAACTCATATCTGTCATTTTCAAGGACTCTATTTACTTTGAATGGGCCTCTAAACTTAGGGTCCAATTTAGTCTGATTCCGCTCTTCGTTTTGCATTAGTACAAGATCACCTTCTTGAAAATACGTTAGTCTAGCTTTATCCCTATCAAATCGAGCTTTCTCATAAACTGCACTATGCTGCATATTAGAAACTGCTTGCTTACGTTCATCTTCTATATCTAGTATTGGCTCATCATCGTTCACAAGCATCATTGTCAAAGGTCTAGCTACCTTACCGATAAACAATTCAAGCGGGGTTTTCCTGGTGACACGATTAATAGTACAATTTAACGCCAACTGAATGGATGGTAAAGCTTGTTGCCATGATTTTTCCCGGTCACTTTCAGCTGCAGTGAGTAAATCTTTGAGTGTGCCCATCACACGTTCAACCTGGCCGTTTGCTCTTGAGCTCCCTGTCGCAATTAAGTGTAAATCAACATTATGCGACTTAACAAATTCACGGAACTCCGAACTCGCAAAACAGCGACCTTGATCAGCGATTATTCGCGATGGTGCTCCGAAGAGTGATATGCCAAACAAGACAGCTTCAATGCTACTTTTGGTATCTATACGCTTGGTATGATACAAAACTGTATATTTTGTGAATGCGTCTATTAATACAAAAATATACTCTTTCTCATCGTTCTTACCACTTAACTTACCAGTTGCATCAATATGCAAAGTATGCCATGGGACTGCAATTTTCGGTATTGGATGAAGCTCAGCTTGAATCCTGCCACTATGTCTTTTAGCAATCTTACATGTAATACAATTTTCAACAAACTTTCTTACGTATTTGGACATGAACTCAAACCAACAATAATCATAAAGTTTTTCCAAGGTTTTCTCATAACCTACATGCATCAATGACTCATGCGTACAATTGATTACCGACCATCTAAGAGACTTTGGTATGATAGGTAGACAACGCAATCTACCATTTCGCAGTATTTTCCTATACAACACACCCGATCTAAGTTCATAAGTTTTAAGCAAATCGTTATCTAACAGTTGTTTGTTAAATTTATCAACTAGTGTAGAGATAACCGAATCTTTTTGCTGTTCAGCAATCAGCCATGCACTAGAAAGTTCCATAATATTAATTTCTTTTCTTGTTTGAGTTACATTTTCTACCAACTTATCAGGCAATGGATTTCTTGAAAAGAAGTCTGCATGAGCCAAGCGTTTCCCTTCTTTATAAACAACATCAAAATCATATGATTGAAGGAATGCCCACCATCTGTGAGCTCTTGGAGTTAGATCTAACTTATTACGAGCGGAGCGTAAGGAGTTACAGTCAGTTACAACAGTAAATCGGCGAGCAAACAAGAAGTGGCTGAAATGTTTTATAGCATTCACTACTGCTAGAGTTTCCAACTCGTAAGAGTGATATTTCGACTCTGCAACGCTTGTTCTTTTACTAAAGTACGCAATAACACACAACTTATCCGCCTGTCTTTGCATTAACACTGCACCATAGCCTAAAGAGCTAGCGTCTGTATGCAGCTCAATACTACAATCAGGGTCAAATATTTTAAGTACTGGCGAACTAGTTAGTATTGAAATAATCTTCTGCCTAATATCCTCATATTTTGTCTGCCACTCAAGTTTGTGCTGATCACGCGATGTTAATGCATACAAGGGAGCCATTTCATTCGAAAACTGTGGAATAAATTGTCGAAAATACGACGCCAATCCAATGAATTGTCGCAATTGTGTGACTGTTTGAGGTGGAGGTAAGGCCACAAGGGCCTCAATTTTCCCTGGATTTGGTCGTACTTCCCCCTGACTGACTTCGAACCCTAAATATTGTATCTTCTTTTTAAGGAATGAACATTTCTTAAAGTTAAATATAAAACCAGCTTTCGTCAAGGTTCTTAATACAGTTTCTATCCTATTCAACGTCTCATCAATATCAGCAGGCCCTATTATTAAGATATCATCCATGTAAACTACAGCGTAAGAGTATGCAAGCTCTCCTAGAGCTTCTATAACTGCACGCTGAAAAATAGACGGTGCATTGCGCAATCCAAACGGCATCATAAGATATTCGTATTGTCCCTCAGGTGTAACAAATGCAGTTTTTCCTATTGAGTCAGGATGAACTGGTATCTGATGATACCCACTGGCCATATCCAGTGATGTAAAGTAAAAGCAACCGTGAAGTCTATTAATTTGATCTGCTATCAAAGGGAGAGGAAATCTTTCTGGTATAGTATTATTATTTAATTCTCGGTAATCGACACACATTCGATCACTACCATCCTTTTTCTTTACTAACAATATAGGGCTTGCGAATGGAGAGACACTTTTTCTTATAACACCAACCTTCAAAAGTTCACTGATTTTTTCACGAACAATTTGTTTTTCTGGTTCACTTAACCTATACGGTCGTCTACACACTGTTTTGTACGGATCCTTCAAACGTATTTGCATAGGAGCAACTTTTGCAAAACTACTAGGCGTACCATATATAAAATTGTTTTGAAATGCACTTAACATTGTTATTAATTGCATTCGATGTTCCATTGACACGTCCGTATCAACATCTTGAAAATTTATGACTTGTTTTTCTATATCACATGCATTAATACACACAATTTTCATAAATTTCAAGGAATTCGCAGATAACTGAACGGATATGCCCTGACTCAAAATGTCACGTCCCAACATTACATCGTATTTCAAATATTTGTCGGGTAAAACATGAAAAAGAATTTCAATTGTCATTTCATCAATAATTATGTTAGTCAAAATTTGTACAGTACTACTAACACTTGATTGCCCAATGCCTGTCATGAATACAGAATTATTAAATCTCTTACCACTAAATTTATTTGCTATAGTCTCCTTGATTAAAGAACATTCTGCACCAGAGTCAAAGATTACGCCATACTTTGTATCATCTTGTTCAATTGTTGTCGTTGGAGTGGCTATACAGCAAACGTCCACTCTCTTCTCATTTGTTTTGTTGAATTTGTTACCAGTTTCTTGACCAACTCGAATAAGATTGCAGTTGGTAGCAATATGACCAACTTTTTTACATTTGAAGCAAATGATTTGTTTGTTTCTGATTGATTTTTCGTTTTGTTCCGAATTTCTTTTGTTCCCAAATTTATTTTTGTCAACATATGACAACAGCATGCGATCTTTTTCTGGACACACAAACGCTTTGTGCCCAATTTTACCGCACGAGAAACACTTGAACCTCATTTTAGATGGTGATGTTGATAATCTTCGTCTTTTAGCTTCCGGTTCACATTGTAAGGCACCAAGTTGCTGCAACATTTTGTTCCTAGTACGAACGTCTGTGGTATATGCCAAATGACGGACTCTGTAATCATATTTTGACAATTGCGCCATTGTCAATGCCACCGCAATCTCTTCTTTAGTATTGTTTTCCCAGTTGTTGGTTATATTGGCATAGAAGTTAGCTGCCCAAGATGCCATACTTTCATTACCACTGGGTCTATTTTCCAACGCAGCAGTCAAAAATGACGCAGAGGTTTCTGAGCTGTCGAATCGCTCTAAAAATGAGGCTTTGAACTCAACCCAATTCATTTGCGGAAATGAAACCTGTGTGAGCCATGTTGAAGATTGACCTTTAAGTGCTCGATTAAGTGCAATCATTAATTTGGTAGTGTTTGCAACATCGTCACCTACACATATATCCGCCATTGCAATCCAAGCTTTTGCATTATTGCCTTTTGCGTCAGGATTGAATTCTGGAAAGCATATCTCACTTTTATTTGGTGCTTTCAGGGTCTGAATGATGTCACGAAAAGTTGCGCTTTGTTGAAGTATTAATTGTTTCCAAACATCGACATCTTGCCCAGAATTGGCTTTAAATAAAGGCTGTTCCGATCCCACTTCTGATATAGAATCCTCAAGATTCACAGACATGGCACTACAATAGTTTGTGCTGGATTACACAACTTTCTATTTTCACAGTTGTCACAAGACTGACTATTTTTAAATAGAAAACTCATTCATGTCTATTTATTCAAAAGCATGTTTACTATGATCAAGAAATACTTTCATAACTCCAGTGTATTCTAAATACGCATTCTACTACACAGTGTAACCCAGACACACTCTATTCAGGCGAACTTGCCTGGTATTACCATAACTCTCCGACATATATATATATATATATATATATACATACCTATTTATTTATAAGTACTAGTTATTGTCGTTTTATTAAAATCGATAAGTAATATCGCAAAAAACATTTCAAATATCACAGGACCACAAGCCTGGGACCAGCCAGACCAATTGTATATATATTTCTGATTTGCGATACCAAATAACAAAGTTATGTACAATTCAAAATCAATTCTTTGTCGGTCCATAACTCCGAAAATATGCTCGACCGAAAAAAATATTTCTCCTAAATAACCCCAAAAGCCCTTAACCCCAGCAAAAAAAGTTAAAAAATCGAGTTGTCGCCCGTAAACTAAACTTGTTCCGATAAAAGTTAAATCAAGATGATGACCCAAAACTTAAGGTCTTGACTTCTCTGAACCCAATCGAAAAAAAGCATTGCCAAGGGGCATCCTAATAACAAAGCTGATCTGAAAACAGTAATTCTAGAGGAATGCTATAGAATTCATGAAGAGACGACTACAAGCCGTGACTGATTTTAAAAGTGGTCATATGAAACACTGATTCTTTTACTTAATTTTTTCTATTTATTTTTTTTTTTTTTTTTCGTATAAACGATGCGATCTTGACAACAAAATACTGAATTTTCTTTTGTTTTTGTTCTAGCTTCCGCATACTTACTTTAATTTTGTTCACTTTTGTTATTGTTAATTGGTAAATACATACCTACATAGATAATTTGGAATAAATAAAAAAATTATTTAAAACAAAAAATCATTTGAGTCTTATAAAACAAAATACCTATATGTGCTTTAAATGAATCGACTGATTACTCCAGTAGATAATATTCTAAGCTGTTCGAATTTTATTTTTTCCTTAGGAAACACTTTAATGTTTTCAGTTTTCATTAATTTAAAACAATGAGAAACCTCACAATATTATTTTTGCACATTGTCTTAATGTAAAAGAATATGATATAGTTGAATTCTTACCTTTTTGTGTGTAGTTTCTTATGAATGAAAAACCGGTCGCGGTCAATAGTTGTATAGATTCATAAGCAGAAAACAAGAATTAAAAAGTTCCTTGTTAAAAATGAACATTCATTTTTACTTGATATATGTAAATATGTGTATTATGAGACGCCCTTTAAGATTCCTTGTTTTTTTTTTTTTTGTTTTTGTTTTGTAGAAGTTCTGCTTGATTTGTTTCAACTTTGCCTGTGTGACAAAGAAACACCCCCGCAATGTATTATTCCTTGTTCTACTCCATCCTTTTTTCTCTTCTTTTTGTCAAACAAACATTAAATCACTTTTTTCCTTTGTTTAAAACGATAATTAAAATCGAATATAAACCTTTAGTTTTATTTTATAAGAAACTAACTTTCCTGTTAAACATTTCATTTAAATTTCTTCTTTATTTGCTATTGCAAATTTTTCTATTTGTTGTTTTTTTTTATATTATTTTTAATAAAACAGGGATTTGAAATTCTTTTGTATGGTTTAACACAAATTCAAGGTCGTTTCATTTTGTTTTAGATTTAAATGATTTTAATTTATATTTGGATACTTTTACTTAAATTTAGTTTCACTAAAATAAACTTGTATTATTTAATCAAAATACATATCTTTGATTTTATTTAATTAAAAAATTATTGCACTTTTTGTTAGGGAAAAAACACAACACACAAACAGGGGTTAAATCGATACACAGCGTGCGACACACCGTACGAAACAAACACTTGATTTTAAATGAATTTTTCCCATGCAATAATGTTGCCGTCTTTGTGTGGTGAAATTTTGTTAATTGGTGGCGAATTTGTTTAAAAATATGGAGCTACCATATGAACGTAGTGTTAGGTGTAGCCATATTATGAAAAGAAGGTTGCCATTCTTAAATGTATAAAAGCCGTTATATAAATATATTTTTATTTAAGCCAATTCATATCAGGTAATAGAATATTAAACAACAACAAATACATTTTAAGTAGACTTGTATGGTTTCGTATTTAATTAAACAATGTATACAAAAATATTTAGTTTTTTTTAATTAGCGGGAAAATAAAATTACGAATGCCCAATCACCAAACAAATTAAACTTTAAATGCTGAACTAATAACCGTTTTGTACTCGCGGTTTACCTATTTTTTTTTCAGAAAAAGGTTTTAAACGATATTGTTATATATGGAAAGATTTCGGTATTATGAATAAAGGATTCGTTTATTGAATACTATTATATTCTATTAAATATTATGTGTTATTATTGTGTTCATTATTAGGTTCTTCAGTTTTATTTGAATGTTGCGTCTGGTCGCAATAGTTTTAATTCTTCCAAGCACTGTTCAAGGTGCTCGGTTAGAATTGGAAATCAAAATAAAAAAAAAACAAGTTGATTGTTAATCTAAATTGATTCTAATTTTATTTACATTTTGTATTGGTATTTTTACATAATATTTATTACAGTTTTTGTGTGATTAAGTACTATTTCTTTGTTTTTAGCTTAAAAGTATTTTTGGTTATCATATTTCTTACACAATTTTTAATAGTTTTTTCTTTCATATTATTAGTTTTAATTTAATATGTGTGACACACTTTCTATAATTATATGAATAAATAATATTTGATTTAAATTGCAATGACGAATAATTCTATCAATTGCACCGTTTGTGGTACAGTGCAATCCATTATGATAGGTACATTACAATAGCACTACCCATTAATCATTTCGTAGTGAGCTCCTTTATATTTTTGATAATTATATTCTAAGTAATTAACTTTTAAACAACTGTTTTTTATTAATAATAAAGGTGATAAGATAAATGCTCACATCATTTAAGAGAGAATCCACTATAGGTTAAACGACTACCAAAACTGTGATAAAATCCAATTTCTCAAATGCAAATATTCCACTTTTTTTTAATGCCACTTTGTAGGAAATACTCCAAACCAACTAACTAAGCTTTTTGTTGTTGATAAATATTAAATGACGTTTGACAACACGCAGTCAAAGTCATTGCTTTGTAATTTCTTTATAAATTTTGTTGCAAGACCTGTATAGCTTTCAGAGATTCAGCTGCTTATTAAAATTATTTCTCGAATTATAAAGAAGAAAGTGAAAATGGAAAACAATAAATTAAGTAAGAATTATTGTTTTTTGTGAAAATTTGGTAATTTTGTTTGATTTGCTTGATATAAAGCAACTTTTTTAACATAACCTAAAAAGTGTAAAATGTTACTTCGTGGAAGTTTTTAAAATTTCGGCGGATTGAATGCAACCAAAAATGAATATATTGAAATGTTATTAATCAATTTCCATTTACATCAAATATCCATTTTTAGCCGTTTTCGAATAATACCATAATTTTTAAGTAAGAAAAACAGAATAAACTTGTGCAATTTTATAGTCGACAAATTTGGTAAGGATGAAATTTCCGATGACTGCGTCAAATGTATTACGGAAGAAGTGCGCCTTTTCTGTAAAAACGTATCAGAAATGTGGGCGAAATATGGTAAAGTTCGAAGTGAGTGTGTCACTTGGTGAGTTGATATTGAGTTACGGTTTCGATAGTAACACTGGTCAAGCGCAATTTAAACAAGCTTTTAAAGAATCGAGTACATCGAATCATTCTGATGCATCGCTTCTGGCAAATACAATTGTCCAGTTAAAACTTTTGCTTTTGTCTGGACAGCCTGTTTGGAATAATCTTACTCCGCAATCGACAAAGTTTTGTCGGCCCGTTAAGTTAGAATACGTGAAGGGCACAAAGGAATCTATTTTGAAAGAAGAATTAGAGTTGAAAAACGAAAAACGAGGCATTAAAAACTATGCACATTACGATCAGCGAAGATGAAGAAAACAATGAAAATGAAATTTTATCCCCAACATCTGTGGATATATTAAATAAATTATGTTTGATGTGCGAAACTGAAGATTAAAATGACGATTAAAAAATTTAAGTTTTCGTGTTTTTTGTTTTGCCTTTGAAAGCTTAAGGGGCATATAAAGCTAATTGTTTTTGCGTACTTTGTACCAAGTTGTATTGAAAATTTCCATAAAACCCGACCAAAATAATAAAAATAAACAAAAACAATGAATATATATGTACTAGCTGGGCCCGGTCCGCGTTGCTGGCCAAAAGAAAAGATCTGGTTTTTATATTGCATCTAAATTTTAATACACAGTGTCGGACAAAACTAAAGCACGAACTCCCCTGAAAGTTTTTGCAGACATGTAAGTACAATACTAAAATTTGATTTTGCCAGAAACAAAAATCAAAAATCAGTCTTCACAGTGTCACCCGCCAGGATATTCTGAATATTCCCTGAAAATTTCGTTCAATCCGTTTTTATACAATATTAAAATTTGATTTTGCCTCGCCCCTCCGCTCACAGGCCAAAATCAAAAATCAGACTTCACAGTTGTGAAGATTCCCTGAAAATTTCGTCAGGATCGGTGCTGCCATATTGGACAAATATACATACACCCATTTTTATATAAAAGATGAAGATAGGTGCGTATGCCGCATGCAATTTAGGCGCCAAATCACAGCATTCGATATCGAATAAAATTAAACGATTTTCCATATTTTGGATTATTATTTAAAGAAGTGAGGCAAACATCAGCCCTCGTTTCGTTAACTGTGACAGAGTAAAATAATTTTTATTATTTTATTTTGGAAAATTAAAAAATTTTTTCGATCGAAAAATTTCGGTAACGAATGCGGTGATTTGACCCCAATTTGTTTTTATTAATATTGTTTCCGTTACTTCCTGCCTTCGATTTTATTTAAATTTTCCTTCAAATTATGTAATAATTTAGCTGTTATTAATTTTGCACAGAAAAAGTAGTCATTTGACTTATAGTGGAATCTCATGATTAAAACAAAAGCAATAATTATAACTGAAGTCCAGATCATCTCTGAAGGCATTAGGATTTTTAATTAGATCTTGTTCTGTGGCAAAATTCGAACTTATCGTAAATTTTCCTATTAGATGTACGTAAATCGAAAGAAACTGAATGGAAAGTGATTTGTCCCGTTTTCAAAACGTGAATATTTAATCCCAAAGCAGAAATGGAACTTTCAATGCTCTTTTATATACCCATGTACATTCGAGTGGGCCACCGAAAAAATTGTTGGATAATTGCGTTTTACAGATTTTAGTAGAATTTTTCTGAAGTGAGAAATCTATATTAAAACATGGCTATTATGGGTATAAAACATTTCGTTTTGTCAAGGACATTATTAATATGCAGATATATTTTGAACTTAGTTAGTTTGAGACGTGTCGTCATACAAAATATGTAAAACATGCTAGTTTTTCCTTATAAAAAATTTGATTATGTGAAGCTGTGATAAAATTTACAGGTTTTGTAGAGAGATGATCAGATATACACCGCCTTAAAATCAAACCAACACCTATTTTGTGACTAAATATATCATCGATCTCGATTAAGAATGGAATTTGTTATGAATAAAAACTAGTTGTTTGGTTGAATTGGTTTCACTCAAAATAAAGCGTACATTTTTTAATAAATACAATCGATTAATCGAAAAGCTGATTTTTTTTTAAGTTGGTGTCGGTGATACGTTATGATCACCATAATTATGTACTGTAAAAGTTAAAGAGAACATACTGGTAGTATAGTGTAATTTGTCCATAACTTGAACGACTAGATATCTAACAATAATAATAATAATTCTTCTTTGCAGATAAAAAAATTTTTAACAATTCAAAAGTTTGAAAAGATTTTTTAAAAAATATGCATATAAAAAGATAAACGTTACCAACGATGTTTTATAAAACGTCTGTCGGCAAAAAATGTGTTTAATTAAGTTAATTTACTAAATATTCTCTATATTTTGATGTGACCTTTAAGTACTTTACAAGCATCTTCCAGTCTTCTTCTTTATCGCCATCTAATATCTGAATTATTTCTAGTTCTTCCAGTATTGGTTTACGGTACTTTATATAATATGCATGGTAATCTGTTATTATAAAGTTTTACTAATATATATATATATATTGTAGATGCAGACTTATTGTGTAGAAACGATTGTCTTCAGCGGTTGTTTCCAGCATGAGAATATAATTTCGTGTACCATTTGGCAGCTTTTTTTGAGAAAGTAACGTTGCAATCTATCAGTTTCTCCAAAATGTCCTATCCCCAATACCTGAGCAGCATATGATTGAGTTGATCTGCACACTGCTAAGAAAACCTTCCACTTCATTTGCAGATATATTTCCGTTTTACCGAGAAAGCTTTGTCAGGTTGTATTAATGGCGCCTTTAGTATGTTTGCTGAACTTTAATTTAGGTGTGAAAATAACACCCAGGTAGTTAAATTCAGATAATATGTTAATTTCTGCATTGTTGAAAACTCATTTTCATGACTGGCAAGGCGACCCCCATTTCTAAAATGCATAGATCTAACAATGCATAGATACATAAATATATATCGTGTATGTCAAATTGTGTATCACTTATGGGCTGGTTAAACTGTAGTGTTAGATATCTTTTCGTTCAAGTTACGGAGAACTGATTAGGTCTACCTAACTAGAAGATATCAACGATGAGAAATCTCATTTATGTATATATATCTATAATTTTAATAGGCTAGGCGATTTTTTGTTATCGATGTTTTGTTCTACCATTTTATCCCGATTTTGAGCAAATTTACCACCAGATTTTTAATTTTTTTTCTTTATTTTGAGTAAATTGCATTTAAAGTTGCTACTAACACATACATAAAATTATACATATGCTATGTGTGTGTTTATTAAATTTGTTAATGCGTTTGTTAACGAGTTTATTTTCTTCATTCGCAATAATAATAAACCAAAATAGTGTTGGTCTGTGAATTGGCTAAGTTGAAAAATAAACTTGCCTAGAAATTGCACTCGAATTTCGAGTGCTGGAATCTGCTAGTATATATAAATTTATATAAATGTTAACAAAAATGTCATGAAAATTAATACAAATTTCAGCGTATCAACAATTTAAATAATTTTACTTATTTATCATTGTAAAATAATTTAAAACAATTATCATTAGCGCATTAACTTATTTGAAGCAAAGTAGTCTGTATTTCCAATAATCGGTATATTGTTTTAGTGGAGGGATTATTAATTAAATTAAGTATCGCTAGTTATTTTAGACAAAAATAAATATAAAATTACATCAATTTGAATTTTTTCTAATCCTTACAATAAATTGGTCATTGGTGTAAATACCTAATTCGATGGTGAAATTTAATGCGTCGAGCATTCGCATGGCATATATTCCACTTCACCCTCTTCCCTCTTCCTCTATTTCGCCCATGCATGCAAATGGCTTTTCTGAAGTGAGCTCTATGGGTATAGTAGGCAACGTACAAATTGAAACATCTAAATCAAATATGTATTTCTTATGCAACCCATATAGAAGGTTGATCAGCCAAAAGTTCTGCAATTTTCTTCATGGCCAGGTGTTTGAAAGAAGCCCATATGATCGAAACAGAAAATACATGGTCATTGTAGATATAAATTATCTCATGTACCATTGAGTGAAGTGCATTTTTCGTCATTCCGAAAGTTTATTGAAATGGACCCACGTGCACTCTCAGTGACCTCGATACCAATTGCAATAATACGTAGTAAATAATTATTTTAAAAATTATAACGTCCCTTACGCCAAAAACCCTCAAAGCCATTTCAAACTGAAAACTAATTGCCCTAAATATGAATGTATGAACGAAAAGTACAATATTTACGGTATTGCCCAAAGTCTCGAAAACTATCTTGAAATACATGAAGACCAGTGCCATGACGCCTTCCTTGGCGATATTGACCCATTAGGTAATATATCCAAACCTCGACAATCACTTTCTCCTTTGCTATTACGACCACTAATGTAAAAAGCTTCAATATAACAATTTAGATGTTGATTTTAATGAGAAGCTTTTAAATAATATAAAAAAACTTACACTACTAGTAATCTATTCCACCTCGGAAAAATTCTGCTCATTATAATATTGTTTATCGTTTTCTTTAAATTGTTTGAATTGTTTTAAAATTTTTTATATAATTAGTTCTTTATTGTTCGGTTTGTGATCATCATCTTAAACTTTTGGTTTCCAACTTAATTAACAATTTTACAATCTTTTAAAAACCTAATATATTTTTTAACAGTCATACAATATTTTAACAATCAACGCTAACAAAGCAAAATAATATCAATTTTTACAGTTAAATTAACAACAGTTATTACTGTTAAATATTCACAATTTATTTTCGAGTAATTACCCATGGGTCCTAAAAATATATTAAGCTTTAAACAGTATATTCATTACTAAAAGTAAGTAGTTCAAAAATATTTCTAGTGATTTGATAAATTTTAAAGGTGAGAATGTAAAAAAAACAAGTGTGCTAAATCTCTGATTCCCTCCACGGTACGGCTACCACTATAAAACTGTTGTCGATACTGAACGCCGTATGCAAAAAAATTAAAGGGTACTTCAAGGAGACTTTATCAACAATTTTGTATGAAAAATATACAATAAAGTCTACTTGCATACGGCCGTGAAACTTTAAATTCGAATACGAATTAAATTCTAAGTTAATTATTTTTTTCCTTGGCCAGTTTTTATATATTTTTTTGTTCTTACTAGAGTAGAAAACTATCAGTTTTTTAAGTACTTCATTGAACACCAATGAAATTCATTATTTAACGCAGTCGGCATTATAATACCCAAAGTTTGACCCCTATAAGAATGGTTTGAGACCTACGATAATTAAAAAAAAAATAAAAAATTTAAAAGATTCTTCGTTAAAATTGTCCAGATATTAAATAAAAGAAAATTTTAAAATATTTTTATCTGAATTAAAAAAAATGGTAAGTTTTGTAAAAAAGTGCACTTATAAAAAAACTAACCCATTACAACCAAGTTCTTATTCTTTGTAAATTTTTTTGTAATTTAAGTTTACGAATCGTTTCAGTCTTACTCAACAATTGTAAATTCCGCAGTCAAAAAATTTTGTTTGCAGTATATTTTTTCAATATTTTTTCTGCAATATTTTTTCATCGTCGCCATGAGTCTGCCTGCAAAGTTTCAGCTCGACTGGATCACGGGAAATAAATCGATCGAAAGTTTTTTCGGCAGAAAAGCAGACACTACGATTTAAAATAAAGGGAGTAACAAGGGTACTTTTTAAAAAATGTACTTATTTAAAAGATGGTTATTTTTTTGAATGTGTAGTCTAACATGATACAAGGATTTCAACTTTTATAGCGTTCAAATATTCTACCTTGTTCAAAAGATATAAGCAAAAGAGTGCATGCAGGCAACTATCAAGAATGATAGAATACAAAATTACGCCATCCCGCGGACAGTATTAAAATTATCTTCACCTGTTGGGCAAGTGACGTCACGAAAACTGTGTTCCTATTGGCTAATAAGCTGTCAAGCTGTTATGTATGTGTATGTTTATAGATAAACAATAACATTGTAACAATGGGAGAATTTATTATTTTTCCCCTCAAATTATTTGTTCGTAAAAAAATTTAATTCATATAAATTTGTTAACTTATTTATTTTATATTCTCTGAATAAAAATGGTCTCACAATATTTGAACAAATTTTTAAAGTCCATTGTTCCGTACTTTAAAATGAAGTTACTAAATGTTTTTATATTACGTTATTTTATAAATTCCTTTTTCGTTTATTGAAATTTTGGGAAATTTCGGCATTTGTTTACCTTATTCTAAAGTACATTCTACATCAAAAAAAGTTTTATCACTACTTCATTTGATTCATGTCCTTTGCTTCCAACAAATGTTTTTTTTTTCAAATATCCGCTTGTAAGCACAAATTTTTCACCATTTAAATATAAATATATAGCATCACGCGTTTTTAGCGTTTCCATTAATAGACTTGAATTTTAAGTAAAACTTAATCATTTCATTAAAAACAGCCATGATAGTTTTTCGTACAATTTCTCACTTGTTTTTTACCTATTGCTTTACTTGTTTATCATTTTTAGCCCAGTGCACACCTCATGTTTACGTTTTTCTGCTCTTTTTTGTTTTTATACCCTCCACACATCAGTGGCAGAGGGTATATATAGGTTTGTCATTCCGTTTGTAACGCATCAAAAATCTAATTTCCGACCCCATAAAGTATACATATTCTTGATACTTATCACAGCTCGAGTCGATATAGCGATGTCCGTCTGTTTGTTGAAATTACGCTCATTCACAAAAAAAGTCATCTAACTGGATAAAGTTACAATAATATCATTTGCCATAATTCCCAAAAGGTTGGTATTGAAAATGGGCTAATTCGGGTAGCATTGTGATTAGATACGAGCAAAAAATTATAGATACCTCTAAAAAAAAACATAAAACCCAGTGTGTTTGTTGTAACAGTTTAGTGGTTGAACATAATAACTGTACAACAACTTAAAAAAATGCCACAAAAAAATTATGCATATACATATATTTACAATACCAAGAACACAACAACATAGCTCATGTTAGTAGCATTGCCACATATTTTTTTATCCTTATATAATAATCGTAATATATAATCGGTTTTATAATAAAAAAAATCGCCAATATGAAAGAAAAAATGAAAATGAAAAATATGGAAAATGGAAAAGTGAGAATGGAAAATGAAAAATGGAAAATGAAAAACGGAAAATGAAAAATGTAAAATAGAAAATGAAAAATGGAGAATAGAAAATGAAAAATGGTAAATGAAAAAAGAAAATTGAAAAATGGAAAAAGAAAAATGAAAAATAGAAAATGAAAAATGGAAAATGGAAAATGAAACTGAAAAATGGAAAATGAAAATTGAAAAATGAAAAATGACTAATGGAAAATGGAAATTGAAAAATTAAATATGATAAATGGAAAATGAAAATTGGAAAATGAAAAATGAAAAATGACTATTGGAAAATGGAAATTGAAAAATGAAAAATGGAAAATGCACAATGGAAAATGGAAAATGAAAATTGAAAATGGAAATTAAAATTGAAAAATTAAAAATGGAAAATGAAAAATGGAAAATGAAAATTGAAAAATGGAAAACGCAAAATGGAAAATGGGAAATGGAAAATGAAAATTGAAAAATGGAAAATGCAAAATGGAAAACGGAAAATGGAAAATGAAAATTTAAAGATTAAAAATGGAAAATGAAAATTGAAAAATGGAAAATGAAAATTGAAAAACGGAAAAAGAAAATTAAAAATGAAAATTGAAAAATTAAAATGAAAATTGAAAAATTAAAAATTAAGAATGGAAAGTGGAAATGAATAATGAAAATTTAAAATTGAAAATTAAAAATGGAAAATGCATAATGGAAAATGGAAAATGAAAATGGAAATTAAAATTGAAAAATTAAAAATGGAAAATGAAAAATGGAAAATGAAAATTGAAAAATGGAAAACGCAAAATGGAAAATGAAAATTGAAAAATGGAAAATGGAAAATGCAAAATGAAAATTTAAAGATTAAAAATGGAGAATTGAAAAATGGAAAATGCAAATGGAAAATGAAAATTGAAAAACGGAAAATAGAAAATGAAAAATGGAAAAAGAAAATTAAAAATGAAAATTGAAAAATTAAAAATGATATATGAAAAATGAAAATTGAAAAATTAAAAATTAAAAATGGAAAGTGGAAATGAATAATGAAAATTTAAAATTGACAATTAAAAATGGAAAATAATATATGAAAAATGGAAAATGAAATATGAAAAATGGAAAATGAAACTTGTAAAATGAAAATTGAAAAATGGAAAATGAACATTGAAAAATTAAAATGAAAATTGAAAACTGAAAAATGGAAAATGAAAAATTAAAATTGAAAAATGAGTAATGAGTAATTAAAGATGAAAAATGAATATTGAAAAAATAGAAATTAATAATTAAAACTTAAAAATTAAAAATTATATATTAAAAACTAAAAATTAAAAATTGAAATTAAAAATTAATTATTAAAAATTAATAATTAAAAATTTAAAATTAGAAATTAAAAATTAAGAATTAAATATTAAAAACTAAAAATTAAATATTAAAAGTTTATATATTTAGTTTCTTACCTGTTATTATTATGTATTTTTTTTTTTTGTATTAAATGTAATGCAGATAAAAAAAATCAGATACAAATATTTTAAAATTAGCTTATTTTTAATAATAATACTTTTTAGCCAAGAATCATTTGAATTTTGGTATTCGAAATTAATGTTTCAGTATCGGCAAAAGCTTAAAAGTGGTAGCCGTACTCAACTTTGGGTGTAATATAGAGTTTAAGACTCAGGTGGAGGGATTAAAAAAATTCGGCACAGCCGAATTTAACACTCTTGTTTAGTTTTTCTTTGTTCTGTAACTTTTTAACACAGTTAACTGAATGTTTTTTTTATTAATTCTAATTATTTTAATATTGTTTTTAATAAGATATAAAGCGAAATTTGTAATTTATAACAAGAACTGGTTTAATATTTTTTTGAGAACTGTCAAAGTGATTTTAATTGGAGGGTTCCAACTCTCACATAAAACATAAAGTTTTCGCAAGATTTTACAAATTTCACACATGAAACCGATTTGGTAACCCTTGCGAGGGACATACTACATCATCTAACGGGAAAACCTCCGGATGGCGTTATCTTCTATTCTATCATTCTTGGCAACTATTATTTAGGTACCAAATTCAAGTGAAAAACCAGTTTTTGTATTATTTGGATTTTCCAAGTTGTTTTTGGATTTGCTGTTGTTTCAGCTGCTGGTTATTACATATGTATATTTTTATTATTATTTTGGTGCTCAAAAGTATAAGACGATAAAACTTAATATTTCGAAAAATAAAACTTAATAATACAAAAATGGCTTCAAGAAGAAATAATTATCTATCATCAGCACAATACAGAAGCTAAAAGTTATAAAATAATCAAAAATTTAGGCATATACTAAATTTTTTTCTTTTGCAAACTAACTAATGAACAGCGAGAGTCATATATACAGTCTCTATTTGATGAAATCTGTGATGATGATGATGTTATCTATGCATCTGAGTCGGAAGATGAACAAGACATTTAGTTGAATGAAGTTCAACAATCTGATGTTGAAGACGGTCCTGATATTCAGCAATGTGAAGAAACAGATTTAGCTGACAATGTCGACTCTGATGATGAAGTGGATGAAGAAGAGGTAACAGTTTTTGTAAGCAGTAAAAAATGTATGGCACGTGATGGAACTGAGTGGAACAAACAACCAAACATCAATCGACAAGTTCTTCGCCATAGTGTTGTACGAGAACGGTGCGGACCATCTAGGAGCAGCGAAAGTTGTCAATAGAGAAAACATTCAAATGTTTTATGAGCTTGGAAATGGCGGTTATAATTATGCGTCACACAAACAAAAAACAATAGCAACGTATAATGCTTACAACATAAGGCACCTCGATGCAATTCTCAAGTCATGGAAGTCACTGACGGTAGCAGAGTTGTATGCATTTTTTGGCATACTTATTATGACTGGCGCAAACCATAGCAATTCAGGAAGTGTTCGAGATTTATGGAATGTCAAAAGCTGCATATCTTCTGTATCGCGCCACGATGGGAGTCAATCGTTTTTGTTGATATTGCGATTTATATGGTTTGACTCTCGGGCTGCAACGCACAAACTGATAAAGCAGCACCGATCACTGAGTTGTGGCTGATAATGAATGGCAATCTTCATGCACACTACAAGCCCAGTTAAAACTTAACCATTGACGAACAATTAGTCTGCAAAAGAAAAAAATTTAGTATACAATTCTTAAATGTTTGATTATTTTATAACTTTTACCTTTTGTATTGTGCTGATGCCAGATAATTATTTCTTCTTTATATTTCCACGTCTTATACTCTTGAGCACCAAAATAATAATAAAAATATGAACAACGAGCAGCTGAAACAACAGCAAATGCAAAAACAACCCTTGGAAAATCCAAATACTACAAAAACTGGGTTTTCACTTGAATTTGATACCTACATAATGCTAGCTACTCACGACGGTTGAAGCAACGTGTTGTATCAACGTGTTTTGTTTGTCCACTACACACGTGGCAACGATTGCCACAACATCAGTACTGTGTGTAGCTGTGGTACAGAAAAGACACATGCGGAAGAAAAGAAAAATTTAATTTTACATGTTTTTTGATTCTATTTTTCACCATATCCACTGTAGCATTTTCATCAATGTTTATTACTCGTATATTCTTTTTTAATTATTCGAATGCTTTTTTCTTAGATTTTTATATTTTTCAACCAAAAAATCAAAACTTTTTGACATTTCTGGCAACGGTTGATACAACACGAAAATCAACGGGCAACACAGCTACACGCCAGGCAACGGTTGCGTCAACATGGCTGCTTCAACACAGCCATGCGTCAACATGGCTCAACCGTTGCCAGAAATATCAAAAAGTTTTGATTTTTTGGTTGGTTGAGACAACCGTTGCTACGTGTGTATCATTGTTTACTGCATTAACTTCTTCAGTTCGTCTAAAACATGCAAATAGGAAGGTTCATGCAAAGTAACATTAAGCGGAAAAACGAAAACAAGAAAATGGCTATTGGAAATAATGAAAGTTATGTTAAATTCATTAAGGAATATACAAATTTGAGAGAGCTATGGGACGTAAGTTGTGAAAAATATAAAAATAAAAATCTTAAAAAAAGCATACGAACAATTAAAAATAGAATATAATAAAAAATTAAATTATACTTTTATTCCGCTTGTGTCTTTTCTGTACCACAGCTACACACAGTAATGAGGTTGCGGCATTCGTTGCCACGTGTGTAGTCAACAAACAAAACACGTTGCTACAACACATTGAAGCAACCGTTGCCTGGTGTGTAGGCAGCATTATATCTTTTGAACCTGGTAGAATATTTGAACGCTTTGAAAGTTGAAATGCTTGTTTCATGTTAGACTACACATTTAACAACCAAAAACTAAAAAATTTTGTTTTGTATTCATCAGAAATATGAAAAACAACATTTGGCTATCCCATGCCCGTGACATTTTTGCCTATATCTCTTGAACCAGGTAGAATATTTGCATGAAACAAAAACTAAAACATTTGTAAAATATTAATATACAGTGCGTACATAAATGATAGCAGATTTGGTAATCTGTGCATCAATGTTTTATAAAATTTTAACTATGCATGCTATATTTATCATCTCTTTGTGAAACGTGTATTAATATGTTCTCTTTACAAAACTAAGCTTATATTACACAAATCTTCAATTAATTATAAATACCGTTATTAAAATCTCTTGCATCCCAATAGTTACCATATTAAAGCGTTCAAATGGTATAGCACAAATGCAACAAAAGTCTTTGTTTAACAAAAATAATTATTTAATTCCTTTATTTATTTAACTAGAATAACAAAGATAATAAAAATAATATCATCTCAATAATTTATAAAACCGCTTTAATATGAGTTTTAATGGGAGTTTTGGGTAATATATGTTTATTTTTGGAAAGAAGACATATTAAAGTAATTCCACAAAGAAATAATAATTATACCATGCATAGTTAAAATTTTATATAACATTGATTCACAGATTACCAAATGTGCTATCATTTATGAACGCACTGTAAGCATTTTAAAAAAAGTAATGAAATTGGACCATTTTAACATTAGAACAAGTAAGAGTGTTAAATTCGGCTGTGCCGAATCTGTGATACCCTCCACCTCGGTTTGAGTATTGATAATAAATGTAAACAAAATATTGGAAAAATATGCATGCGTTTCCTATATGCATGCGTTTCCGGTTATATGACATAACTTCTCGTTTAATTTAGTTTTTGCTAATTAAATATGTAGCTCGCCCTAACCTCCATTGCAAAGGTAATGTTTGTGTAGGGTGGGTATATGCATTAAATCGTGCTAATTGGAGAAGGCTGTATAGTTTCTTTTAACTGGCGAAATATTTTTTCATTGCGGCCATATAGGTCGGATCGAGTAACAAAATAATAACCAAAAAAAAGCTCTCAACTTTTTTATTAAAATATTGCCATATTTGGAAAACATAGAGATTAAATTTATAATAATAAATATTCAAATTAGGGATGCCAAACGCAATAAACCAAATGTCCCAAACATTTTAAATAAAATAATTTGTTATCTTTATTTTCTGAAAAACTTCAAATATTCATCCAAAAAAAATTGTGAAAATTTATATATAAAAAATAACATTCTTATCAAATTGCGTTTATTTATGTAACAATGTTTACGTCGCAATTCTTAAATATCATTTGAGATTTTATAAAATTCATTGAATTTAAATTAATGTTTTCCGACAATCGCAAAATATATCGACAGTTATTGTTGTTTGCATTAAGGATTAAATGATTCACTAAGTACATATATATTAACGACAGTCGACAAATCTATTGTTTTATTTATTTAAATTGTAAACGAGTGGCATCTCTGTCAAAATAAGCGAAAAACACAAAGAACAGAAAAAAACAAAATACTTCGTGTTTGACAGGATGATTTTATGTGTATGTTTAATATCTTTATTTTTTTACTAATATTTCTGTATATTTATTTGAAAATGAAATAATGAATTGAATATGCTATATAATTTTTTTATTTATATAAAAAAGTTTTTTAATAAAAGCAAAATATTTTTACTATTTTATGATTTTTATATATGTATGACGACATTTCAACATAAAAATTTAAGTTTTTATCGATTGAATAAACAACACAAAAATGGTTGTCGTTTACATAACAACAACAGCTGACTTTAACAATAGCGAATATCGTTTAAAAATTTTACTGATAATTTTGCAATTTTCTTTTTTTTTACGAAAAGCTATTATTTTCTCCCGAATGCCAATATTTCTTTTTATTTTTAATGTAAACATTTTTTAAATGTAAACATATTTGGTGTTTTTTTTGGAATTTGATGCAATTGATGTCTTCTAAATTTAAAATCATTATTTCCGACGTTTTGATATGATTTTCTGAAATTCAATTAATATTTTATAATTTATAATTGGAAATTTTAATTTCAGTTTTAAGAATTGATATTTTTATTAAATTTGAATGGAAAATTTAAAAAAGTGCAATTTTGTATTTTTGTGAATAATATTGCTTTAGTAATTATAAACAATTTTTAAAAATTAGATGTAATCGCAATCAGATATTTTGTAGGTAAAGCAGAATAATAGTTCTATATAACTATGTAGAACTGTCTTGAAAGCAAAAAACTCATTGATGAACTCGGTAATTCTATTTTGTAAAGACAACAAAAAGTTAATATGCCAAACTTATGTTCATATTTGTAAAAGAATAATGAAAAAACGTATGAAATAAAAGACCAGCCCGTGTATACTCTTAACATTGTTCTGTATGATATCTATTTGAAAATATTGACATTCATGCTAAATTGAAATAACTATTGCACAGCTAATTAGAACAAAAATTGTGGCGCCATCTACCGTGGCATAGTCACGCTGAGCAAAATGAAGTGACGCTCTGTTAATGCAAAAGAAATGTATTTTCCCCACAACAAATTATTGCAGAATTGTATGTAAATATAATAATGTACCGATTTATTTCTAACATACAGTTATTATGGATATACATACTCTATATAGAATATATGTATATTATTTGTACCAGAGCTGTAAACGATTGCAATCGATTTAATTGCAATCACATGATTTCTCGTTAATGATTGCTAATTTTTTGATTGCATTCCAAATCCTAAATTGATTTCATGATTTCAATTTGAAATCATGAAATCAATACGACAAAAATGATTGAATCAATTTTTTGAAATTAGTTCATATATTAATTGATTGCAATCAAATTTGATTGCAATCGATTTGATTGAAATTACTTTAATTGCTTTAATTGCAATCAAATCCAGTAATTGCAATCAAAATTAAATCAGAATCAAAATCAAAATCTTCGTTCCCTGCAAATAAAACTCCTTCTTCTAGAAACAAAGATGACTCTGATAATTTTGAATTACCAACAATGTAAATTTTGTACCTATTATTTAATATGTGTATCTATGTATATGTAAATATTACACACAAAAAATACAACATCAAACGTTATTTTTGTGTTTTTCTTTTTAAATAAATTAATACATAAAAAATTAAATTTTTTTTTTATTAACAAAAACTATTAACAACTAGGTATTTTAGCATTATTTGCTTTAGATGATGGTGAATTTTTACTCCCTTTATATTAACTCGTAGTGTCTGCTTGTCGAAAAAATTTTGGATCGATTTTAACCCCTTTCCCGTGACCCAATCGATCTGAAACTTTGCAGGCAGGCTCGTGGCAATGACAGAAATGATCTATTAAATTTTTTTGGTGATGCCAAAACAATGGAAACTTTTGAATTTTTCTACCTGAGTTGATAAAGAAAAATGTACAAAGGGTTAGTTTTTTGTATACTATTACTGTAACAACGCAAATAACACTTGCATTGTACATAACAGGCATCACCAAAACCAATCAACCACCCAGCAACCATACAATAAAGAAATCCACCGTACTACATGTAATAAACAACATTTACCTACATCAACATACACGCACAACCACACATCATTTCTAAATAATAAACATCTACGTCACAGCTGTAAAAATATACGTTCAACCAAACATGAACAAAACCAAGCTCCCATACAAACAACATATGATACATATACACAACATACGAATAATAAGAAACTTCAGCCTGCTAAAAATAGACATCGAGTGGTTAAAACAAATTGTATGTTACAATTCTCACTAAGTTAATAAATTAATTTAGATAAGAAGATAAGGTTGGCCTGAGTAAGGCAATTGATTTTTCGGCGCTAAAGCTGAACGGTATATCTTACTAAAAGATATTTCCAACCTTTTAAAGACGATCGGTACCGGTTGTCATCCATATTAATCCAGCGGCTTAACGGCTGACTGCTCCCGATAATCCAGCGGCTTAACGGCTGACTGCTCCCGATAATCCAGCGGCTTCACGGCTGACTGCTCCCGATAATCCAGCGGCTTAACGGCTGACTGCTCCCGATAATCCAGCGGCTTAACGGCTGACTGCTCCCGATAATCCAGCGGCTTAACGGCTGACTGCTCCCGATAATCCAGCGGCTTCACGGCTGACTGCTCCCGATAATCCAGCGGCTTAACGGCTGACTGCTCCCGATAATCCAGCGGCTTAACGGCTGACTGCTCCCGATAATCCAGCGGCTTAACGGCTGACTGCTCCCGATAATCCAGCGGCTTAACGGCTGACTGCTCCCGATAATCCAGCGGCTTAACTGCTGACTGCTCCCGATAATCCAGCGGCTTAACGGCTGACTGCTCTCAAATCCAGCGGCCTGTACTGACTGCTCCCGACTAACCCCGCTCTTATCATTACAGGTGGCCAAGACACAGCGCAGCTCACGACAGCAACTCTAGTCGCACTACCGCCTTCTGCAGGCTGCTGACGCTCTCCCGACCGGTCGCGCCATCGACTACCTGTATGCCCGAGCCACGCCACCTACTGTGCCGCCACCTGTCTGCCAGTGTCAACACAACACCGAAATCATCAAGCGGCGCATCTAAGCCATCTACTGTGCCGCCATCTGCCTGCTAGCATAGTCGTGCCAGGCCACCTACTGTGCCGCCGTCTGTCGACCAGTATCACCGCACTCCTGATATCATCAGCCGGCACATCCACGCCACCCACGGTGCCGCCATCTGCCTGCCTGTGTCATCGCACTGTCAATACCATCAGCCGGCGCACCAAAGCCACCTACTGTGCCGCCATCTGTCGACCAGTATCACCGCACTCCTGATATCATCAGCCGGCACATCCACGCCACCCACGGTGCCGCCATCTGCCTGCCAGTGTCGCCGCACTACCAACACCATCAGCCGGCGCACCAAAGCCAGCTACTGTGCCGCCATCTGTCTGCCAGTAGCAACGCAACGCCGAAATCATCAATCGGCGCATCTAAGCCATCCGCTGTGCCGCCATTTGCCTGCTAGCATAGTCGTGCCAGGCCACCTACTGTGTCGCCATCTGTCGACCAGTATCACTGCACTCCTGCTACCATCAGTCGACACATCCACGCCACCCACGGTGCCGCCATCTGTCTGCCAGTAGCAACGCAGCGCTGAAATCAGCAATCGGCGCATCCTAGCCATCATACGACCGATCACGCCGCCACCTGTTGGCCAATAATCGCACCGCCCGTCGACCGACGCACTCCAGCATACCACTACGCTGCCATCTGTCAGCCAGTAGTCGTAACGCCTGTCGCTCGACGAACCCGAGTCAACCACTACGCCATCACCTGCCGGCCAGTAATCGCGCCACCTGTCAACCGAGTCAACCACTGCGCCGCCATCTGTCGACCAGTATACTCGAGTCACCAGCTACCGGCTAGCATAGCCGACCTCCCGATAATACGAAAGCAGAACTGTTGTCAGTCGCGTCTTCATACGTATATAGATACATATAATCATATATACATAATTAGCACTTAAATAAACTACTTTGTAATTAAAAGGTTTATAGTGTTTTATTGCATAAGGTTTGAGGGTCCTTAGGCTGACCCTGGAGACGACTGAACTACCTCAGCCGTCGATCAAAATCCTTGTTATATTACCACAACGACCACAAAAACAACAAGTCCAGCTATGACAACAATACAACATTTAGAATAACAACAAGAACAATATAGAAATATCATATTTTTCATTTTTTTTTTTTTACTTTTTCAGAGATTTCCCTGGACCTGTTTCACCGATTTTAATGATTTTTGAAATAGAAATCTCCCATGAATTTGGAGAATCGTTCTCACTAAAAATGATCACCTTAGCTATCCTACTGAGGGCGTGATCGTGACAAGAACAACATAGAAAATTATATTTTTTAGTTCTTCATTCAAATCTCGGGCCCTAATCGACCGATTTGGACGATTTTAAATAGAAAACTTTGTTATAAGGATCACAAATATATATATTTTATGGGGTCCAAAATTTTTTTTCTAATTATTACAAACGGAATAACAAACTTATATATACCCTCTGCACACTGGAGTGGAGGGTATAAAAAGCTAAAATGAGCTAGTAGATACAAACATATCCCGGGTGTGCGTTCTCGTAGAAAAAGTTGGGCATGCATCGTACGGTTAATCAATTTCATAAGACAGTTGGGTAATTCACAACAGGTGTTGTATGTATGTTGTACGCAGTATTAAAATGCACAATACAATCATTTGTTGTGAACTCTCAGTTGTATTTTCATGTGGTAAAACGTTTTCATTAGTAATTTTCGATCCAACAAGGAAAGGTCGCTTCGTCTATTCTGTTGTTTCGGATAAGAGAAAACACGTGTCGGTGTTTGCTTTTTGGTCACATGATATACCCTGGAGTTTTAGCTACGTACCTCTTCCATTTTAATTAGAATAAAAAAAAATTGTAAAACGTTTTGATTGAGATTAAAAGAGAAAATTCATACTAAAAATATAAACATTAATTTTTGTATAAACAAACTTACCGATGTATTTGCGTTATTTTCATTATTTGCCATTTTTATTTTTGGTGTGTAAACCATCCATGCGCTCAGGGGGGGGGTAAAATCCAATTTCACAACACAATGACAAAAACAGTTAAGGGAGAATTGGTGTGAGCAGAACCGCCGAGTTCGCTGCCTGTTTAGCAAAATCACAAATCTTTTTCGTTAATTTTAAATATTCAAGCTATTGACCGCTAGGTGTGCTGTGAGTTTAGCATGTTCACAAACTTAAAGAGTTTTTTTTTAATGTTCAAGTATACATTTGCTATTGACAGAACTTTTTTAGTAAGCAGAACCACTAGGTGTGCTGTGAGTTTAAAAAGCTTAATACTAGGAAAACTGTGAAGAAGTCAAAAATAAACTTTGGTGTTTTTTTCATAACTACACCTTTTCCAATTGTATTTCAGAAAACATCAATTGAATGCCAGAAAGTATCAATTGTTTTTCAGAAAACGTTAATTGATTTTCAGAAAATATCAATTGTATTTCAGAAAGTATCAATTGCATTTTACAAAACATCAATTGATTTTCAGAAAGAATCAATTGTATTTCAGAAAACATCAATTGACTTTCAGAAAGTATCAACTGAATTTCAGAAAACATCAATTGATTTTCAGTAATAATCAATTGTATTACAGAAAGCATCAATTGATTTTCAGAAAGTATCATTTGTATTTCAGAAAATATCAATTGAATTTCAGAAAATATCAATTGAGTTTCAGAAATTATCAAATGTATTTCAGAAAATATCAAATGTATTTCCGAAATTATCACATGTATTTCACAAAATTTTAAATTTATTTCAGAAAACATCAAATTTATTTCAGCAATTATCTAATGTATTTCAGAAAAGATCAAATGTATTTCAGAAACCATAAAATGTATTTGTGAAATTATCAAATATATTTCAGAAAATATCAAATGTATTTCAGAAAACATCAAATGTATTTCAAAAATTATTAAATTTACTTCAGAAAATATGAATTGAATTTCAGAAAATAGCAATTGAGTCTCAGAAAAATAGTCAGAACGTTATATTATACTGGGTTTGTAATATTTTTTGAAAACTACATATCGTCACCTAAAATGCAAAAGGCCGTAACTAATATTTTTATTTTTTTACAGGAGAAGCAAAAAACATCATAAAACAAAAACTACTTTAAACTTAATACCCATATTTTAGAATCAAGCTGAAAAATAAAGATGGATTTTTATTTATGAAAACAAATTTATGGTAAAATAGTAGTTTTTAAGTAAAAGGCCGTTACTACAACACAAAAAGTCTATTTTGAACTTTTTGTTAGTTACGGCCTTTTGCATTTTAGGTGACGTTATAAACGTGTTTTTTTTTCAAAATGATGACTTTAAAATCGGTCAGAATTCTATCCTGGAGTTTATATTGTAGCGGATTAACAAATGAAGTTGTTTCGATTAAAAGGCCGCCCTTGATAGTTTATTTTCCAGTGCATAACAAATATGTCCAAATATTGCTAAACATTTTCTGCGACTCCAAATCACTAGTAGAAAAAATAATAACTTTTCGGTATTGTAGGGTAAACTACTTTTTAATTCTGAATGTTAATAGATATTTTCTGAAATTCAATTGATATTTTCTGAAATACATTTGATAATATCTGAAATACATTTGATGTTTTCTGAAACATATTTCATACTTTCTGAAATGCAATTGGAAAAGGTGTAGATTTTTATACATCTCCCCTGTGATCGGACTCACATTTATTTTTTTTATACCCTATACCACTATGTGGTTTGGGTATAATGACTTTGTGCTGCTGTTTGTAACAACCAAAAATATTTGACCTAGACCCATCTTTAATTATACCGATCGAATCAGAATCACTTTTTGAGTTGATTTAACAATGTCCGTCCGTCCGTCCGTCTGTGTGTCCATGTAAATCAAACTGCAGGTCGCAAATATTAATATATTTTGCTGAAATTTGGTATATAAGCTTTTATCGGCCATGGGATGAACGCTATTGAAATTGGTGGGAATCGGTCCATGTTCAGACCTAGCTCCCATACAAATTACCCCTATGAAATCGACATAAATTGCCATAAGATCCAAATTGTCATATAGATCTTACTCAAATTGGGTTTGTATGCGTTCATTACAGCCATTAATGAATAGTCCAAAAATGATCCCTTTGGCCCCATACAGAGCTGCTTCCCGATCTTCACTTAAATCTATTAAAAAACAAAAATATTGCACTGATTCTTCTCAAATTTTGTTTGTATATATTTTTGCAAAATTCAAGAGACTTTACCAAACATGATCAGGATCGGTCCATTTTTGGACCTAGTCCCCATATAGATATAGCATCCGATATGAACTTTTTCATATCTGCAGCCGAAAAAAAAATTAATAAAAATCCCACTCAAATTTGGTTTTTGCTTATGTTCTATGTCGAGTTAGTTGGGCCTAAGAGATAGGGTTTCTAAACGCATGGTATAGGGTCTAGACCGACTATAATTTTCTTACTTTTTTTTTTGAATTATTTATGCTGATAAAATTGTATGTATGTATGTACATATTTTTTTTTTCTATTTTATAAAAATTGGCATTCACTTGGGACTGATATGTTTTGATACAACATACAACATTTGCTAAACATAGCATATAAACAGTATCGTATCAGATTTTTCAGTGAAAATTACCAACAACAATTTTACACTATTGTAAAGTAATACACGATACAACAGACACAGCGATACAACACCTGTTGTGAATTGCCCAAGTAGTATGTTTAAATGTTGTATGTCAAAATAAATATTTAACAGCTGTATAACCTGTCATGCAGAATATAGATCAATTTTTTTAAACAAATGTGCCAGTGTTTTTGCTTTATTTAAAATAAAACAAGTAAGAAAATTATAGTCGGTCTAGCCCGGCTATACGATACCCTATACCATGCGTTTAGAAACCCTATCTCTTAGGCCCAACTAACTGGACATTGAAAATAAGCAAAAACCAAATATGAGTGGGAATTTTATTAATTTTTTTGGCTGCAGATATGAAAAAGTTCATATCGGATGCTATATCTATAAAGGGACTAGGTCCAAAAATGGACCGATCCTGATCATGCTTGGTAAAGTCTCTTGTATTTTGCAAAAATATGTACAAACAAAATTTGAGAAGAATCAGTGCAATATTTTTGTTTTTTAATAGATTTAAGTGAAGATCGGGAAGCAGCTCTATATGGGGTCAAAGGGATCATTTTTGGACTACTCATTAGTGGATGTAATGAACGCATACAAACCCAATTTGAGTAAGATCTATATGACAATTTGGATCTTATGGCAATTTATGTCGATTTCATATGGGTAATTTGTATGGGGGCTAGGTCTGAACATGGACCGATTCTCAATAGCGTTCATCCCATGGCCGATAAAAGCTTATATACCAAATTTCGTCAAAATATATTCATATTTGCGACCTGCAATTTGATTACAAGCTTTACATGGACACACAGACGGACGGACGGACGGACATTGTTAAATCAACTCAGAAAGTGATTCTGATTCGATCGGTATAATTAAAGATGGGTCTAGGTCAAATATTTTTTGTTGTTACAAACAGCAGCACAAAGTCATTATACCCAAACCACATAGTGGTATAGGGTATAAACATTTGATCTTGAGCCTGAAAGTTTATTTATATTCACGATGACTTGTATTAAAATATTTTTTATCAACCGATACAAGTTTAAATTTTTACCAAGAGCCATATGCGTTAGAGGGCGCTAAGGCATTTACAAACAATTTTTTAGAAATTTCTATAAAGAAATTGTTGCCATACCAACAAAATTTTAATGCCGCTTTATATTATAACACATGATGTTATAGTGCCATCTAGTGTAATCTGCAGTAATATTAAATAATTTCATAACATTTAGCTTTTTATTGTGAGATGCATAGCTACAACAGCGTTCATTCCTTTTACTAATTCATTTACTTTCCAACCACTCCTTCATTCTATATGACCGCAAAGACGAAAAAAATCTTCAACAAAAGTTAACTGCGAACAAAGCAGACAATTTTCAGTCGTGTTCGTATAATCGTCGTGATAAGTTGTTAAGAAAGAGTTAAGTCTTTAACTTATAACGAGCGCGTCCGACAGAGAAAACAGTATTGGACTTTTTTTTGAACAAAAAATTTTCACAATTCACACCGTGAAAAAAAGAGTTGCAAAATTAAAAGTATAGAACCTGCAAAAGCACAGAAAAATATATTCTTTTTTTAATTAAACGAAATATATATAAATATAATAATTTATTATAAAAAGCTGTTATAAAAGAGAAAAACAGAAATAACGGTATATATATAGATGATTTAACGTTTACACGTATTGGTGTATGAGTGTGTGTTTTAAAAGTTAATTGAAGAATTTTTCCAATTTTTTCAAATGTGGAAAGGAAAAGAAACCTTTGAAAAAGAATTAATATTTCTTAAAGCATACTTTAGGGATGAGAACATTTTAAATTTTAATGAATTAATTGACTACAAATTTGTGCATAATTATAGATTTCTTAAAATTATTGAATTTTTTTTTTTTTTTGTAGTATGTAGTATACTAGGAGAAAATTTTCTTTAGTATATTTTTCAATGTGTGAGATCACCACTATTTTCCTGGTTGCTTAATTTTTTTTACGTACGTACTTAGAAGTGTTGCCAGAGAAACATTTGATTTGAGGACATTAAATTTTATGGGCAATATATATATTGTAGTGATTTTTTTTTTAAAGTGAGCTGAAGGTTTAGCCTAGTTTTTGTTGGATTTAAAGTTCTGATAGTATTAAAATATTTATTTATTTATTTATATTTTGTTTTCACAATTATACAAAGGTTAGAATTTTTCTGGCTCGAGATCAAACTTTATTGCTATTATTTTAGAGAAAACATAAAAATTATTATAAAAATTTTTGTTTGATATAAACCCTCTAAAATCGAGTCCAATCAAAACAAAGAATTGTAATATTTTAATTTTTCAACAAATAACAAATCCATTCATTTAATTTCCATTCTTACTGTTACAATATTCAAATTTAAATAAATGATAGAAATTTTCTGGCAACACTAGCGTGTATTATACAAACCGTTCGACCTCAGTTAATCCAACTATTGAATTAGAAAACTTCTCGGTTACCGTACTCATTATTCAAATATTTTAAATTATTTTCAGTAAAATAAATACTAGTAACCATATACATTTTTAATATAGATAAATTATGCGACAGCGCACAGTACAAAGACTTGATATTCATATTAAAACTCAGTAATAATGGCCTGAAGAATATAAAGTTTGACGCTAATAGTTGAGTAAATCGAGGTCGCGCAGTTCCCAACTACGACCACAAAAGCCGAACGACTTCTTATACAACTTCGTGCATTAAATTTCATAGTTATTAAAAAAATTTTTTTTATTTTGTTTTTGCTTTCTTTTAAAAATTTAATATTAAAATTCATAACATATATGCAAATCTCCTTAAAGTATGCCTGAATTTTGGTACATATCTGTTTTAACTCCCTAAAATAGTCTCTAATTTTTGTTTTTCTTTTTAGTAATTTAAAACTTCCTTTAGACGAAAATATTTATTGTTTTAATACCTCATCATTCAGCAAACTAAAATGTGTTAAATCTAGCTATCATTTATTAAGTTGTATCAACGAATGAAAGAAATAAGTGTTTTTTCAAAGTTGTTAATGTTAATTGTTGTTGTAACATTTGAAAATCTTTTTCAAAACCTGCATTGAATTTGTTTGTTATTTTCTTCAATTTTACTTCAGTTCTCGTTTAGCAGAAACTTAAACATTTCCTTATGATCGGCTCATTTTGGAATTTGTGTAGAGCGTGCCCATCAATGCCGGTTGACAAGGTGAGTACTGGGAACCAAACAAACTAAACATTTCTTAAAAAAAAAAAAATACTTCCTTAATTCCTTAAAACTTTGTTGTTTTTTCTTTAATATATTTAATTGTTGTTGTTGCTGTTGTTGTTGTTTTCTATATTAAGCAGGCTAATGGGTCATACTGTTGTTGTGTTATTTCAAGTGATTTCATACTGCAGTATTTTTTAACCAAAACCAAGACATTATACAAAACAACCCGTTCGGAGGGAGAATACTCAAAAACTATACAATTGCAGTTATTTTGTTAGACATGTTATAACATGTTGTTTTTTTTTTTTATTCTGTTGTTGGTCGTTTTTATTGCTAAGGATAATAAGGTCATTATATAATGCTATGGCAATCATTTTCTAAAAAACGGTTGAACACATGGAGAGGCGAGAAATTAATTCCAATATTTGAAATCAAAAAAATTGTTTTTTGTTCCTTAACATCACAACCTCGGAATTCAAATTTAGAATTAATTTTACGACATCAAAGAATCCAGATCCACTGTCTAAAGCTAAGTATTTAGTAAACTTGTTAAAAAGTAGGAAAAAATTAACAAACATATCTTTCCTTAACGTATACATTCCTGCAATATAATAAAGGACTTAAACATTTTATGCAAATAGAAAGTAGGCTGAGTTTTATAAATTGTAAAAATAATATAATATTTTATCAAAGTATATATAGTTTTATATTGTTATTTTGTATCCTTTGTCACTTTGTGTTAAGGTCTGTTAACTTGAAATATTATTTTAAGCACTAAAATATTCAGTTTTATAAGAGTTTAAAAGAAATTTAAAGAAAAAACCATGAAATTTCGTAGTATCCAAATACTTAATTTGGACTAATATCAAATAATAGCTTGCATTATTGGATACAAATCGATCTAAACTCTTTTTTTAAAAAAATCTAAATTTGTTGGAAAAAAATATATTAAAAACACAATTCAAACAAAATAATGATGTGCATATAATCAAAACATAGTTGAAATTCGAATATGTTTTGTAATTGTACAACAAAATTTATTAAAATGAATTTTATATACATTTTGTTGTAATTTATATTAGTAGATTATTCCAGAACTTCAAATTCGAGTGAAAATTAATTTTTTCATTTAATAAAAACCCTAAAGGTATGCTGATCAATTTAAGGCAATTCACAATTCAACACTTTTTAAATATCGATTATTGTCGTTACTGGTTTATGTGCAATTATTGGTTTATTTTATTATTTTTCAATTCAACACAATTATTATTGTGAATGAAGATCATTATTTATTTTATTTATTTATTTATATTAATTACAATACAAAGTAAATTTGTATTCTAATTTGGGTCCAGGGATAAGCCGGGTGACACAGGCCATTTGGCTGGTTTTTGCAGCGACAGGCCAAAGCCTCTGGTGGGAATTAAACCCACGACACCCGCATGATAGGCGAGCACGCTACCTACTCACCTACCTACAAAAACTTTAACAAATTTAATAAACACACGCATACCATTGGATAATTTTATGTATGTGTTAGTAGCAATTTAAAAACCATTTTATTCCAAAAAAATTTAAAAATTTTAAAATCTGTAAATCTGCTAAAAATAAATACCATTCAAATAAGATATGTTTGATCAGTATCGAGACAAAACTGTTTAACAAATCATCGGTCACAAGAAATCAGCTTACCTATTAATATTATAGATACTTCATAAAAGTAGGACTTTTTTTTTGTGAAAATATGGATTATTTATAGAATTACTTATTTTTTTTATTTGAATTGAAAATACATTCGGATAAAAAATGTGTTTTTTTCCGAATAAGAAGGTAATCGTCAAATTTTATATTGCCACTAAAGGTTCGGTCACATTAGGCAAACGTTTGCTGAAATAAGCGTAACCACTAAATAATGTATAATTTTCCTTGTATAATTTTCATTAAGTTATACAATATATGATATAGAATATAGTTAAATATATTAAATATTACTAATATAATAAAACATAACTTAATTTTATCTTTTATATATCATGTAAGATTGAATAAAACTTTCATAAAATTAGGGGTTACGTTTATTTGGTCAAATATTTGCGTAGTCTGAACACACCTTAAGAATCAAACGAGTGAAAATGAGAAATGTTACCAATAAAAAATATTTTATAGTTCTTACACTGCTACATTGAACGTTTGTGAATACAAATTGTTATTAAAACTATTAATGTTCAATAAAAAATTTACACCTCAAATTAGAAATAAGAAATTCTATTTATTTATTATTTTTGAATAATTCCTTGGAGATTGTTTAATTTTTTATAAATTAAGTTTTTATAAATAAATAAATGTTAACTTAACACACTTTAACGGGAAATGACAAATGATATTCGAGGACCGATCGATAAATTAATGACTCTACGAGTATTTAGAGTTGTTAAATCTCAAAACGGATGAATATTTTGTACTTCCCTACCTAACACGATGTCTCGACTAGTTATAGTTCATGGCACTGTTCATGTTCAAGTCAGACAAACATAATTCTGTCAAAACGCGATATGTGCAAATTATGTCTAGACTTCATTTCCAAAATGTAAACAACAACAAGTAAGAAAATTATAGTCGGTCTAGACCGACTATACGATACCCTATACCATGCGTTTAGAAACCCTATCTCTTAGGCCCAACTAACTGGACATAGAAAATAAGCAAAAACCAACTTTGAGTGGGATTTTTATTAATTTTTTTTGGCTGCAGATATGAAAAAGTTCATATCGGATACTATATCTATATAGGGACTAGGTCCAAAAATGGACCGATCCTGATCATGTTTGGTAAAGTCTCTTGTATTTTGCAAAAATATATACAAACAAAATTTGAGAAGAATCAGTGCAATATTTTTGTTTTTTAATAGATTTAAGTGAAGATCGGGAAGCAGCTCTATTAGGGGCAAAGGGATCATTTTTGGACTACTCATTAATGGATGTAATGAACGCATATAAACCCAATTTGCGTAAGATCTATATGACAATTTGGATCTTATGACAATTTATGTCGATTTCATAGGGGTAATTTGTATGGGGGCTAGGTCTGAACATGGACCGATTCTCACTAGTTTCAATAGCGTTCATCCCATGGCCGATAAAAGCTCAGATACCAAATTTCATCAAAATATATTCATATTTGCGACCTGCAGTTTGATTACAAGGTTTACATGGACACACAGACGGACGGACGGACGGACGGATGGACGGACATTGTTAAATCAACTCAGAAAGTGATTCTGATTCGATCGGTATAATTAAAGATGGGTCTAAGTCAAATATTTTTGGTTGTTACAAACAGCAGCACAAAGTCATTATACATTTGTACTTCCCTAGACCGACTATAATTTTCTTACTTGTTTTAAATTCGTTCTTTTATATGTTTCACTTTTGTAGTTCCATAAACATTTCTATTTGCGATATATATTAATGAAAATAATAATTTCGCTTTTATTTAATTTAAGTTGCGCCATTTTAAAACAATTAAACGTCAAAATCGGGTGAAACTTCAATTTAATGGCAGGGTTTATGGCAGAATTTCTGTCATGGCAAAAAATTGGATTTTTAAGTCATGACATGAACATTAGCGGTCTCCACTAGCCATTTACTTGCACACCGTGTAACGAAATGGCTCCAACGATGAAATGAATGTTCAAACATATGCCCATTTTCAGGGCCTTCAGAACGAATAAAAGTTATTGGCAAAACTTGGACAACGTTCATCTAGATATAGACTATGTTGATTAAAATCCAAACAACTGTTATATATCTGTATGTGTATTCTGTATCTGTGAACGTCTAAGATAAAATATTTTCTTTGAGAACTTTAATAATTGAAATTTAGGGAATTTTGTTTTTTTTTTAATTTGCTAGTGCTTTGTAGAGTTTTGTTTGATTTATAGTTACTTTTGTATCTATGTATCTGTCATTTTACTTAAGACTTACCGAACACAAAAGACAAAATAAAATTTTATTCATGGTTTAAAGTAATATTATGTTTTTAGAAGTAATGAAAAATTGTATGTCTTATACGGAACGAGTATTAGGTAGTTATTAATTAATTTTCAACATTTCTATAAAAAAGTGATTTTTTTTCCTGAGGTTAACATATTACGTGTATTACAGTATCGAAGGTATGAAATTTTTGTTAGGTATGTTACATACCGTCGGACAACTTAATTTGTCTAGTTTCTCAGTGTACGATTTATTTTAAAGGTTTTGAAAACACCTACACACTAATAAGAAAAAAATTCAAATTAGTGCATATGCTAAAAATTGAAAAATTTTTTGATAGATATCAAACTCGCATCCCACTAAACGACCAAAAAGCTCTTAAACGAAAACCTAAAATAAAAATAAAAAAATTTAAAAAATTTTTGATTTTGAAGAAAAAGTCAAATTTTTTTTATATTTTTTTTTCTGAAAGACTGAAGAAATACCTATCTTAACTACATATTTGGGACAAATTTTGCTAAGAATAATAAGTAAAAAGTTACAAGGATGAGAAAAAACACCTGTTTGGTCAAAATGTCAAATTTTGACCCCCTCTAACTCAGAGTGTTCTGGACCGATCTTGTTGAAAAATTGTGTTTAAACTATTATCCAATAGGACTAACCTTGGTGCAAATTTCATCCCGATCGGAAGAAATTGGTTTTAAAAGTTGGATCACTTGACATGAAACGCCCCATATATAAAATCTAATATAAAATATAATATTAAATATTTGGAATTGGAAACAAAATGTATGGTAAGTTATTTTTTAGTTTTCAGTTGAAAATATTTAAAATTTCTTATTTATTACCCATAGAAAATATTGAAGAAAGGACCATTATCATCAGTTTGGAATTTTATTGTAAAAATTGTAAATTATAAAATAACGCAATGCCTAAAATGTCAATCTAAAATAACAAATGAAATAGGATTTACTGGATATCTCTAGAAACTTGTTCATAGAATTATTCACCTTTAACATTAAACTTTGATAAGGGCGACAGTTTGGAAGATATAGCATCGAAGCTGGCAGCAGTTGATAACACAGTACAACGCATGATTTCGGGACTCAATTTTGATAATTTTGTGTGAAAGTAGCCTAAAAAATAAGAACTTCTGTATCATTCGTTTGGTCATGTTACATCAACAAATAATTTTAATATTTTTTTGAAGTTAGTAAGTATCGTATAGGGGAATTTGTCACGTTTTAGGCTCTTTTGTTTGGCATAACTCGAGAACCACTACTCGGATTTCGCTGAAACAGTTTTTGAAAAATCAAGAATTACAATTACTTTCATTTGTTTATATAACGTTTCGCTACATAAGCAACAGTTTCGCAGTTATAAATAAATGTATGAAGAAAAAAAAATATTTTTTGCCTAAAAATTTTTTTTTTTTTTTTTTTAATTCATAAAAAATCCAAAACGGTCAAAAGTGCCAAGTCCTATTACTTTTGCGTAAAGTCACATAACCTATGAACAAAATGAGACATAAATCATGAAAATCGATGAACGCGTTTCGCTTTGATTCACAATTAAGTGAAGGTATGAATTTCAAAAAATTGCTCGAGATATGCACAAAATTCTTTGGAAAAAACATTGATGACTTTTTTATGATTTTCAGAATTAAAAAAAAAATGTAATAAACAAAAGGTTATTTGATTGCGGTAGCAAAGTAATAAACGCTAATAAATGTGCGTGGACAAAAATGAAAAAAGGAAAGTGCACTTTTTAAATTAATTGGGGTTTTCCGTTAGTTACCTGAATAATTTTTTTTACGGAAATTACGGAAATTTGCGCCCATTCATAAGTACCTGTCAGTAAAATATTGAAATATACGTAGTATTTATAGGTGTTCATTGATCGGTTTTTGTCATTCAACAATTGCCGACGAACACGAGCAAATAACAAGCTATTTTTTTCCGGTTTTTTAAAAGTGAATAACAACAAAACATATAATATATATCAATATGGAAAATAACAATTGCCCAAAATTGGATGATTTTTGTTACGTTTGTGGTCATATCGTCCTAAAAATAGACCAAAAGGGTCGAAAAAACTTATTTAGTGAGGAATTCAAAACAGCGTATTGTCATTATTTTGGTGAAGCAGATTTAAGTGGTGCAAATTTTACGCCGAACACAGTGTGCAAAAATTGTTATAATACCCTTATAATGTGGATACATGGAAAAGGTGGAGAGTTTTCTTTTATGAAGCCAGTAATTTGGGTGGAAGACCTAGGTGGACATAATAAATCCAGGTGCTACGCATGCATAAATTCTCGTCATGGATTAAACAGAAAACAATTGAAAACAAAAGTATACATTGCTGCTTTTACTGCCACACTTCCAGTTAAACGCGCTGCTGATATCGATACACCTAAACCTCCGAGTCTGGATACTGTGTCCCTGCCAGCCGGAACCGTTTTCACCAATCCGACCAATGTAAATGATGCAGATTGGACACCCGATATTGAAAAAAATGCACCACAACCGCTAACACAAATCGAAATGGGTTACATTGTTGCCAAGATGGGACTATCACAACAAAAATCCCAAATGTTGACATCATTTTTGAAGAGCAGAAAACTCACACAGCAAAATGTCAGCGCAACATCATACCGATTTTCAAAGATATTTATGACGCCTATGACTGTTTGAAATCCATCTTTCCAAAACTCAGTGAATCTAAAATTAGAAAAGGTACGTATCGTTGTCGGTATTTAAATATTATCATATCTAAATTTGTTCCCTTCGATAAATTCGCATTACCAATAATTTTTTCGAAAATGTTTTTTTTTTATATTTCAAACAGGTACTCTCAATGGACCGGATATACGAAAGTTAATGAAAAGCGAATCTTTCACAAATATGCTTTCGAACCATTATAACCACCTATGTGCATGGGACGCATTGAAACAAGTCATCGAAGGCGTTTTAGGAAAGAACCGTGTACAGCGAGATGACATACAGACACGAGTGGACAACTTGCTGATTTATTTTGAGAAAATCAATGCATCCATGACGTTAAAATTACATTTCATGCATTTCCACCTTGATACATTTTTGGCACAATTACCTCAGGAATCGGACGAACAAGGAGAGAGGTTCCACCAGGTGACCATGCCAATGGAAAAGCGATTCAAAGGCAAAAAATTGGATGCATTGCTTGCGGAGGTTTGTTGGTGGAGTTCTAAAATTATGCAGTTTGAAGATGAAAGCACCGAAGATGAAGATGACACTGAAATTGGTGGACACACTGAACAAAACATGCCCTTGAATATTATGTCTAACTCGGATGATGATGCAGACTCAGAACACGAATATGAACAACCTACGAAGAAACCAAGGTCATCAGAACCACAAGCGTCAACTTCAACGAGGATGGATAGTGACAATAATTGAAAATGTTCTAAATTTTGTTTCCATGCACAGATAACATATAAAAATCACATATTTTCTGTGTAAGAATAGCTGTAATATGAATCGGAATGTTTTTTTCATGCAAAATAAAGTTTACAAAAAAAAAAAAAAATAAAAAATTTTTAGGCAAAAAAAAATTTTTTTTTTCTTCATACATTTATTTATAACTGCGAAACTGTTGCTTATGTAGCGAAACGTTATATAAACAGATGAAAGTAATTGTAATTCTTGATTTTTCAAAAATTGTTTCAGCGAAATCCGAGTAGTGGTTCTCGAGTTATGCCAAACAAAAGAGCCTAAAACGTGACAAATTCCCCTATACGATACTTACTAACTTCAAAAAAATATTAAAATTATTTGTTGATGTAACATGACCAAACGAATGATACAGAAGTTCTTATTTTTTAGGCTACTTTCACATAAAATTATCAAAATTGAGTCCCGAATCAATAAGCTTAAAAATGTTGTACTGTGTAATATTACCCTACGTGCTATGACGAATTTTGCATTTATTCGCGAATCTATTTCTAGTCGGGGGTATTCTTTTCCAAACTGCGAAACTAGTGTTACGAAATTGATACATTGTAATTTTGAACTAAAGAAAGGCGAACTGATTAAAATTATTGAACAACGTAAATTACTTGGCAATAAATACAGTACCACCACTCATGAAACGTTAGGCTTAAGAAGACGTAGATACCTGAAAATAATTGTCCATGGAGAAAACGACGTAAATCTTGGACTTGTTCCAATTCCAGGATCTTGTAATGGAGATGATATGGTGGATAAAGTAGAAAATCATTTGCTTAAATCTAAAATAAATTTTGTAAGGGATATTGTATGCACTACTCATGATGGGGCTCCAATGATGTCAAAGTACGGGATAAATTGTTGGCGTTTGTGATTGTTTGTATAAAAAACACGAATAAAGACTTTGATAAGAGTGAAGATGGTTTTCAAGATTGTGAATATGAGCCTGACTTCGACTATTATGATGACGAAAATATAATTATTTTTGAATACTTGATGCCAGTAAAGAAAATTGTGTGATACATATTCTCCAGTATGCAACAGCATCCTGCAAAATCATGTTAGAAATGTTAGAATACTCCAAGATATAAACGTTTGATGGAACTCAATTCCACCATGATAGAAGGATTTTTGATGTTCAAAACGGAAATATTACAAGCTTTAACAGATTTGAATGCTCATTATTTGATGGAAAAAATTTGACCTGGAGCTATTAAAAAATCTCAATCATTCTCTACAGCCTATAAAACTAGAAGTGGAAGCATTAAGTCGAAATGACGCAAATATTTTTGGTGGTAAGACCGTTTTACGTTTTCTGAAAAATAAAATTGAATCAATCAATTGGGAAATAAGTCGCGATATGTTGAATTCAATTGAAAATCAAATTGAATCGAAAAAAATGACAATATTAATACTTTAATAAAATGTCCTGTTGGCCCAACTTCAACAAATGGTCCAACAAAATCTACTCTTAGTTTTGCTACAGCTCTTATGAAAAGAATTTTCCCGGTGGCTGAAGGAGAATTTCTGTGTGAAGAATCCCCAGTCATAGTCCTACATTTCAAAAGCATTCAACTTTAGCAAGGTAGGAACATCAAATGATAGCGTCACTTTAAAGCAAGATTTCAAGATCTCTATGAGAACACCAAATATTGAATTGCTTTATATGGTGTTAGTGTTTCCAAAATACTGTTATTTAATTGAAAAAAAAAAATCTGAATATATATGTAACTATAATAATGTATTTGAAATTTTATTTATAAGAAATAAAAGTAATTTTTGTGAAATTCAATAAAATATTTGTGTTTCTTTACGGTTATCCGGTATCTGCCGGATAATTCCAAAATGTCTATCCGATAATCGCGGTTTCAAAAAAATCCAGATATTTTGAAACCCTATTAAATAAAAAAATAAATCCTCACTATAAATATTTTCTTCACTTAGTGTATTTAAATAATTACAGTTGGAAACGAAATGCAGGGTCCTTATTATTCATTAAGCTACGCACATTTTTTATAAATAATTATTTAAGTAGTTGAATATAGATTTTTTTAAAATACGAAGCGGGATTTTTTTTTTTGCCTTGCAATTTCATCTGCAATTGACATTGTTTCAATCAGTTGTAGTGAATTGCAACAAATTCTAAAAAAAAATATCGGAAAAATAATTTGTCTATAAAATTTGTTTTCTTATAAACGTTGAAAGTATGATTTTCAAAAGTTTACTTTGTAAAAAAAAAAACAAATATTAAAACAAGAGCCTATTCTCGAAATCAATGTCCTCATAACAATGGCGCACTGTGTACCATTTCACGAGAAGGCGGTCAAAAATCTTTAACTTTTGATTGGAATTTTGATATGCGGTTTTTTTTGTTTGGTAGGTGGTGCTTTAGCCTTTAATTTTTGCTATAAAACGTAAATATCGACCAATAATAAAAAAGTTAAAATACATTTTAATTTTTAGTTGAATTTTAACACAAAAGTGAAGTATTAAAAGGTTAAAAAAGGTTTTTTTTATGTTTTATTTTTCCAGTTAATTTTACAAGTGATACTTTTTAAAAATTTATAAGTTAAATTTTCTCAGAAAATGCCAACCTTTGGGCCCCGTAAACCTTTTAGTTCTAATGTTCACTAGGGCCAAAGGTTGGCTTTTTTTTGAAAGAGTCCGAGTTAAAATATAATTTATTAAGCAACGAACGTAAAAGTTACCTGATATTGGTTCAATATAGCGACGTTTCAATGAAAAAGTCGTATGTTTTAACTTTAGTTAAAATTTTTTTATTGTCTTTTTAAATATTTCTATATCAATATTTATTGTAAATTTATAAAATACAAAAATTTTTAAATCAAGAAAAATTATTAACTATATAAAATAGAGTATAACTTATTGTTAGTGTACTGAAAAACTACTTTAAATCAAACAATTTTATTAAATATGTATTTCTTATAAATAGCCTTGATTTTCATCTTCTAGAAGTTGTTTAGCTTCTTCGTCTAATTCAATCCATTTTTGTCGAATGTTGGACATATATGGATCTGAAGTCCACAACGAAATAGTGATAAGGTCTTCATTAATGCAACATCTGAATATTTGGCTTGTGTTGTGCTCGCGAAGGAAGCTGTAGTCTTTGTTCCTTTTTTCTTCAGATAGATCTCCTATTGTTAGCATATTGTTTTGAATTATTTGTTCCCTATGGTACAGAATTTTATGAACTGTGGATGGCATGTATCTCTAAGAGTATTTTTCGTTATAAAGTGTATCTGTTTTATTGGCGAACTGTCCAAATTTTTCTGCATTTATCTTTCTGCCGCATGCTAGAACTTGTAATACGATTCATGATTCATGATCTACACCTGTGATAGATGCTGCAGTTTCTGGTTTGGAAAAAAATCTTCTTGAAGTATTTCCATCGTTTGGGTTTCCTTCTCATTGTTTTGATTGGTCTAGCTGTAGATAGTTTTCCTGAATTTGTTTTTTTGGTGCTTTTTCTTTGATTTTCTTTGTTTTTTCTCACCGTTTCGCCTAATGGACCAAATTCCAAATCATAACCCAATTTAAGAATATGCTCCATAAAACGTATTCTAGCATGAAGAAGGGACATTCCAAATTCGTAGTCTTCCTTAAAACTATCGTCTTGTGGTGGGGTTGCCTTAATGATGCAAGTTTTATTGGTCTGCAATACTTTGTTGAGGAAGCATTTTCATTTTTCTATACATTTATTTTGCTCAACTAGTTGACGGCTCGAAGCCGCTATAAATTTTTGTTAAGCGCAATGGAACGAAAGATACCATAAATAAATTAGCATCTGATGAATTTTCGACATTAAATTGCTTGCATTGTTTCTAACCAGAGGATCCATCACATTCCCATTTAGAAATTAAAGTAATGCTGCCATTTCCAATTTTTTTAAATGATCAGTATCAAGCGTATCGTTCTGCAGTATGTTCAAGATCTTGCAATTTTATTTCTGCTGAACTTGAAGTGACACTAATAGCAGATTGTGAAGGTAAGCATTCCTTTTTATAAGAATATAGCAACTCGTGTCAGCTATACCGTTTCCTTTTTCTGTCAGTATAAAAAACAAATAAACTCACGCAAAAAAGTACACCGGTACGACCAACTTTTGTATTCAAAACACACGGACGGACGAACGGACATCGTTAAATCGACTCAGAAAGTGATTTTGAGTCGATCGGTATAATAAAAGATATTATAGGTCCTATATTTTTGGTAGTTACAAACATCAGGGCAAACTTATTATACCCTAACCACATAGCGGAAATCTTTTGTATTCATAAATTTTGCACAAAATATATGACCACAAAATATACGGGCGGAAACTGGCGGGTACACAGGGGAATATAGAAGTGTAAACACTCAGTGACTTAAAAATTACAAAATTATACAAAATTCGACTTTAACCCTCTAGTTCCCAAATTTTTTTTTTCAAAAAAAAAAAAAATTATATTCGAATTGGTTTCGCCTCAAAATGGAATGTACGTTCTGGTAAAATTTTATATTCTTAGAGAATTTTGACTTAGAGGGCCAAATACTTACCCCGCCTATAGGCGGTCTTGGGAAACAAAGCCAGAAAAATTTACAATGCATAAAATTATTTTTATTAATTTTTTTTTGTTCATTAAAATAACAAATGTTTGGCAAAGTGGGTAAAATGCATACATTTTTAATTTTCTTAAAAAATAATTCTAAAACTGAACAAAAAAAGTTCATTTGTGATGAAAATCAAAAAAACAATCTTTTTGCTGGGAAAACAAAGATTTATTTTGCATTTTCGGCACATAACTTGCGTTTCAGAAGCGCATCCTGGATTTTTATAACTCTTTTTCCCTTCATTTCGTAGCAAAAATTCTGGAAAATGTTCAACTCCATCAAAGCGAATCTCTACAGGCGGTAAAAAAGTCTTTTTTCCATGACCTTTTCTTGAGGAGTTGCGCGTGGACGTCCAGCACCTTTGATAACTTGTGCAACCTGTGCTCGGAAATTCGGCAGTTGATATTGCTTACCATTGGTGTCCGGATTGTTTATTCTGTGAAACAATATGTAAGAATTCACTATTGCAACATCAAGTAAATGTGTAAATATGCGACTTGTGTACTTTTCAGTTTTCCAAGTAATTTTGTATCGACCAATAAGTCCATCTATGTGGTCGACGCCGCTCATATAGCTGTTGTATTCATTTAGTGCATTAGGACAATCGATATCAACAAACTTTTTTTCCGAGCGTACAAAACGCAAGACAGTTATTTTTGCAGATGCTTCATTCTGAAATGGTTAGACGCCAACGTAGGTTGAAGCGAGTCGGAGAGCTTTATTGCCTTTCCAAACTGTTAATGAAATATCAATATTTGCTGCGGAGCCGCAGAATTCAGTCGAGTATCCACGTGGATGCTTCTTGAGATCATTATCTGTTGGGAGCTTGCAATTGGGGATTCGGTTTGAGCGAATTGTCCCCAAAGAATAAATTACACGTGATCGGAGGAACATAAGCAGTGGAAGCAATGTATAAAAGTTGTCGAAAATTATAAAATGGTTTTTGAATGCTGGCACAATACGTGGAAATCAAACGACCGCGTTTGACGACGCTCCAAGATCTGGTGCACCAGGTTGAATGGCATTGTCCCCTGCACCACCATATACGGCAAAGTTGTAACAGAAACCGGAGGAATCGCGCAAGACGAATAGTTTCACTCCCCATTTATGAGGCTTATCTGGCATGTTCAACCGTAGAAAGGACTTCATTTTTGTTACGAACATTTGTTCGTCTACACACAGACTGGAACTTTTCATTAAAATATTTGGTAATCGGAAGGATTTTGTACAAAAGATCGAAGTCCGAAAAGTTTTTGGCAGGCAATTTGCTATTGTCATTAAAATGTATATTGCTTCGAATTTGGTCAAAACGATTTCTCGACATTTTGTCTTGAATGATTTGAAACGCATATTTGCTCCAATATGAACGGATACTTGGATAGTTAAATACTGACATAAAAATTAGAATGCCAATAAATTGACGCATTTCCAAGTTGTTTGTAGTAAATGAAGTCGCAATGTTTTTTGGGCAGCATAAATGTTGGTCTGCCGAACGATGTGCGTTATTATTTCGTCATTTAGAAAATATTCAAAGCATTTATATGGTGTGTCGAAACTTTTAAATTCTTCCAGATCGGGATCACAAAATGATATAGCCGATTTCTTTAGCACAAGATTTTTTTGACGCCATAATATCTTTATATGGTGTGTCGAAACTTTTAAATTCTTCCAGATCGGGATCACAAAATGATATAGCCGATTTATTTAGCACAAGATTTTTTTGACGCCATAATATCTTTATATGGTGTGTCGAAACTTTTAAATTCTTCCAGATCGGGATCACAAAATGATATAGCCGATTTATTTAGCACAAGATTTTTTTGACGCCATAATATCTTTTTGAATGTCTCTGATTTCGGATTTATATCCAGAACTGATCCTACAAGTGCACCAGCATCATTCACGTTATTTTTTGCAGGCTCATTGTCAGTGGCATGACGTCTACTGACACGACTTTCAAATGCGCCTTCATTCTTTGTCATATTTTTAGGGTCAATGATAGCAAGCGGTAGGCGTTTACGTTTCGGTACCGCAGAAATATATGAAGTGTTCGAAGTTGATGGTGATAACATTGAAGCCGTACTGTTATCTAAGCAAATTGCTGACTAAAGTACTGATTCCGACATACCTACAACCTCGTTTATCTCCATATCGATCGTCTTCATTTTCTTCTTCATTATCCGTGTCGCCATCAAAATCTATCATATTTAAAACTTTTTTGATTTCATTCTCAGATAACGATGATAATTTAACAGTTTGTTTACGATCCATCCGCCTCTAGGCGGGTTACCTTTGCACACAGCTAAAAAGCTCACAAACACAGATAATTTTTTTTCACCTAATATTTACTTCAATTCTGTGAATTTTGCACAAAATAAGTATTTTTGGTGATTTTCACAAACTTCTGCATTCAAATGACTTTGACAGCTGCCTTTCGTACTAGCGCAATCTGCAAAAGCACCAATATGAAAATTTGGGATTCCCCAAAACAGATGTAACGAAAAAAAGCAAAACTTAATAAAAAAAACACAAATGAGTGTTTACTAAACATAGCCCGCCTACAGGCGGTCTTGGGAACTAGAGGGTTAAAACCTGTTAAAACAAAAAAGTTACAGTCATTTAAAAATTAAAATTTACAAAGAAATTTTTAATTTTAGCAAAATACTGAGAAAGTCAATTTTCGAAGACGCTGCTCGCTATGATAAAGTTGAAATAGAGTCGCAATTTTTTGGCTCCCGAGTTTCATCAATTTAATTTCACTTAATTAGATTTCCAGCAAATTTAGCACGAAATGATTTGAGGAAACTACATGGAAGTAAATGCATTTTATATTGTAATATTTAAAATTATTTTTGTATAGGTATTACTTATGAAACAGCACCAGCAGTTTAATTTTAAATATCATAATATCATAATAAGTGTTATTGGCCAAGAAAATAATAATATTTAAAGAATCTATAATATCAATAGGTAAGGCGATTTCTTGTGACCGATGATTTGTTCCACAGTTTTCTCTCGATTTCGACCAAACGTATCTTTTTAGAAAGGCATTTCTTTTTAGCTGTCCACCAGATTTACAGATTTTTAAAATTTTTTTTTGAAGTAAAATGCATTTAAAGTTGCTACTAACACATACATAAAATTATGCAATGCTATGTGTGTGTTTATTAAATTCGTTTACGTGAGTTTGTGTTCTTCATTCACAATAATAATTGTATTGAATTGAAAAATAATTTTAGACATAACCCAATAACGACAATTATCGATATATAAAAAGCGTTGAATTGCGAATTGGCTCAAATTGATTGATTAGGTCAACACATATATCTGTGGTTTTCTGGAATAACCGTTAACGATGCCAAATATACAAGTTTTTAACGCTCTTTACATGTGTTAAATTTTTTTTACAAAAATATTGACCATTTCTGAGTTTTTTCTTTAAATAACGACGTAACTTAAATGTTTATTAAATTAATTTGCAGCACTATCGACGTATGTCGACCTACGCTTGATCGCTGACAAATTGTTTCCTCAGAAAACGACACATAGCGACATACGTTTTTTAATGAAAAAAAAATGCAAAATAATTTTGCATTATTTTTCAGTTTATAACCACTTATAAAAACTTGTGTGTTTATTTCTGTTATTTTTTGTCACTATTATTCTTGATACGTTGTTATATTCTCATCCTTAGTCCCGTTGACTGTTTGTTGACGAACAAAAAAATCAATTTTTCAAGCAACAACAACTTATGTCTACATGGGTAGTTGCATTGGTAGTTTTCTTTTTCAAAGAAAATGACGTTTGTCGACATAAGTTGTTTTATCTGCACACACTTTAAGTGTTATCTACATATTATTTTTCGTCCTTCTCTAGGATCTATTCCTCTGAAGATTTTTGACTCAAAATTTTATATAAAGTATTTGTTTCCCATATCTACAAGACTGTTAAATAAAAAGCTCTAAAAACTTTATATCGAGCCCATAATTTAAAATATAACGTTTTTGGCTCCCCTGAACATTTTTATTTTATGACATACGCGGTTATTCTAGAAAACCACAGATATATGACACAGTTTTCTCTCGATTTCGACCAAACGTATCTTTTTAGAAAGGCATTTCTTTTTAGCTGTCCACCAGATTTACAGATTTTTAAAATTTTTTTTTTGAAGTAAAATGCATTTAAAATTGCTACTAACACATACATAAAATTATGCAATGCTATGTGTGTGTTTATTAAATTCGTTTACGTGAGTTTGTTTTCTTCATTCACAATAATAATTGTATTGAATTGAAAAATAATTTTAGACATAACCCAATAACGACAATTATCGATATATAAAAAGCGTTGAATTGCGAATTGGCTCAAATTGATTGATTAGGTCAACACATATATCTGTGGTTTTCTGGAATAACCGTTAACGATGCCAAATATACAAGTTTTTAACGCTCTTTACATGTGTTAAATTTTTTTTACAAAAATATTGACCATTTCTAAGTTTTTTCTTTAAATAACGACGTAACTTAAATGTTTATTAAATTAATTTGCAGCACTATCGACGTATGTCGACCTACGTTTGATCGCTGACAAATTGTTTCCTCAGAAAACGACACATAGCGACATACGTTTTTTAATGAAAAAAAAATGCTAAATAATTTTGCATTATTTTTCAGTTTATAACCACTTATAAAAACTTGTGTGTTTATTTCTGTTATTTTTTGTCACTATTATTCTTGATACGTTGTTATATTCTCATCCCTAGTCCCGTTGACTGTTTGTTGACGAACAAAAAAATCAATTTTTCAAGCAACAACAACTTATGTCTACATGGGTAGTTGCATTGGTAGTTTTCTTTTTCAAAGAAAATGACGTTTGTCGACATAAGTTGTTTTATCTGCACACACTTTAAGTGTTATCTACATATTATTTTTCGTCCTTCTCTAGGATCTATTCCTCTGAAGATTTTTGACTCAAAATTTTATATAAAGTATTTGTTTCCCATATCTACAAGACTGTTAAATAAAAAGCTCTAAAAACTTTATATCGAGCCCATAATTTAAAATATAACGTTTTTGGCTCCCCTGAACATTTTTATTTTATGACATACGCGGTTATTCTAGAAAACCACAGATATATGACACAACATTTACTTTAAGCAAGAACATCCAAATGTAATGTTTTTATGAAATTATTATGTAAGTAATATTTATACCCTATACCACTATGTGGTTTGGGTATAATGACTTTGTGCTGCTGTTTGTAACTACCAAAAATATTTGACCTAGACCCATCTTTAATTATACCGATCGAATCAGAATTACTATCTGATTCGATTTAACGATGTCCGTCCGTCCGTCCGTCTGTGTGTCCATGTAAAGCTTGTAATCAAACTGCAGGTCGCAAATATGAATATGTTTTGATGAAATTTGGTGTATAAGCTTTTATCGGCCATGGGATGAACGATATTGAAATTGGTGAGAATCGATCCATGTTCAGACCTAGCCCCCATACAAATTACCCATATGAAATCGACATAAATTGCAATAAGATCCAAATTGTCATATAGATCTTACTCAAATTGGGTTTGTATGCGTTCATTACATCCACTAATGAGTAGTCCAAAAATGATCCCTTTGACCCCATATAGAGCTGCTTCCCGATCTTCAATTAAATCTATCAAAAAACAAAAATATTGCACTGATTCTTCTCAAATTTTATTTGTATATATTTTTGCAAAATACAAGAGACCTTACCAAACATGGTCAGGATCGGTCCATTTTTGGGCCTAGTCCCCATATAGATATAGCATTCGATATGAACTTTTTCATATCTGCAGACAAAAAATTTATAAAAATCCAACTCAAATTTGGTTTATGCTTATTTTCTATGTCCAGTTAGCTGGGCCTATGGGGTAGGGTCTCTAAACGCATGGTATAGGGTATCCTATAGTCGGTCTAGACCGACTATAATTTTCTTACTTGTTTTATTTCAAATTTTTGTAATGTATAAAAATTTGCTACATATTTATTTATAACCAGTTATAAATGCCTCACTTAGCAAATCGATATCTCCACTTATTTTTAAATTTTAATGTCAAAGTGCTTGACATTTCATGCAAAACTAGAAATTTAGGTGGTGGTGTTAATAGTGTTAATACTTATTATTAGAGAAATTTGTTAGGCGTCAATCAAGCTCTTCGGAATTATAATAGAAAAAGAAAGTAATTTGTCAATTGAGGCATTAATCTTTGAGTTATTCAGTATCTCTTGCCACGTCGCGTGTTAACGTGTTTTAAGCAAACAATTTTTTTAAGTACATACTATCGAAATGTTGTATACATTTAGGCCCCATGAAAATGTTATATACTTTTTGGGCTATATAGAATATTCACATTTAACATTATCTTCTTAAGTACTACAAAAATGTTAGGTGCTATTAATTGAAATATTGTTTTTTAAAAACTTGTACATAAGTAAACTATTTATTTTGATAATCAATAAATTCATAATACTGCTTATAAACTTAACAGACGTTAACAGAACATATCAAAAGTTACACAATAAGTTTATAACATGCTTTTGTAAAATTAAGTTAACATATTAGTTAAAATACTATCAAAAAATGCAATATGATGGTGGATTTTAAAACTTTAATTTTTGTAAAATTACACATTCTTTTTATTTATAGGTACTACAAAAAAAAGTTTACGCAATTTCTTTACCTCTCAGTAGTGAAAAAAAAGTTATAAAATAGAATGACATTTCTATAGTGGAGTTAGCACAATTGTAAAAACAAAATTTTCATAGCCCTTAAAACAACAACAACGTACAAGTGGGTTTATAGATGTATCAAGGAAAAAAAAAAATCAATAACATATGATGGAGTGGTATTGAATGAAAAAAAAAAACGTAAGAAAAATATTAAAAAGAAAAAGATAAAGAAACGAAAATGTGACTTTTGAAAGAACAACAAAATGTATATTGAAAGATAATGAGAAAACAGATGAAGAAATTGAAAACCTGCGACAAGTGGTGGCAAGTTAAAGAATTAAACCGAAAATGAATAGGAGCATTGTAAAAACAACACCCTGTAAAATAGAGAATTTATGGATACATAGAGAGTGAGAGAAAAGAATGTTTGTTAATGAAGTCTTATATTAGGCAAGAAAAATAAAAATGAATTTTAACTGGAAAGCAATAACGGTACATTTTGCCAAAAATTGTGAGTATTGAATGGGAAATCGAGAGAGAGAGAGAGAGAGAGAGAGAGCGAGAGAAAGAGAGAGAGAGAGAGAGTAATAAAGCAAGTGAGAACATGCACAAAAGCATTTGGTTCATTTATTTTATTAAAACCGCATGTGATTCCTTACGACTAACAAACAAAAAAAATATAATTTTCTTACCGTATGACTGGAGCCGGCTTTTGTATGTTTGCTTTAAAGGGTTTGAGTGTATGAGGCACATAACGGAATAAATAAAAATGTAATAGAATCAGCAAGGATATACTTACGTTAATAAGAAGAATGGTATGGGTAGCTAAGTTGTAATATGATTCCTATTACATCAGCACAAAGGCAAACTGTATTACTTAACAACTCAGTACGTGGTCGATATCCACACTCTTCATGCCATGCTTGATACAATTTCATTTGTGAGTTTTTGTGGAAAATATTACAAAAAATACCATGCATTTTAATTTTTTTTTTTTAAATGCCGGCTATAAATATATTTCAACTTCAAAGGACACAATACATATTATATCTATGCATATTGCACGGAAGCAAAGGGAACGAAACAATCTATACTAAAATATTTTACGGGAGTAAATAGAAAGTTAAATAAAAACATATGATAGACCAAAAAAAAAGACATATCAAAATATTTTCAAATATGTATGACTCATCATGGAATAAAGTTGGCAAGAGGAGTTTTTCTTTGAAAAAAAAAGTAGTAAAATGGGCTATAACTAGGATGGCGCTAGCTCCAGCTAGACATAATGCCAGGTTATTACGACGTATGCATCCCTACACAACCTATGCCTTCGCAAGTGAGGTTAGGGAGAGCCATTTAATTCAATCCTTAAAACTATCAAACAGAGTGGTTATGTAATATAACCACAACGCATGCACTTAGGTACTTAACCTAACTGCATGCTGATCAGCAACCACGATGATCAAAAAATATCCACTACAACGTGTTAGCCCTCAACCGGAAATAACAGAAGCGACGAAAACGACATTTATTCCTTGAAACGTTAATTACTGAAGAAAGCATGCACTTGGGAAACATAACCCAACTGCATGCCAAGCAGCAACAACGAGGCTCTAAAAATAAAAGCCGCAACGTGTTTTCTATTACTCGGAAGATTTGACGCGACGAAAACTCTGTTTACGTTCATTAAAATCCTAACTATTTATCGATATCGAAACCGTGCAAGTTTAATGTAAAAAAATGAGTACAAATAAGTAAGAAAATAACCACGACTTCCGAGATCGGTGTGGTTATTTTTTTTTTTTGGAAATTTTTACTGATGAATTTAACATTAGCTTATAACGAGAGAATATAATGAGAGAGAAGATTGACAGTTTGTTGAAGAGAAAATTGTTCTAGCAAGAAAAAGTACATGTTTGTATTTCTTGCACTTCTAAGCGGATAACAAAAGGAATAATAAAGGGATTTAATTTTTTTTTACATTTAATTCTTTACATTTAATTCTTAACAAAACAATATTCAAAACAAATTTAAAAAAACAACAAATTAAGGGAGAAAAGGAGGTATTAAGAAAACAACTCGTATGTACTATTTTTTTCCCACGTGTTCTCAACTATATTATTAGAAAAATTAAAATTTTACCGGTTCTTTGGATTTTGTTCACGATTTAATAGTTGTTATTTTTGTTTTTGAAAACGAAAACATTAATTTAATATCGTTCTTGATAAACTGCGTATTTGACAAAGTGTGATTTTTAAAAGTAAAATAAAAAAATAAAATTTTTTTTTAGTTATGACAGATAATGGCTCCTCATCAAGAGATATAGTTAAAGAAAAAAATTGACGTGAGCCAATCGGTGGTTATAAGAGTCCACAGTTTCGTTGTCGTCAAAAGCTATTATCGGATGGGGACGCACGAGTAAAGATGAGAATGACGAAAGCAGACCAGTCTATGACGCCAAAGGAATCTTCTATAGCAAATAATAAAAATGTAAGCCGATGAACAGCAAGAAGAGCACTCTACAACAGTGGCTACATCTCCGCTGTGAAGAAACCTAAACCTGCATTGTCGAAAAAGAGTGTTGCGGTACGTTTAACATTCGCCAGGAAGCAAAAATTGGACCGTTGTTGACTGGAAAAGAGTTATCTGGTCAGATGCATCCAAATTTACGGTAAACAGTAAAACTTGGTAGTGACAATGCTATGGTATGTGGTTGTTTCACTTGGTGGCATGTTGGACCACTGCAAAAAATTGATGGTATTATGCGAAAAGAAGACTATTTAAAAGTTTTGGAAACCCATCTTCCCGATTTTGTTGATATGAGGGCATATCCTGAGGAAGAGGTAATATTTCAACAAGATTGGGATCCAAGACACACCTCCTAAATCGGTAAAGGGTGGTTGACTGATCAAAATTTCCAGGTAATGCAGTGGCTGCGCAAAGTCCCGACCTCAATCCAATTGAGAATTTATGGTTAATTGTGAAAAGATGATTGGGACAATATCAAAATTATGCGAGCTGGGGCGACATGTCGAGCTGCAGTGGCAGCGTATTCCAAATCAAGTTATTCAAAACTTGGTAGAAAGTATGCCAAGATGCATAAAAAGTATTTTAAGTAATAAAGGCCTATGGACCAAGTACTAAAGTTTAAGGTATTGGAATTGTTATTGAAATTTTGGTTTTATGAATTTTTTGTTGTTTCTGTGAATTTTTTATTGCTTTATTTTCTTTTTAATACAGTTTTGTTGAAGATAAATTAAATTCCAAAAAAAATTTGAAATTGCTTTATCATTGCTTTTTTTTATCACCTCAGAAAAAATACAAACATATAATCACCTCCCTACTGTATATCGAGAGAAAACAAGAAACGGCGTAGATAACACTCAAATTTAGTTTTTTTTATATATTTTTGGGAAATATAAGAGACTTTATAAAATATGGTCATGACCCGTCTATTTTACGACCTAATTCCTAATAATATAAGCATTTTTTTTTAACTCTTTTTGTCTGTTTGTTTGTTTGAAGCGGATTTTTATAACAGAATTTTCACCAACTTCCCGACTAGATAGAGCTGTGAAACTTTCAGCATTTACCTCAAGTGGATTAAAATACATTATTCAAGAATTTTCTAAATTACTTCATAATCTTTTCCGCGGTTACCTGAAAACGGATTTTTATCATTGCATTTGCACCAAATTCCCGAGCTCTGATACACTCAAAATTTACGTGAACTAGATGACAACGCATGGTTTAATATCAAATACACTTTATTTTGAATAACTCCAAAACTGTTGAGTATATAAAAAATTTTACAATTTAAATTTTATGATCAATTTGTTCTCAAGTTATGATAAAATCGGGGGAGCATCCTCTTCAAAAATATCAAATTTTAGATTTTTTTTTTTTAACTTATCCATAGAATTTTAATTTTTGACTTTTTTTGTTGTTAGAGGACCATAACACATCAAAAAAATATAGTGGTTATCTTCGTTTTCTTTTTTGTTGCATATTGATTTAAGTGATCTAATCGTTATATCTTGTGATTGACCTGTAATCGTATAAAAGCATGTCTTCAAAAAACTTTTTTTTATTTATAGTTGTTTTCAGTCAGCTGTTTACTTAAAATTTATTTCTATTTATTTAGTTTGAAAGAATTTTTTTCATATTTATGTATATATCTTTTACTCGAGATATTTTTTACTTGAAAATTAGTCGAAAATGTTTTGTTTTTAATATATTATTAAAAAATCCACACTTTTTTATATTTAGTGGTACAAACTGTTCCAAAGGGCCAATATAAAAGCATCCCAGAGGAGGAAGAACATCATCAACTGATGAGCAAAACATCAAGGAAATCGAAGATTTGGTGTTCAATCGCGTCAAATCTCGATTGGTTACAAAAACATTATTTTTTTTTTAAGAGTGACGCATTAATATCTCTGATACAATGCTTACTGGATACCGTAACGAAATGACATGCATCATTATGGGTGATGAGACTTGGATCTATGCCTACAACCTAGAAACAACCAACCAATTAAGCGAATATGTGCAAAAGTTCTAGCAAAACCGAAGAGATGGCGCCAAAGTCATTTAAAAACATGGTCGTGTCAACAGTTTTCTTTGATTATCGTGGTGTGGTACATTATAAATTCCTTCCGCCGGCCCAAGCTGTCAACCAGGATATTATTTGAGTTCTTAGCGTCATTTGCGTGAAGCTATTCACAAAAAATTTCTAGAATTATAGGCAGACAACTCTTGGTTTTTGAAACCATTTTGCAAAAAAAATCGACTCATGTTGTTTCACAATATAGTTTTCCAATACTAACAATGGTTTTGTGGGATAATATTGGAATCGAATAATTTTACTTTCTTCCGACTTGACCAATAGTAAATAATAATAATAGCTTGTGATAAATTGTGTCACTGCTTTAAATCTTGAATACTCGTAATTGCAGAATAGAAAATGAAAAAGTTAAAAATTTTGATAAAAAAAAATAATAATAAATAAATAGATTCACTGTTTTTATTGTGGTAAAGAAGTATAAGAAAAACAAATGACGTCATTATAGTGCAACTTTGGTGCCAGATGGTAGAAAAAATTAGTTTAACCGTTAAACTTTAACGTGTTCAAAATATATTTTGCAATCTAAACAAATTTGAGGATGAACTGTTAAAATGGAATTCTGAAAAAACCATTTCGAGGTTAGTTCTAGTACTTAGCAACGTATAATTCATACGTTTTGGATTTCTTATCCGATTTAAATTTTTTAAAAAGCTTATAACAAGCAATGATATAAGCGTAAAACTTTGTACATGGCTTATGAAGTATTATGTGTGGTCAGTCCTACTATACAGAGTTGAATCGTGGACACTAGAAGTAGCAAACTTTAATAAATTGGAAGCATTTGAAATGTGGTACTATTGCAGAATTTAAAAAATGTCATGGACTCTCATTGTAACGAACCTAGAAGTTATAAGCAGGTTAAAAAGGAGTGAGAAATAATAAAACTTATAAGGCAACGAAAAACAGTCTCTCTTGGCCATATTAATAGAGATGAAAGTAAAGAATTGCTGAAATTAAATCCACAAGGCAGAATAGAAGCCAGAAGCAGCATAAGAAGAAAATAAATGCCATGGCTAAAAAACATAAGATATTGGACTAGCTTAAGAAGAATACGTTAATAACTTCATGCAGCACGAAATCGAGAGAATTATGCAGAAATAATATTATAAAAACTAGAGGACCCCTGCTGCTCCGCAGCATTATATTATATTATATTATATTAATTTTTATAATATAATACCAAAATTTGCCAAGAAAAGTTAACGTACAGTAATGCCAAAATGTGCCAAGATAAGTTAACGTACAGTAAAAGTAAAGGTGATTCTCCACGCATAACTTTCCTCAAACCCAACGAATTTAAGCATTAATTTAAATTCGCATTTAAGCATTAATTTAAGAATTTAAGCCTATGTCAACAGCCTACGTTAATTAAAACTCTAGTTATAGAGGTTTGAGAGAAGAAAAATGTTGAAAAAAATCTTGAATGAAAAGTTTATTCATAAATTCTTTTAATATATAAGATTGCATATTCTTTATTTTCATTTTGTATAGTGTTTAACTTAAAAAATGTAATCGCTTGTAATCGCTTATATTCAAAATTGGATAAGCAATAAAAGAAGAAGAAATTTTTAAACGACTTTGGAAAGAACGAGAAGAATGGATATTTTCCAACATTTACACTAGGTACGAGTATATAACTTTCTAAAATTTTTGTAAATAGAAAAAATGACGTAGCATAGTCGAATAGAGCATAAAAAAGTATGAAGATCTATTAAATTTTTTTTTACGACATTGCAAAAAAGTTTCTGCACCAAACGCAATTACTTTTTATACCCTCCACTCCAGTGTGCAGAGGGTATATATAAGTTTCTCATTGCGTTTGTAATAATTAGAAAAAAAATTTTGGACCCCATAAAATATATATATTTGTGATCCTTATAACAACCGGAGTTGATATAGCGATGTCCGTCTGTCCGTCTGTCCGTCTGTGGAAATCACGATCACGGCATCAATCGGGCAGCTAGGGTGCTCGTTGACATAAAAAATGATTCACTAACATCCTGGGAAGTGTGCTATTTAAAATCGTCCAAATCGGTCGATTAGGGCCCGAGATTTGAATGAAGAACTAAAAAAAGTCTTGAAAAAATATAATTTTCTATGTTGTTCTTGTTACGATCACGCCCTCAATAGTGCAGCTACTGTGATCATTTTTATTCAGAATGATTCACCAAATTCATGGGAAGATTTGTGTTTCAAAAATCATTAAAATCGGTGGAACAGGTCCAGGGAAATCTCTGAAAAAGTAAAAAAAAAATGAAAAATATGATGTTTCTATATTGTTCTTGTTGTTATTCTAAATGTTGTGTTGTTGTCATAGCTGAACTTGTTGTTTTTGTGGTCGTTGTGGTAATAGTATAATAAAAACAAACCCTTTGTAAATTTTTTTATCAACTCTGGTAGAAAAATTTTAAAAGTTTCCATTGTTTTGGCATCACTAAAAAAATTTGATGGATCATTTCTGTCATTACCACGAGTCTGCCTGCAAAATTTCAGATCGAATGGGTCACGGGAAAGGGGTTAAAATCGATCCAAAATATTTTCAACAAGCAGACACTTGATATAAAGGGAGTAAAAATTCACCAACATCTAAAGCAAATAATGCGAAAATACCTAGTTGTTAATAAAAAAAACAATGTAAATTTAGCATAAATTTATTAAAAGAGAAAAATCATTTAAAGAGAAAAAACAAAAACAACGTTTGATGTTGTATTTTTTGTGTCTAATATTTACATATACATACACACACATATTAAATAATACAAATAATATACATATATTCTATATATGTATATCCATAACAACTGCATGTTAGAAATAAATCGGTATATTATTTTATTTATATAATTTCCTGCAATATTTTGTTGTGGGGAAAATACATTTCTTTTGCATTAACAGAGTGTCACTTCATTTTGCTCAGCGTGACTATGTCACAGTAGATGGCGCCACAATTTTTGTTCTAATTAGCTTTGCAATAGTTATTTCTCTTTTAATATGAATGTCAATATTTTCAACTAGATATCACACAGAACAATGTTAAGAGTATACACGGGCTGGTTTTTTATTTCATACGTTTTTTCATTATTCTTTTACAAATATGAACATAAGTTTGGTATGTTAACTTTTTGTTGTCTTTATAAAATAGAGTTACCGAGTTCATCAATGAGTTTTTGCTTTCAAAACAGTTCTACATAGTTATATAGAATTATTATTCTGCTTTACCTACAAAATATCTGATTGCGATTACATCTAATTTTTAAAAATTGTTTTTAATTACTAAAGCATTATTATTCACATAAATACAAAATTTCACTTTTTAAATTTTCCATTTAAATTTAAGAAAATATCAATTCTAAAAACTGGAATTAAAATTTCCAATTATAAATTAGAAAATATTAATTGAATTTCAGAAAATCTTATCAAAATGTCGGAAATAATAATTTTAAATCTAGAAGACATCAATTGCATCTTTAATATATAAATTTTATTCGTTAAACACAAATTGAAATTCCAAAAAAAAAAAACACCAAATATGTTTACATTTAAAAAAAATATTGACATTCAGGAGAAATTAGTAGCTTTTCAGTACCGCAATTCAGTAACTTGTTTTAACGATAGTCGAATCGTTAAAAAAAGAAAATTGCAAAATTATCAGTAAAATTTTTAAACGATATTCGCTATTGTTAAAGTCAGCTGTTGTTGTTATCTAAACGCCAACCCTTTTTGTGTTGTTTATTCAATCGATAAAAACTTAAATTTTTAGGTTGAAATGTCGTCATACATAAAAAAAAAATCATCAAATAGTGAAAATATTTTCTTTTATTAAAAAACTCTTTTATATAAATAAAAAAATTAAATAGCATATTCAATTCATTATTTCATTTTCAAATAAATATACCGAAATATTAGTAAAAAAATAAAGATATTAAACATAAACATAAAATCATCCTGTCAAACACGAAGTAATTTGTTTTTTTTCTATTCTTTGTGTTTTTAGCTTATTTTGACAGAGATGCCACTCGTTTACAATTTAAATAAATAGAAAAATAGATTTGTCGACTGTCGTTAAGATGTATGTACTTAGTGAATCACTTAATCATTAGTGCAAACAACAATAGCTGTCGATATATTTTGCGATTGTCGGATGGTTGAAATTTACAGAATCACACTACAGAAAACATTAATTTAAATTCAATGAATTTTAGAAAACGTCAAATGATATTTAAAAAATGCGAACATAAAAATGGTTGCATAAATAAACGCAATTTGATGAGACTGTTATTTGCATATAAATTTTCACAATTTTTTTGGATGAATATTTGAAGTTTTTCAGAAAATAAAAATAACAAATTATTTTATTTAAAATGTTTGGGACATTTGGTTTTTTGCGTTTGGCATCTCTAATTTGATTATTTATTATTATAAATTTATTCTCTATGTTTTCCAAATATGGCAATATTTTAATAAAAAAGTTGAGAGAGTTTTATTTTGGTTATTATTTTGTTACTCCATCCGACCTACATGGCCGCAATGAAGATATATTTGGCCAGTTAAAAGAAACTATAAAACCATCTCCAATTAGCACGATTTAATGCATATAGCCACCCTACACAACCATTACCTTTGCAATGGAGGTTAGGGCGAGCTATTTAATTAGCAAAAACTAAATTAAACGAGAAGTTCTGTCATATAACCGGAAACGCATGCATATATATATATAACTTAAATGCATGCCGATCAGCAACCACGATGACCAAAAAACAAACTCTGAAATAATAGAAAAGACGAAAACCAACCCAAAGAATTTTCTGAAATAATTTGGTATTAAGTTTGACAAATTGTTTACTTTTTCCAATATTTAGTTTACATTTATTACCAATACTAAAACCGAGGTCGAGGGTATCAAAGATTCGGCACAGCCAAATTTAACACTCTTACTTGTTTTTTTATCAGAACTGCTTAAAAATCGAAATTTTTTACATGTTTTTCTTCATATAACTAGATATTTATATAGCTAATAATCATCCTAATATTCCAAAACCCTTTAAATGGAGCTAAGGGTAGTAACCCACCCACCCCAAGAACAAATTTTCTTCAGAAAATGTTGCTTCAATATTAAAAAACTTAAAAAAGAAATAAATAGAAATAATAATAAATAATAATAAGATCGTATAGCCATTTGTTTTATCATTCATTATCCGTGCCACAGTATATTGATTGTCAATATCATGTGCTAGATTTGATATTAAGAGATGAACTTTTTTGGAGGGAAAAACATCATCGCCCAAGGTTTCATACAATTTTATTCCAAATTTAATAGCAAATTACGATGATCTAAAAAAAATATTAAGGTTAAAAGCTTTAAATGGCGAAATGATATGCAATATTTACACGAATTGGTCCAAGCTTTTAAATACTTTGTGAAAAACGAATGTTTTCCCAACATAAAGTTGAAAGCACCACCAGAACTCAGAAGTGTCCGTTGGAATTCTAGAGCTATTCTGGCACTTTTGTCATTTATACTTATTCCTTAATATCGATTGTATGTGGTGCTTGGAGCGAAATTTGGGATTTTTTATCTGCAAAACTAATTTCGCCACACTAAGAAAATCATTGACCGGTTTCACTAAAGCAACTGAATGTTTTATCAGATATTCGATCAAAATCTCATCAGCTATTGAGGAAGTTCAGCGGAGCAACATCTGCGCAGAGCGTGCAATTAAAATTATTTAAGAAATTTTGCCAATTTTGTGTAAATCATCACATACTTTAAACTTAAAATATATTTCATATAACAATTGAGAAAATTTTAATATAAAAGTATTTAAAAAAATCAGATTTTTTTAGAAATCGCGTTAGGTGTGGAACATTTTTGAAGCGAAATCACATAAAAAAGTTATATTCAGCACTTGTACAATATTTTCCAATACCAAATTCTTCGCAAAAATTAGTTATATGCCTAACATACACCTTTTGGTATGCACGAGTAGATAAAAATACTTTTTTCGACTTTAAAAACTTTGAATTTTTCATTAAAATCTAATATACACACACATATGTACACACCGAAAGCAGATTCATTGTGGCTACCGAATTTATTACCCACAGAATTGCAAGGAAGTTAATAACCTAATATCGGATTGATTATGATTACAATTCGATTGAATTAAAAGAAAATATTTTATCGCAATAAATTTTTTTTTCTGGGTGTACACATTTTTAAGAAATATTTTATTCTGAGGAAAATCAGTTTTCATTGTTTGAAAAAATTTTAAAAGTTATCAAATTTCTTCCAAAATGGGAAATTTAATTTCCTAGGTTCATGTTCATTATAAATTCGAAAACAATTTTATTCTCACTTATTTTTTTCGGCTTGCGGGTAAATAACTTGAAAGTCGAATAACTTTTACAATTGGAAAGCTCAATTCTTCTTCTTTCAAAAAACAAAAAGAAAAAAAAATAAAAATAAAATTCGAGTTAAGCATTAAAGGTTCTCGAACTCACCAGAATAACGAACTTTTTCAGTTTAGGTCAACATTTTGAGAATGTTTTTGAAATTGATATGACTGATCTTTTGTATTCTCAATGTATTCTCAACTACTCTAGCTAATTTTTCACTGCAGTCTTAATATATAACTCAGAAACTAATTTCTAGTTAGATATCTAGATCTTTTTGTTAGTAACATACAGTTACAATCATCATAAACGCATTCTTCCCTGACCATAGAGGAGTGAGGATATAATAAAAGAGATTTACATATTAAAACTGCAAAATGTATTAAAGCAAAATCACCAAAATATTTTCAAGTATTAAAACGGATAAAGGAAAGAGATTAAATTTGTTTTCATTTAATTTATTTTTTGTGTAAATTTAAAATATGATACAAAAAAGTGTTACAAAAATGGTGTTAAAAATTAAAATATTTTTACACAAATAATAATGTTTGGCCATTTTGCTTTAGCTTTGGAACATGATGTTTTTTTTTTCTATATTTTCTAAATTTATTCACTTTTTATTGTCATAATTTTTTTTTTCTGAAAGCCACACCACAAGAATTACGCATGCAACCACACCACAGTAATTGCAGCCACCCGAAAAACACCAATAAATCTCGAATAATAAAAATGTGAAAAAAGTCAACGATAAAAACCACATAAAGAAATGAAAAAAGGCATAACGATTTGTGATTAGAAATTCGTAATGTAGGATTATTTGTACAATTCAATATACAACTCTATATGACAAAAAATTTATAAATTCTAAAAATTAAAGAATTATTTGTTTAAAAAAATTCTCAGATTCTGATTCATTTGGAAGTATTCAGCTTTTACATATGACATTATACAATGGAATATCCATAGGTTATCGTGTATTTGGCCTTGACCGACTATTATTTTCATATTTATTTTAACTGACAAAAGCTAAGAACCAGCATAATGGTCATGCGGATCTAGTGGAAAGTTGGATAATCACAAATGAATTTTATATAGGCTTCTCATAGGATCGAAGTTATCTTTTATAGATCCATTGAAGTGCATTTTAACTAGTGATAGATACTTTTTAGCAACTTGAATATTTTTTTCCATATACATACATACACTACCGCCCAAAAGTATTTGCCAGCAATCCACCTTAAATTTCAAATGTCCATATATTTTTTATTTTTCAATGAAAACTCTACAAATTTACATTCACTATTATTTTCTTTTACTATTTATATAAACTAGCAGAGCCCAGCCCTGGAAATTCGAGTGCATATTTTAGAAAATTTTATTTTTTCATTTAATAAATAATTTTATAAGAGCCTAAAGATATGCTAATCAATTTTAGCCAATTCACAATTCAACACAGGGCTTTTGATGTTTATAACAAACACACACACTATGTGTTTCATGTATGTGTTAGTAGTAACTTTAAATGAGCATTACTCCAAAAAAGTGTTCCAGACGACGCAAATCTGTTAAAGAAATACCTTTCAAATGGGTTTTTTTTTGTCAAAATCGGTTTGTAAATAAAATTTTCACATCAGTCGCAAGAAATCGGCTTGCCTTGAATATTATAGATATTTCTTTTTGAAACTACACTCTATTCTTAAATTTTAAATTCATCAATGTGACCACCACCATTTCGTATAATTTCACCACATAGTCTCGGCATTCTTTGATTCAATTTTTGCAAAGTTTCTGGAGTAATATGGTTTTTGCTTCCTTAGATGTAAGACATGTAGTTAGAACCTTCCTATCCAATTCATCCCACAGTAACTCTATAGGATTGAGGTCGGATAACTGTGATGGACATTCCTTAACCTTACAACTTGGTCCTTACGTTTTGTTGTTACTCTGGGTCGACCGTTTCGATTTTTATTCGCAATTATATCATCGTCTTTCGACGCAATACCTGGAGCTCCTTTCTAACTGCTTGATTGCTTTTCCCAATTTTGTGTAGGGAAATAATACGATGACGAGTTTAATTGAAATGTTCGCAGTGTTTGCCATACTTTCTTTTAATTCAATGAAATATTTTAAATTTTCACTTTCACGTGTTAGCTCTTAGTTTACGATGTTTTAAAAAGTCGACCGCTTTTTTGTTTAATGTGTTTCGATTTGCATTTTTTTTATTATTTATATTTTCTTTCGGGTAAAAAAATTAAAATACCTGCCACTACTTGTCCAAAGTCGCTATTTTCTGTTACTTGATAAAAAAAAAACAATATTTTTAGTGCACATAATAAAATATTTACTCAGTAATGAATTAAAAATTCCATCTATAATAATTTCATGACTTTTAAACGGAAACTATTAGTGAAAAAACCACATATTATAGGGATGGCATATACCTTTGGGCGGTAAAGTAAAGCATTTTTATTTTCTTTTCCAAGACTAAAGAATTATTTATTCAATGCAGTTCTTCTCATTATACCCTATACCACTATGTGGTTTAGGTATAATGACTTTGTGCTGCTGTTTGTAACTAACAAAAATATTTGAACTAGACCCATCTTTTATTATACCGATCGAATCAGAATCACTATCTGATTCGATTTAACGATGTCCGTCCGTCAGTCCGTCTGTGTGTCCATGTAAAGCTTGTAATCAAACTACAGGTCGCAAATATGAATATATTTTGAAGAAATTTAGTATATAAGCTTTCACCATCCATAGGATAAATGCTATTGAAACTGGTGCGAATCGGTCCATGTTCAGACCTAGCCCCCATACAAATGACCCCTATGAAATCCGTAAATTGCCATAAGATCCAAATTATCATATAAATCTTAGTCAAATGGGTTTGTATGTGTTTATTACATCCATTAATGAGTAGTCCAAAAATTATTCCTATGGGACAACCCTTACTCTTAGGCCCCATGTAGAGCTGCTTCCCGATCTGCACTTAAATCTATTAAAAAACAAAAATATTCCACTGATTCTTTTCAAATTTTGTTTGTATATATTTTTGCAAAATACAAGAGACTTTACCAAACATGATCAGGATCGGTCCAATTTTAGGCCTAGTGCCCATATAGATATAGCATCCGATATGAACTTTTTCATATCTGCAGCCAAAAAAATTAATAAAAATCCCACTCAAATTTGGTTTATCTTATTTTCTATTTCCAGTTAGTTTGGCCTAAGAGATAGGGTCTCTAAACGCATGGTATAGGGTATCGTATAGTCGGTCTAGACTGACTATAATTTTTTTACTTGTTTTAATTTAAATTTTTTCTTTCCCAATATACAATGGTTAAGAGCCAAGTTCGTACACCACGACTGTTTTTCTTTTAAATGTTAAATTTCCGCTTATAAAAGGTGTCCTAAATATTCACTAAAGATTTGAATTTACCGCCTTTAGAACATTAAAGTGTTGGAAACCAAAAGAAAGACAGTGTGGCAGCTGACAGTTTAGGATTAATACACGATTAAACAATATGGCTACAGTTCGATAATTTCGATGAAGCACTTTTTCACCTTGATGGCTTCAAAATTTGCCGCCTTAGGGGTTCAGAGAACCAACATGTGTTTGTCGAAGAACAAATGCGACTTTAGCATACCACTGCTTGGTGCCGATTTTGAGCTGGAAGCATCATTTGACCATACTTCCTCGAAAATAAGGCTGGTCAAGCAATGACTTTTACTGGTGCTCGATACCACGATTTGATAACAGAGTTCTCTCTGCCTAGATTAGATGATATTGATGCAGGCGACATGTGATTAGCTGTATGAGATATTTCCTGGCCGTGTACTCTCTCGTTTCGGTGATCTGAATTGGCCCCCTCTAGATCATGTGATTTAACACCATTTGGTTTCTTTTTATGGGGGTTATTTGAAGTCAAAGGTCTGTGCCATTATTCACACAATCATCCGTGCATTGAAGAAGGAAATTGAAAGCTGCATTAACGAAACTTAGCCACATTAATGCAAAATGCACGATAAAAAATCGCGGAGACCATTTGCTTGATGTATTATTCCAAACTCGTACACTTCTCTTTTCTTTAAAAACCGTTGGAGATAATGTCAAATGAAATTGTCATATTGTCTTTAATTTGCAAATTGTAGAAAAAATTTGCAGTGGAAAGGCAATAAAGCAGTAAATTTTGCACCCGAAATTTCAAAAATATTAGATACAACTCCTTCCCCTGTTCAATATATATTGAAAATCTTCAAAACTTTAAAATAAATAAGAAATAAAACCAAAAAGCTAACAATTTAGCTGAAAAAAAGAATAATTGTCAGAGCATGCAAAGAAGACCCATTTTTATGTGAATCAAATATAACGTCGATCGTGGAAACCGCCAAAGGAAAGAAAGCCTGCGCTCAAACAATCAAGAAATGCTCCAAGGGTTAATTTTAATGATATAATTGCCTTGCAATAAAAATAAAAAGGATCGTTTTTCTTTTTGGATAGATGTGTTGCTCACCGACGAGAATAAATTCAACACATTTGGATCAGATGAAAAGCGTATAGCGAAAACCAAAATTGAAACATGGTGGTTAGTGTGTCCCAAAAAATGTTTTTTTTTGATTTTCATAGACGAACCAGAATTTTTTGAAAGCTCATCGGGTAAGGTATTTTTGTGATTTTTTTTTATATATTTCGGAAGGGGTTTAGAGATCGCTAAAGTCGAATTTTACCCGAAAATCGGGGTTTCCGGACATTTTTTGAATTATGCTCATTACTCGGCCCATTAGCACGATCTTCTTTGTTACTAAGTCAATTTTTTAAAAGAAAACTGTTCAAGCTTTACTTTTCTGTGCTGAAATTTTAAGTTTACGTAAATTTTGCATGAAGTTTGAAAGTAATGCTTTGTAACTTTTAAAATTTCTATTAAAGTTAAAAAAAACTAATGACGCAGTTTAAAAGGTGAACAAATTCTGAGTCACGTAAAACAAAAAATTATTAGTTTGTTAGATTTGTAGTCATTTTTCAGACATATTGCAATTAATACTGTAATTAGTATGCAAATTTTAATTTTGTTTCAATGATGTGTGGTAGATAAGAAGAAAGCATATATTTCAAAAATTCATAACTACACTGTATTCTTATAGAACATTGCGATAATTGTTATGTTATAATTGAAAATATTGTTTCTATATGAAATTTTTCTACTTAGGGCGGCCGTGAGGTTTGAACCATGAACCCTCACATACACTCAGTTGCACTTTTTGGTTAGCGCTTTAACACACTCACCTAAAGTCAGGCCTACGAGCAGAAACTGGTCCGATTTAGAATACAGTGTAGTTATGAATTTTTAAAATATATGCTTTCTTTTTCTCTACCACGCACCATTGAAACAATAAATTATTTATTTTGCTCTTACCATTCCAAACTAATTTCGTTTCTAAACTTTGTGCCCATTTTGTGATATAAAAATAAATTCTAATGCCGGTTTTCTCGATGTATCGTCAAACTGGCTGTTACTTAACCAGGACATAAATTTATTGTACCGATAAACTGCCTGTTAACAATTTTCGTTTTCTCAATGTACCGACAAAAACATTATTTTCAGTTGACAATGCCTCTCAAAATACGTATGAAAGTTGGGAGAATTATTTTCAGTTGGCAATGCCTCTCAAAATTGATATGAAAGTTGGGAGAATAATTTATATGTACGATAAATAAATAATTGGCAGATGAGTGCCGGTTAGCTTTGCGACAAAATAGAAGCAAACCAGACATTGAGAAAACCAAATTTCTTTAATCGGCAGTTTCTCGGGCGTATCGGGCATAAGTTTGTCAGTTATGCAATGATTTTTAAATTACGTTTGGTCGAAAAATACACGATAGATAAAAGCGCCGAAAAATTGCAAATAATTTTAAGGATTTGTGGGAAACGAATCGAAAGGTTCAACACATTGCACGTGATAAAATTGCACTCAAATTACATAAGAACAAATCTTTGAAAAGTAAACGACAAATGAAAAAATAAACAAGTAAGAAAATTATAGTCGGTCTAGACCGACTATACGATACCCTATACCATGCGTTTAGAAACCCTATCTCTTAGGCCCAACTAACTGGACATTGAAAATAAGCAAAAACCAAATTTGAGTGGGATTTTTATTAATTTTTTTGGCTGCAGATATGAAAAAGTTCATATCGGATGCTATATCTATAAAGGGACTAGGTCCAAAAATGGACCGATCCTGATCATGTTTGGTAAAGTCTCTTGTATTTTGCAAAAATATGTACAAACAAAATTTGAGAAGAATCAGTGCAATATTTTTGCTTTTTAATAGATTTAAGTGAAGATCGGGAAGCAGCTCTATATGGGGTCAAAGGGATCATTTTTGGACTACTCATTAGTGGATGTAATGAACGCATACAAACCCAATTTGAGTAAGATCTATATGACAATTTGGATCTTATGGCAATTTATGTCGATTTCATATGGGTAATTTGTATGGGGGCTAGGTCTGAACATGGACCGATTCTCACCAATTTCAATAGCGTTCATCCCATGGCCGATAAAAGCTTATATACCAAATTTCATCAAAATATATTCATATTTGCGACCTGCAGTTTGATTACAAGCTTTACATGGACACACAGACGGACGGACGGACGGACGGACGGACATTGTTAAATCAACTCAGAAAGTGATTCTGATTCGATCGGTATAATTAAAGATGGGTCTAGGTCAAATATTTTTGGTTGTTACAAACAGCAGCACAAAGTCATTATACCCAAACCACATAGTGGTATAGGGTATAAAAACTTTGTGCCAGCAGAATAGTTCAACCTTTTGCTAAATCTCCAAGTTCAAACCAGGTCCGGGAGATAAAATTGGAATCCATTGCGATGATAGCGACGATGATGATAATGATAACGATTCAGAATATGAGCCAGCAACAAAATTAGTCCAAAATGAATTTGCTACTGCTTCAAATAAGCAACAGCTTTTTGCAAGTCTGGACAGAACCGGAATTAGTTGCCACGAAGCCGCACTTGTAGTGAATTCCTGCTAAAAATCTTGGACAAAGCAGAATAAAAGCTGCATGCTAAAAGACAACAAAGGCGTTGGGATAGAAAGATAATGCCCGATTTACAGAAAAAAAAGAAAAGAATTGATTGAATTTCTATCAGTGCAATCCGTAATTTCGACACCAAGCTTCTGGGAGTAGTACCACTTCCATTTGGAAGGGAGAAGATCAAGCTGAGGCAGTGTTTCAAATGCTAAGAACCTGGAACTTAACTGAGAGTATTAAATTTATGTGTACAGACACAACAAGTTCCAATACAGGATGTTGAATTGGGCATGTGTTTTACTTTGCCAAAAATTAAACAAATCATATTTTTAGCATGCCGTCATCATATGTTGGAGCTTGTTGGGGGGAGGAGTTTGAAAATATTTCAACATCAACCGTAATGACTCTCATTGCTACAGAATAAAAAAACCACCTATATTTATTTTTAATATTTAATATTTAAAACCAATCCGATGCATTATTTGCGAACACCTTAAAATATTTATACCCTATACCACTATGTGGCCACGGTATATTGACTTTGTGCTGATGTTTGTAACTTGCAAAAATATTTGACCTAGACCCATCTTTTATTATACCGATCGACCCAGAATCACTTTCTGAATCAATTTAGCGATGTCCGTCCGTCCGTCTGTCTGTGTGTCCATGCAAACTTTGTAATCAAACTACAGGTCACAAATATGAATATATTTTGATCAAATTTATTGAAGTTGGTAAAAATTGGTTCATGTTCAAGTCCCCGTACAAAAAACCCCTATGAGATCAACTAAGATGGTCATAATATCAAAATTATCGTGAATGCCTATTACATCCATTTATCAGTAGTCAAAAAATGAACCGTATAGGACAATTCTTAATCATAGCCCCCATATAAGCTGATTCCCGATCTTCATTTAAATCTATCGAAAAACAAAAACAAAAATTTTCCACAGATTTTCTTCAAATTTGACCTGTATATGTTTTTGCAACAAATAAGTGACCTTACCAAATATGTCGCCATATAAATATAGCATCCGATATGAACTTTTTCATATCTGCAGCCAAAAAAAAAAAAATTAACAATGCCACTCAAATTTGGTTTATGCTCATTTTCTATATCTAATTAGTCTGGCCTAAGAGATAGGGTCTCTAAACGCATGGTATGGGGTATCGTACAGTCGGTCTAAACCGACTATAAATTCCTTACTTGTTTTAATTTCACAAAATGGGTACAAAGCTTAGAAAGGAAATTACTTTGGAACGGTAAGAGCAAAATCAATATTTTGTTCTTTAGATAACTCAGAATTGATCCACCTTTAAAACTGCATCATTAGTTTTTTAACTTTGATAGAAGTTTTAAAAGTTAGAAAGCATTACTTTCAAAATTTATGCACAATTTTCGAAAAATTGTCAAAAAGGGTACCCAAATGAGCAAAAAAAAAATTACGGAAACTTATGATTTCTACACAGAAGTGTAATGTTGGAAAATTTTTTCTTTAAAATATTGACTTAGTAACATAGAAAATCGTGGCTATGGGGCAAGTAATAGGTAAAACTCCAAAAATGTCTGGAAACCCCTTTTTGTGGGTAAAATTCGACTTTAGCGACCTCTAAACCTCTTCCGAAAATTCTGAAAAAAAATCTTAAAAATAGTTCACACTATAAGCTTTCCAAAAAAGCTGGGGTAACATTTTTTTTGACACACTAATGGTGGCAGATCACTGGCCCGGGACTTCTACATTATTTAAAATTTGTAAGAACCAATTTGCCCATATCCAAGGAAAGGTAAGGACAACGATCCCAGGCATAATGCATAAAGTCGTGGCTGTTGTTAACTGTGCGCATGTTATGGATACGCCTGCTCAGAGTCCTGGAATTAACAAAGTTAGAAAACACCAAATTTCCTCAGAGATGAAGCGAATTCTAGCAGACTTCTTCATTTGAAAATGTACTTTGATTCCATTAATGATACACCTTAATTTGTGCCTCATCTATACATTACTATTTTTAAGAAGTCGCACGTCTGAAAGATTTCTCTGTAGGGTATGTCCAATTTGAATTACGATTATATCATCAATTCTAAAAGAATTTATTTCACTAACCATAAAATGCATATCTGTTGTATTCTGCTAAAGGTTTACTTCACGAATACAGTACACTTTATATTATTTTCTTCTTTTGTTATTTATGTTTTTGTAACTTTATTATTTGTTAAGTTTTTAGTCTCCATTTAAATTTTATGGTTCAGTTCATGCACCAGCAACACTTAATACCAGTGCACAACCAAGCACCAACCATGCATAGGCAGTACAAAAATATAAAAAAAGAAACGATACATTATCACTATGGGCAGGTGTTAGTATTGTTTGGTGTGGTTGTTTTCTTTTTCTTTTCTACCCAACATGTAACAGTAAACATGCAAAAAATTTGCATTTTTTTTTTCTTATTCAAATGTGAAAAATTACTTTTTATTATAAAATGGGGTATATTGATTTTTTGATTCTATTTATAATACATTCAATTAAATAGTGCATATTTCCAGAACGATATAGCCATATCTCTCTGAATAAATGATGGCCAGAATTAGAAATGCAGAAATGATATATTTATATTTAAAAATTTGGAATATCTGGGACTTTGTGATTTTGCTAAATAGTTTCTCTATATTATTATCAATCAAGAAAACTTTTGAAAAAATATATTTAATATATTTTTAATACATATTATATGTACATAAGTTTTAAAATTCTGAACTATAACTATGCCAATTTTCACAGTCCTCCATGCACGCATTATGCTTAAAAAGGGATGAAAAAATTTTCCTTCACGTATTAATATATAATAACATGGCTCAATTTTATCAGAAATACAAAAAGTGGAAGTCCAAAATGTGTATAAGAAGCGCTTTTTAGTACATTTCTATATTGCGGTACTATTTTGGCGTTTTTGCTTTGAAAAGGTTGGCATTACCACCAGGAGGGTATATGTATAACTTGTGGATCTTTTGGTTGATCATCGAAAATAATATCACTTTCCACGTGTATAAGTCGATAATATCAAGAGAAGTCTAAAAATAAGAGAAACTATTAAATCAAAATACTGTACGAGTCAAAATGTTAAGTAACCTCTAAAATTCAGAACGGCTCATTTTTTAGAATTTCATATAATTTTCAACTCTAGATTTGAAAACTTTTCTTGCCCAGAAATGTTTTATCTAATATTTTCGCTCATACATTTGTAAACACTATACAGTCGATATGAGTGGAGGTTATTTAAGATTCGCCACAGCCTACTGTTAGTTACTTTTTTAACACTCTTTTTTTTGTTAACATTTATGCAACAAACCAGCAAAAATTTCAGTTACTTCTAAATAAAAAGTTACCTACAAGTAAACACATTCAAACATTTCTTTTCAGCCAATTCACAAATTTTGCATCGTGTCGTATTTGTCGTAAAATTTTACAACAGTTGTAAAAATGTTGCTGGTATTTTTCATTATAAAATGACTTGGCAAATTATTGTTTTGTTTTGCATCGGACACTGTATTATGCTAATTTTGATTTCAATGGGAATTTAAATTTTTAAGTTTGCGGTTATTTTATTTCATGTTGTTATGTCTCTTTTTGCTTGGTAAGGTTTAGTGAAAAGTTTTTTGAAATGTTTCACACTGGTAGTTATATGCTTATATGAAACACGCAATGTTGTTTTCAGGAATATAAGTCAGTAGTTGCATTTAACTTTTTTTGCAAACAAAAAGAATTTTTGTGTATTTTTAGCAGGCATATTATGGAAAATTTCTGTTTCATCTAACTTTTTGGTCAAGTTAATTTCGAACTATTTTGGGCCTAAAGTTATGATGCCTTAGATAACAAAAATAAATCCATGAATGAATTTTTTAAAGTTAGTATTTTTTTTTTGTTTAAAATGGCTTTTTTTGGGAGGAAAATCTGAGAGGCACATTTGTAAGACCACTTTCGTATGAAAAAGTAGAATTTTTTAGCAGCCCATTTTCGAAACACAAAAGATTGTTCGTTAAAATCGAACCGCAGTCTGCAGACTGTTTTTATACCCTATACCACCATGTGGTTTGGGTATAATGACTTTGTGCTGCTGTTTGTAACAACGAAAAATATTCGTCCTAGACCCATCTTTAATTATACCGATCGACTCAGAATCACTTTTTGAATCGAAATAGCAATGTCCGTCCGTCCGTCCGTCCGTCTGTGTGTCCATGTAAAGCTTGTAATCAAACTACTGGTCGCAAATATAAATATATTTTGATGAAATTTAGTATATAAGCTTCCAACGGTCATGGGATGAACGCTATTGAAATTGGTGAGAATCGATTCATGTTCAGACCTAGCCCCCATACAAATGACCCCTATGAAATCGACATAAATTGCCATAAGTTCCAAATTATCATATAGATCTCAGTCAAATTGGGTTTGTATGTGTTTATTACATCTATTAATCAGTAGTTCAAAAATACTCCCTATAGGAAAATTCTTATTCATAGGATTTTTCTCAAATTTGTCCCCATATAAATATAGTTTCCGATATGAACTTTTTCATATCTGCAGCGAAAAATATTAATAACAAGTAAGAAAATTATAGTCGGTCTAGACCAACTATACGATACCCTATACCATGCGTTTAGAAACCCTATCTCTTAGGCCCAACTAACTGGACATTGAAAATAAGCAAAAACCAAATTTGAGTGGGATTTTTATTAATTTTTTTGGCTGCAGATATGAAAAAATTCATATCGGATGCTATATCTATAAAGGGACTAGGTCCAAAAATGGACCGATCCTGATCATGTTTGGTAAAGTCTCTTGTATTTTGCAAAAATATGTACAAACAAAATTTGAGAAGAATCAGTTCAATATTTTTGTTTTTTAATAGATTTAAGTGAAGATCGGGAAGCAGCTCTATATGGGGTCAAAGGGATCATTTTTGGACTACTCATTAGTGGATGTAATGAACGCATACAAACCCAATTTGAGTAATATCTATATGACAATTTGGATCTTATGGCAATTTATGTCGATTTCATATGGGTAATTTGTATGGGGGCTAGGTCTGGACATGGACCGATTCTCACCAATTTCAATAGCGTTCATCCCATGGCCGATAAAAGCTTATATACCAAATTTCATCAAAATATATTCATATTTGCGACCTGCAGTTTGATTACAAGCTTTACATGGACACACAGACGGACGGACGGACGGACGGACGGACGGACGGACGGACGGACGGACATTGTTAAATCAACTCAGAAAGTGATTCTGATTCGATCGGTATAATTAAAGATGGGTCTAGGTCAAATATTTTTGGTTGTTACAAACAGCAGCACAAAGTCATTATACCCAAACCACATAGTGGTATAGGGTATAAAAATGCCACTCAAATTTGATTTATGCTTATTTTCTATATCCAATTAGTTGGACCGAAGAGATAGGGTATCTTAATAGGGTATCGTATAGTCGGGCTAGACTGACTATAATTTTCTTACTTGTTTTATATAAAGTTTACTCGATAGAAAAGGAGAAGAAAGTAACGCAGTCTGCAGTCTGCAGACAAAATATTGCCATCTCTTGTTTTTTTATTTTTTCCTAAAGATTTTTAAGAAATCTTTATTTTTTATGTGGTGCTTTTGCATCTCTGTGATACCATCATATGTCCGAAATGGCGGAACAAGGGAAGTAGTTTAAATTCAATATATACTGGATTGACTGGTTGCTTGATTTTTACCTGCATTTACAGCTTTGAATAAACTAAACAAACTTATATCAGAGGTATGGAACTCTGCGGATCCATTGGTGAAAGTTTTTAAAAGTTTCAACATCTGTTAAACGCATTCTTGGTATCAATGAAGTATCCTTTATTCGACGTTCGCGCAATATTTCACGTACAGCAAACTTTTTTTCTTCTTCAATCAAAAGCTTTTGCCAATAGATAAAATTTTCTACTTCTAACTTTCCACTTCAGCTGAACACCTTTTAGTTAAAAAAAATGTCTGCAGTAACTCAACCTACAGACAATGAATCGAGCTGCGGGTTGATCGTTATAATTCAACAAACGAGTCTTCAGTCTGCAGACTGCGGTTCGCGACGATGAATCCACCTTAAGAATTCAGTGCATAACGTTAACTAAGCAGGCACTAATATATTTTTGACTTTAAGAAAGAAATGAAACGGAATATTAAGTAAAGTGTTAACTCTTGAAAATACAGAAAATGCAGAGTAAAGTTCTTTCAACTTAATTGCACCATAATTATGACAAGTTTTTTTTACGAAAAAACTTGTTGATTGATATATGTACATCTGAAACTAAAGACTAAATCGAGAAAAACAGCGCTTATACTTTTTCATTTCTTGACATATGGGTATTTCCACAGAAAGGTCTACCGCGGCCAAAAAATTATAAGTTATTAAACAATTATTTTTAACCAATGTTATGGGAGAAAAATATTCAAATTTTGTTATTTTAAAGAATTTATACCTGAACATAACACCCATAATGAGAAAAATGTTAGTAAAATTCAAAATAATATGTTACTTGCTTTCGCTTACTTTTAATCGAATTTTCTCTTTTATGGTTACTTTTTTAAAACGCATTTTTCATGATTGCACTAATTACAAGATAGTTTGCTTACAATAACAGTAAACTAAAAAAAAATGCGCAAAGAGCAAAGGGAAACAAATCTAACTGTCATTTGTCAATTTGTTTTCCTTGATATTCTAATGTCACGTGCGCACCTTAAAAGCATAATTTTTTGTCATATCTTATGCGCTGTGGAACGGAATTCAATAAAAATTTAAATTTAAAGCAAGCTTTATATATAAAACTTAAAAAATAAATTACTTTGACCGAAGCTAATAATAGACCCTTTCTATTTAATATTGAAATTTGTCACGTAACGCAACTGTTGTAAGTTAAACTTTTTTCAAATTTTTGCTGCAAATATTTTTATAATCAGCAATAAATGTTTTTATGTAGATGGACACCGTTTCTGCAAAAATTAAAAAGAAAGATGAGAAATTTAGGGAAAAGTTGAAAGAAGATCCCGTAAAATTGCAAGCGTATCGCTTTAAAGCAACGGAAAGAGCACAAAAATATCGACAGCGGCAGTTGAAATTGTCTAAAACGAGCAAAAAACTTACAAAGGAGAGGAGAGAAAAAGACCGCGTAAGACAAAAACAACACCGAATGAAAAATAAAAACAGTAAATTTGAAGAAACGGATGAGGCGTATTCTTGCAAGCAAACATTGGGAAAAGTAGTCAAGAAGGTAGACAACGACTTGCCTATGAATTTGAAAAAGAAAATAGAAGTTCTCAACATTTTGAATGCGAAATATCTAAATTCAACAATAATTGCCAAAAAAAAATCTTCCAAGTCTTTAGAACACGAACAGAAAATAAACACTGTTAATGATTTTTACATGCGTGAAGACATTAGCGTCCAGGCTGCAGGTCGTAAAGACACTCTTGTTATAGATGGACAAATAGTTGCTAAGCGCTTTATGTTGATGACAGTCCTTGAAGCGTTTGAGTTGTTCAAAAATGAATATGATGAGGAATATGTGAGTAAATAAACATTTTTCCAAAACCGGCCAAGGGAAATCGACCTCACGAGCAAGACGCCCCACAATATGTGTGTCTGACAGCACCATGTCAATTTTCGCTTTTTATTAGAGGGATGTGCAAAAGTCTTAAAGTCATTTTCAACTAATTTTCAAAGCTTCCTGCAAACTGCCTGTTGCAACATCGAGACGGAAAAATGTATGACAAGCGAATGCGAAAATTGTGTACAAGATGTGCAACATGATCTGTGATTCCAGTCAAGGACTAAAAAAAGTTGGAGGAAACTGTAAAGTGGCAGCATTGGCGCAAAGTTCAAGATCGTGTTACCTTAACTCAGACTATTGCTCCTTTATCGGACCTCATTTACGAATTGGAAGCTCAATTGCCTTTATTTAAAGTTCATTTTTTTGTAAAGCGTGCTCCACAGCAATATTTTGAAATGAAGAAAAATACAATCAAGCCCGGAGAACTGATATTGCAAGTTGAGTATCTCAGTCATGCATAAACTTCACTACTTAGCATGCGAAGAAAATTTACAACTAAAAGCAGCTCGAACCGCAATTTCGTCAAAGAGAAATATTTAATAAATAACCTTTTTTACAACTTTTTTTTATTCTTATGTACCTTTTCCAACATTGACCTGAAGTTGAATTTTCATTTATTTTTGTTGAATTAAAACTTTAAAAACAAACTACATCAAAAATTATTCGAGTTTATCATAAGGGAAAGAATGTCACGTGACGCAATGTCACGTCACGCTTCATATTATGGCTTGTATCAATAAAACTAAACATAAAATCATCAAAAAAAAAAAACAGTTATGAAAATAAAGCTAAACTATCCCTTAATAATATCCAAATAAGTTACATAAAAGTTTTTAGCTTATTTCGCTGGTTTTTGCACTTTAGAAAATGTAGAAAAAAAAACACTTCTATTTTTTGTCACGTCACGCAACAGCTTTTGTTGACCAATATGTCAGGACCCCGACTCTTAAAGCACCCATGCTTTCCACTAAATAAAGAGCTCTAAAACTGCTTCCCAAAAACCTAAATGAAGAAAAAAATATTTGGGCATTAGTTTGATTTTCTTCATGTTGAATACGTGCGATTGTCACGTGCGCAACCATGGAATTACCCATATGTATGTGCGTTCCTTCAAAAGATCTAAACGACTAAATTTCTCCAAAAATATATTAAAAACATATAAAGGGTGTTTTTTTTTAAAGACCGATGGAACTTGAAATTGTAAAAATTAAATTTTTATGAAAAAATATTTTTATTTGAAAGAGCAATATATGGAATTAACATTCGAGATTGATTTCGAGAATATAGCAACCGTGGCTGTTCTAGACGACGCCTCCAAGGTGTCACCACAAACTAGTAACTTCACGTAGCGCCACTGGAAATAATCGAGAGGTGCCAAATTGTACGACATTGGAGGCCAAGTTTTGATTCCCTTAAGTCGATGTTTGCAGTGGCCGTATGGCACGTAGCGAAATCCATATCTCGCCCGCATCAATTTAATTCATATTTCCAAACAAAAAATCACTGATCATTGTGTGGTAACGATCACCCGACTTATTTGTTAAGAAAAAAGGTCAGATTATGCCACCAGCGAGTAAAACACATCAAACGGTGTGATTTTCTGAATCTAATGGAGTCTGTGGGGTCTATTGTGGATCGGTCTTACTCAATATGCAGAAATTTTGTTTATTAACAAACCCATTAAGCCAAATATGAGCCTCATCGCTGAACATAATTTTGCGATAAAATCGTCTCACTTTCCAACTGTTCTAGAGGCCAATATCTGCGAAACAACGGCGCATATGATGGTTTCATGGCTTTAATTCCTGCACCAGATGGATCTGATGCGAGTGTTGGCCAAGATCTTTACACATAAATTTGCACGTAGTTCACGGACAGACTCCCTGCGACCGGCGACGAAATTTGGTTGTTCTTCTATACTTTCGCTTACAGCGGCGATATTCTCTTCCTTCGACGTTTTGGTATTACTGCATCATTTACAGTGTATGTGTTAGGAAATCTATCCACAGTTTGGCAGATGGCTTGCTCAGATGGATGATTATGTGCGCCATAAAAATTACGATGTCGTCTATAAATCGCGCGAATCGATGACTGATTTTCAAGTAAATTTGAAAAATTTGGGAGAGTTGTTGAAGTGCGAGTCCATTCATGATGATTTGCCAGACTATACTGATCATTAGTAAAAGAAAGTGAGCACAGTATGACAGTTCGTTTGTTTGTGTGTTTGTTTTTTTTTTTGTAGAATCATGCTATAAGTTTCGTTTGTGATCTAATTCACTCTAATTCAAGTTGAATTTAGCTCTGAATATCTGTAAAATAAAATTTGTTTTAATTTTCCTCAACGTTTTGTAAGGAATTTTGAACCACTAAATGTTAAATTTTTTCTATCAAACTATGCTCTTGTGGATATATTCAGAATGTGTTGCGATTTTAACAACTTATATAAATACATAGATTTTTCAGTTCCAAAAAATTCAATAAAACAAAAGTTAAGAAACTCATAATAAAAAAAGTTCTATTTAAGCAAAATAAGAAACCCTTTACTTTAAAATAGATTCTTACGAAAAAACAATTGTGTCAAAGACTTTTATATGTCGTAATACACACCGAAATTTAATCTTACTATCTTTGCTAGTCAATTGTTAACAGATATTTTATAGTATGTTCAGTAAACAAAAATTTAATTCATCGCACACAAAAAATATATTTTTCGTTCTTAGAAGGACATTATAGACAACAAATTGCCAGATACTGCATTTTCATTTAATATCGCTTGTGTCATAAGTATTTAAATACTTTTTATTTATGAAATTATCCTTTGAAACCTTAAAGTCCTTTTAATTGTAGAGCGCGAAATGAAAAAATGTAAACGGAGTTTTACTGCATTTGGTCTCTAATTTCAGATTTATATTATCTATATTTATGTTTTTTTTCTTCTTATTTTTGAGTTATTAGTTGTAATATGAATTTAGCTTTACTATCAAGATGTTTGGTTAATTTTACTGGCATGGCCAATCATTGGGATTCATTTCAAAGCTGCCGGTAGTGCTAAATCCACTAAAGGGATATATTTAAGTCTAAGCAATCATTTTCATAATGTCCTGGTAGTTTTCAGAAGACATCAGACGCTTCATTGAGCGATCATTTGTTACATGTTGTGGCTCAGTTATTTTTTCCCTAAATAGAAGAAAGACTGGAGAAAATTGTTATAATCTGAATGTCACAGACGTATAAGTCGATCTCGGAATATACAACTCATAGTAACTGGATGTTCAGAAATATCTCTAATAATGGCACTTATGTTGTCCCAAAACATATGCAAATAAAATTTTAGTAAAATATGTTTTACTTGTTTGACATTAGACAGATTTAAGTGAATATGGAAAGGTTGCTTTATATTACACAGTGCAACACCCATTCCTTGAGAAACTCCAAGTCAATGTGAAGAAAATATTATAGTTGTCGGAAGGGTTTGACGTTCTTAGCAAATAGCTTTAACATATCAAGTTGGACTAATATTATCGAATGAAATTTTCAAATAATTTTCATTTTTCCATTTTTTAAATGAATGTTTTGAATAACATGATATATTCATGGCGTATAATTCTTATTTATTAGTAGAGTAGAAGAGATGTATACGTATGAGTGATATCTATAATATTAACAGGCTAGGCGATTTCTTGTGACCGATGTTTTGTTGTACCGTTTTATCCCGATTTTGACCAAACGTATATTATTTGAAAGGTATTTTTTAGCCGTTTGCAAATTTACAGATTTTTAAATTTTTTCCTTTATTTTGAGAAAATTGCATTTAAAGTTGCTACTAACACATACATAAAATTATACAATGCTATGTGTGTGTTTATTAAATTTGTTAATGTGTTTGTAATAAAAATGAGTTTGTTTGTTTTGTTGATTTGTGAATTGGCTATAATTGATTAGCATACTTTTAGGGTCTTTATTTAATGAAAAAATAAAATTTCCTAGAATTTGCACTCGAATTTCGAGGGCTGGAATCTGCTAGTAACCAATAATTAGTCAAACATACATCAGTAGATTTTATTATATTTTTTCCATGGATATATTAATACAAATTAATTATTTAAGCCTTAGCTACAATAGTGCTGAACAATGAAAAGAGACTCAATGGTTCTAAGCAAAAACTAAGCAAACGTCAAGATAAGAAAAAAAAAAAAAAAAAAATAGAAAAGGTTATGAAAAATTTTGGCCTGAGAACGGCAAACCCTATGGATCTCTCTAGTCAAGAAAACACCAACATATATCGTGATTCTGCTTTTTAATATTCCCTTTAATTTAGGTACTCGAGCACGAGTTTTTCGCAGCAACATTTTGAAGCGTACTTACATTAATTTAATCTAGATAAAGATTTAACTGTTTTAAATATACTCTCCCGTTCAAAAGTATTTGCCCTCCCAAAAATATATTGTTTTTCATTAACGGTTTTTGTTTAAAAGTTACGAAATTATTGCGGACGAACTTTGTTATTCATTAGTGACTTAATAATTTATTATGTGCAATAGAAACATACTTTTTTTTATCAGGTTACAGAAAATAGCTAATTTGGTGAAAAGAGGTTGTTTTTAGAAAATTTTCTTATTGGATAAGGAATTAGCTTGGACTTTTTACAAAACGACAGATACATTTTAAAGGTCAAGATTTATTTATTAAATTTAATGATTTCCTGTACAAGAAGACTAATTACAGTACAGGATTTTAATAGTGTACATGACATGTTTTGCCAAAATAAATTGAGTAAAATTGTAACTAATATACATATGTACATATCAAAATTAACGTAAATCCAATTATAACATACGAATTTATAAAATTATGACACTAAAAAATATGACTACAATATTTAAAAAAAAATTTATATATTTTATATATTTTATATACATACATATATGTAAATGAAAATTTACCAGGAGTAGAAATAAATAGTTAAATAAAAGTAATAATGTAAATTAAAGGAGTTAAAAATGATGACATAAAAAATTTACAATTATAATATAAATAACAAAAAAAGAAAAATTACCAGGATTAAAAAAAATTTTTTTAAAACTTATTGCGTCGCTGTTTATTTGTTGGCTATGTGGAAGAGCATTTCAAAGAAGAGTAGCATTTATGAAGAACTGCCATTTAGAAACGAGACATCGGAATTTGGGAATTAGAACATTTTTGCCTCTTGACGATCTAGGAAGAGGCAATAGGTACGGTTTTTGAGAGTAAATAACTTTTAGAAAAAATATTAAGGTTCTTATCTTTAACAAGTTTTCAAATGAAACCTCATAGAGAGTCTTCGAATAGGACGATAGTTGATCTCGCTTTTTAAGTCCGTAAACATATCGTATGATAATTGTTATGTAAAACTAGGGACAGGTATTTAAAATTTTTTATCCGAAAGTAAGTATTAATAATTGAAAAAATGCAACTTGAAACACATTAAATAACTAAGGCCTAAAACGTGAAAGTGAATATTTAAAATATTTAATTGAAGATCAAAGTATCGCGTCGAACCGTGGACTATATTGTGAAAAATTCAAAGAGGACGATACAATTGCGAATAAAAATCGAAGCGGTCGGCCCCGACTAACAACAAAACGTGAAGATCACGTAATAATAACGACAAGTAACCGAAATCGTTACATAATAGCTCCGTAAATAGCCGCCCACAATATCGAAGGAATGCTCAATAAAACCCAGTACAAAACTATTCTGAAGTATCGTATGTTCCCATACAAAAATCTAAAAAAATAATAGTGTTTCTTATATAAGTTTATAAGTTGTTCGGCTATCATGTATGTAATGTACTTTTTGATAAGCTATCGAACGATATACATTACTAATCATATATGCTAAAGTAAATAATAAAATATGGTGAAAATTATTTTCTTAAAAAAAGTAAGAACAATATATTCAGTCATCTTAAGTCATTTAGTTTTCTCAAAAATCTAGACCCTTCATTTATTATACCAATCGACTCAGGGGTCATTGTATGGTGACTAGGTCTAAAAATGCACCGATTTTCACCAATTGCAATGGCGTTCGTCCTATGGTCCAATCAAGCTTATATACTAAAGTTCATCAAAGCATATTCATATTTGCGACTATTAGTTTCCCTACAAAGTTTACATGGACACACAGCCAGACAGACAGACAGACGGACGGACATCGCTAAATAGACTCAGAAAGTGATTCGGAGTCGATCGAAATAAAGCTCGGGTCTAGGCCAAATAATTTTGGTAGTTACAAATATTAGCACAAACTCATTATACCCGCACCACATCGTAGTATAGGGTATAAATTCTTAACATTGTTACTAAAATTGTATTTTGGAACTTAACAGCCACTACTTCCATTGATCCTTAACTGATTTGTATACTATCTTCATCATTTTAAAGACAAAGTCAATAGCTTATTTACTGAATATATTTAAAAACTGAAATTAGGAAATCAAATTTGTTTTCAAGTGATATTATGAAATATGTCATTAGCTTTTCCCAAACAAAATATTAATATTTATAAATATGTTATTTTTTTTAAATTATTTTTGATAATTGTAAAATTAAAACTTTTTTTATTAATAAATGAAATTAATCTAAAATTTCTAATTAATTTTTTCTACACAAAAATAAATTTTTTTAAATTTGATTTTTTTTTAAACAGATATTAAAAAATATAATTAAGTTTATCAAAAAAAAATATTTAGATTTTTAAAATTATTTTATTATTTTATGTTGTGCAAAGGTAATGCTGTGATTTCTTATTAGCTTCATACTGAAAACTTTAGTAAATAGATTTGTTATTCCTAACATATAGTCCTAAGGTATGGTCTAAACAGTCAAACTACTTCAGAAAAGACAAAAGCAAAAAACAAAAAACAAAAAAAAAAATAAATCATAAAAAATCTTGTATATTAAATTTTTTTGATTAGAATTTTTAAGCTTACCGGTCACAAATAAGAGGAAAAAGTAGTCTCAGTTAAAATGTGCTGAATAGTGTAATTATTCGTCGATGGCATTTCTTTTAGGATTAAAATGAGCCTTTGTTAATTTAAATCGATAGGAAATTTGTAAACTTGTGGTATTTTTTCCAATTAACGAAATTTTGGTGTTGTGATGATTTTAATTTAATAAAAAATCGTAGTTGAAAATAGTTAATCTGACAGTATTACAAAATTTTTTAATACTCTTTTGTGATTTACTCAACCAGACTTCAAGATTCCACTAAGACAATTGACAAGCGTATTAAGAAAAATGACTTTGTTACAGAATATAATAGAATTTACGAAAAAAAAATGTATTATGTGTGATCCAATTATCTTATCGCCTAAATCAAGCTAAAAATGAAAAACATTTAATCTTTGAATTTTTATAGATGATTACATCGCATTCATTCTCTCTTTCCTTATCAATCATATGTTGGACAGTTTTGTCATAAAATCAATACATCACGTCGTATACATACATGTCGGCTGACTTTTATGAAAGTATTTCATTTTAAATACTTACATATAAAACATTGCACGGCAAGTATGTATTAAAACTACTGCCAATCATATGTTTAAAACATGCAACATTTTTCACTATTGTGTGTTGTTAAACTTACAGCTGTTTTAAGAAAACATGCAAACAATACAACAACTACAATGTACTCGTATATGTCTGTATGAATATTCAATGTAGTTTTCGTACCGGCAAAAACTGAAACGTATTATTATACTCTATACTACTCTGTGATTAATGTATATTGAGTTTGTGCTGATGTTTGTAACTACCCAAAATATTTGATAGTTATTAAAAATTATTTTCTGAGAGCATTTTGTGATGTCCGTCCCGCCGTCTAATTGAAATTGGTGAAAATATGTGCAAGTTCAAACCTAGTCCCCGTACAAATGACCACTTTGAGATCAACTTAAATTATCCTTATATCCAAATTATCATATATATATCTGTGGTCACAAGCGATAACCGCCTAAGTCGACTTAAGAACGATTTGAGTTATGTATGCTATCATATTCTACTAAAAATGCTTTATATTTGCGTGAAATCCCCATTTCTCTAACACTGTTTAATAAAAAGTTATTAATGAAAATATACTGACCTATGTCGTAATGAAGCCCAATTACATTTATATGAGAAGTAACTTTTCTCGAAAGCATGGTATTCGACGATTTGGGCTATCTTTGCTATCATGTTCTACTAAAAACGCTTTATATTTACGTGAAATCCCCATTTCTCTAACACTGTTTATTAAAAAGTTATTACTGAAAACATTCTGACCTAAGTCGTAATGAAGCCCCATTACATTTATATAAAAAGTCATTTTCTCAAAAGCATGATAGTGACCACAGATATAAATATACACCCATTTATTAGTAATACAAAAATAAATCCTGTAGCATCCCGATATTTACTAAAATATATCAAAAAGAGTAATAATACCGCATAGTCTTACCTCTAATTTGGTTTATATATCGCACCTGTACCTCTAAAGTGAGTCAACTCAAAATTTTTCAATTTTCACTTTTTACAAGAAAACGATACACAGTGGTCATATCTCTCCACTGTAAAAATTTTACATCGATTTTTTTAGTCTTTCGCAAAAAAAATACAGTTGTAACCCTCTTTGTGTTATAAGAGTACACACAGAAAAAATATTTTCCAACCGAATTGGGCTAAAGTGGAATAACTGTATATTCGATTGTATTAACAGAAATTTGATATCGTCTGTAGATTTTCTATTATGATAAAATATTTACTGTTAAGGCAATAGAGTTGTTATCATCGTGAACCCGAAAATCGGTTATTAGCATTATCGCAATTCGGTTGGTAATAAATTCGGTAGCCCCGATGAATCTGGTTTCTGTGTGTAGCTTCTTTAGAATCCACTAAAAGATATATATTGAGTTCCTCCCAAAAAACTTGTTATTTTTAATGATCACTGAAAAAATCGCAAAAACAACTACTCTTGTATACTTATCATTCGCAATTCTTTACAATGAAACAACTGTTTTAAATTTTATAGTAAATATAAAAAAACCGTTCTTTGTCTCTACTGAAAATTTGTAAATTTTGAGTTAACTCACTTTAGAGGTACAGGTGCGATATGATTTTGAGTGAAATAAGTAACTTTAATAAAAATGATCATGATCTTCCCATTTTTCTAACTAGGCTCCATATAAAAATAGCATCTGATATGAACTTCTTCAGCCCAGCATTCAATAAATTTAAAACAATTCCACCGTAGTTTGTTTTAGGCTTATTTTCTATATCAATTTAGTTGGACCAAAGACCCTTTCTCTAAACTCATGGTACAGGGTATCGTACAGTCGGCCTAGACTATCACTTTTTTTCTTTACTTTTTTTGGCTTCAAGAGAAACTTTTCAAAAATGTTTGTAGACAAAACTCTCCTTTGTTAATAAGTTTTAAATATTTACGATGATTTTTTAAATATAATGGGCTTTATATTTCGGTTAAGTTGTAACTAAAATTTGCATACTATGTTTTTAAACGTCAACGCTACCGTTGAATGTAGGTAATTATAAATATTCACAAATAAAATAAGAGTACACTCTCAAATAGGGAGAAGTTTTTATTAGGGTATTGTTCAATTGATGGGGTTCTTGTTTTAATCGGTTAATCAAGCAAATAATTTATCTGGCTCAGATCTAATTTGACTAACCAAATATTTATTTTTATATTTTTATAAATGGATTTTTTGATAAAAAAAGAAAATCAAAAGTTTTATGTAATTACTTTAGTATTTTATTAATTAACGAAAACCACTAACATAAAAACAAACCAAGCATAACTATTAAAAAAAATATAAAAATTTACTACTTTTTTCTAAACATGTGTTATTTATTTTGTGAAATTTTCGTTTAACGGGAAAATAACAATGATTTGACATCAGATACTGTATTTTAACAACTAAAAACAGTATTTTTATTGTTTTCATCAACAAATAAAAAACTATTGTGTTCTAAATAAGATTTTTTATCTATTAAATTTTATATTGATCAGTAGATGAAAAAGAATTTAAAAGAAAATAAAATTGAAAATAATTCATATCCTCAAAAAAAAAAAAAAAAAAAAATCTTTTTAGAAATTTTTATTTTTTTGTAAAACAAAGGAAGTTTTAAAAATCTTTCTTTTAACTCTGTCTGTCTGCCCATAGTCTTGTTGTGACTATAGATTAATTTTGGAGAAGTCACGCACGGTCACGGAGTGTTTTAGAACCCATTTCACCTTATTCGATCGTCCTGAAACTTGGTCGATAGACTTGGCCTGAAAAAAAAGATTATTTTTGACATAGTCACCACAGTCATGTAAAGTCACGCATACCTTTTATCAATTGATAATATATAACAAGTACAGGTGTTGTGTCAAAAATAAACTTTTTCAATGTTACCTCAACATAGAGATTTCAAAAAACGACCTAAATAGAAGTCAGAATATTATTTGTAAATGGATGTCAAACTTGGTTGGAGTGCATTTTTTCGTATATTTGTATGGAAACTGGCTTATCTTTTTCGAGTAGTAATTCGCCAACAACACAATTATTACCGAAAGCCTTTGAAATTTTAAGGATGCAATTTCCTCCTATTTGCAATTTTATAATGTATAAATTTGTACCATGCGTGCCTTAAATTTTTTTTGTAAATCGATCTCAAACTGACTGATATTTTTCGAATAGTAAATTGCCAATGGCACAATATTAGTCTGAATGGCTTAAAAATTTAAATGAGTCATCTACGGATAAGTCAGTTGCAATTGTCGAAAAGAAACATAAAATTTTTTTTCTTTTTTGTTTTTGTTTTTTGCATTACTGATCTTTTTCGAGTAGTAGCCCGCGCACCCCATACCTTTCATGTGTTGATATGAGAGACCACAATATGTATTAATTTTTACCATGTATTTTTTGGAAATCTATAATATTAATAGGCTAGGCGATTTCTTGTGACTGATGTTTTGTTCTACCATTTAATCCCGATTTTGACCAAACGTAAATTATTTGAAAGGTATTTCTTTTTAGCCGTTTTGCAGATTTAAGTATATTTGCCTTAAGTATTTTTCGTAAATCGATGTCAAACTTGCATAAAGTGAAGTTTTTCATATATTTCTATAGATAGTGGTCGAGTTGTTCCAAGTAATAGTTCGCCAACAACACAATTATTGTCGTAATACTTTGAAATTTTGAGAAGATTATCTCGATATATTTGCAACTACAAATAGTAAAAAATTTTAGCAAGTCATGATGGAAATATTTTTTTTAAGTTACATCAAACATGAAATAAGAGAAAATTTTCACACATTTGTATAGAATGTGGCTGATCTTTTACGAGTAGTTGTTCGCCCAAAGCACAATTTTAATGGGAATGACTTAATTTTTTATATAAGTTATCTGTGAATAAGGTCAATTACGGGCAGTGAAAAAAAATATCTTTTTTTTTTGGAAATTTTTTTTTAGTTTCTGTTTTTTGTCGAGTAGCTTGGCTTCAATTTTCGGCGGAATGCTTTGAAACTTGAAGCAAATTTTCTCTTTATATACACAGCTCTAACGAATATAATTTTTTGTTACGTCATTGTGGAAAATTTTCTGGAAAATATCATCGAACTTCAAATAAAAGCACATTTTCACACATTTGTATAGAAAGTGGCCAATATCAGTCGAGTAGTGCTATACCGATGGCACAAATTTGGTCGGAATGGTTTAAAATTATTATGAGTAATCTATGAATATAGCCAATTACAGACAATGAACAAATTAAAAAAAATTTTTTTTTTCTACTGTTTGCAAAATTTCTGATCTTTTTCGAGTAGTTGTTCCCACACGCCAACATTTTTGTCGAAATAAAATCATACCATGTATTTTGGGATTTTTTTTTAATGAAGTCAAACATCTATGAAGTGAATATTTTCATACATTTGTATGGAAAGGCGTTGAGCTTTTTCGAGTAGTACTTTGCCCACGCCAGTAGGACAGTCCGATTCAAGTGAAATTTAAGGATGATATTCTTGGTACTTGTAAGATTCCAAAAGGTATACATTTGTTATAATAAATAGTTATATTTATCTTTTTACGTGCTTTCAAACATGATTTAAGCCCCATTTCTCCACATCCAATCAAAACTTGGTCCACAGACTTGTTGTCACCAAATATTAACTTAAAGATAGTCACGCATAGTGACGGAGTGATTCAATGCCCAATTCCCCTCATCCAATCTATCTGAAATTTGGCCCATAGACTTGTGACTAAAGATTAATTTTAAAATAGTCGCGCAAAGTCACGCACAGTCACGATAAGATTCAAAAATCATATGCATAATGAAAGAAAGAGTTTTAATATAAACTTTGTTTTTATGGGTTAGATTACTTTATTTTTGCAACCTTTAAAGCAGCTTATAGCACATAAGAGTTTTGAGAATTTTTGCAGAGTTTTAAAGATCGATATAAGTTGCGGATATCGATTTTATTTAAAAAAAAAATGGGTTATGAAGCACACAATTTTTCTGTTCTTATCTCTAATGCTTTATTTTTACAAAATCAGATAAAAATTTCTGAAAAGTTCCTGGCTACTTAAAGACTTAATCGCGACAAACTCAATATTTTACAAGTTCAAACTTCAATAACACGAGAATTCGACACTGTGTTGGCGTGGAATTAAATCCGTTACAGATTTTTCCTTTCAAACGGATCTGAATCTTAAGAAATATTCTCATAAAAACTAAAACAGAATTAATTTTCTCCCATTTAAATTAAATTCGGCCAATAAGTAAGTATGACTAATAAGTAGGTAGGAACAAGCGCACAGTAGGAAAACTCCAATAGGGCGGCGTTACAACTAACTATGTCTTATCCCCCTTATGTTAAGTGTTTAACTTTAAAAACTATTGAAAATCACAATCCTTGTGAACCGGGTGCTGCATACTTTTGCCGGTATACTTTTTTTTTATATTGTTGGCAGTTTGAATATCGAGTAGTACCAAACTTTTTGCGAAAAAATATTTTTATAAGTTTCACCTTTATATGGCAATTGTGTGAGCATGTAGGTTGTAATGTTATGCAATGAAGTTAATTATGTTCCATTATAAAATGACTTTGCTTCTGTGTATGCACGAGTATGTGTTCGCATTAAAGGTCGCGTGTTTGCTATTCAATTTATATATATATATAACCAGCACCCTCATAAATACATGTACTCAAATACATCACAATTAAGTTATTTTTCATAAACTTTGCATATGAATGGAAAAATTAAAATAAACTTGGAAGATCTCTCAAGTGAATAGTCCCATAAAAGATTGCTTTATCGGGAGAATTTGGTATCCTACAAGCGCCACACTTTTAAGAGTCTTTTTCGATTTATATTTCACTCATTTTTTTCATTGGCGAGTCTTTTTCGTGTAATTTTTCAATCATTTTCGAGTCTTTTCGAGTCATTTATCAGTCCTATTTCTAATCGTTTGTGATGCGAAACATTTAATGGAATTTCGTTTGTTTGTTTGGGGTTTGTTGGAGACTGGATTCTGGATTTTTCAAGTGGTCGTGGCACCTTTAATATAAAGTGAATTTTTAACATCTTATTTTAACATATTATATCTGCAGTTATACGACAGCAGGAGTTTTGAAACTATGTACATGTACGTAGTAAACCAATTTGAAGAATCGCGGGGAAATGGGCGGTTTCGGATACAAAGTAGATATTTAACGTCATATACATACATATCTAGCGTACTATAATAGAGAAAGCTTTGGAACTTTGTGTGAGCTCATAAGTTATTACTGTGAGTAGTTGCCCAAAAAATGGGCGGGATCAGACCAAGTACATTAATGACCCATGTGAGTAGTCGTGGAAAATAAGGGAGCAATTGCCAAAATCAAAAATCACAAAAAACATCGTCAGTCAAAAAAAAAAAAAAAAATCACGAAAAATCAAAAATTACCAAAATCAAAAATTGGCAAAATCAAAAATTGCAAAACACAAAAATCGCCAAAATAAAATATAGCAAAAAATAAATCGCAAAAGTCAAAAATCGCCATGACCGAAAACACGAATAACAAAAATTTTCAAAATCAAAAATAGAATTAAAAAACAAAAATCGCCTTAACCGAAAATCGCGAAAAACAAAAATTGCTGAAATCAAAAATTACAAAAACACAAAAACCGCCTAAATCAAAAATCGCCAAATCCAAAAATAGCGAATAACAAAAATCGTCAAAATCTAAAATCGCCAAAAATAAATAAAATAATTTTCTACAATATGTAGTCCCAGTTATTTATTTCGTAACGATGGATGTAGCGAAGCGCATCGGATTACAGTTAGTTTTTTAATATATGTGACCTCCTCCGAGCAAAGAGACCTAGTGTGTGTAAATTAAGTTTTGAGAAAAAAACGCATTTAAAGTTTCTACACCCTTCTAGGTACCAGAATCCACTGTTTTTGACACAACCCGTTTTTTGACACTCTACGCTTTTCTCGGAGAAGGTCATATATTTAAAAGCAAAATTACTTATTTTTTGAATGAAAAAGAAAATTATAAATCAAATCCATTTGTAAATTAAAAATATTCCAAATATTCATACATATGAATAAAAAATTCATTTGTAAATTTCAAATTTCAATCTGTTCTTACCATGTCCAAAATGCTTCTGTAGCACAACGATCACGTCTTTGTTTGTGCATTTGAATTTGAGATGGCAAATATCTAAGACGAAAAATAGCAATTAAATACTTTTAATAATAAAATTACGTTCCTACTTTTAATGATTGTTATTAAGAAGCACTTTTCGGCGCTTGTATTATTGCTAGTCCCCTTCCAGTTATATAAAGGAACCAACTCGTAATTAAACAAAAACAAGAGCATAACAAGCAGTTTTTCATCGTCAAGCTGCCTAAAATATTGTACCAAAATAATATTCAAAACAATCACATTTCAAGCGCCTGCATAATCTATTTGCAATTGCTGTTATTGTATTCTTAGTAAATCACTTGTTAAGTGTAAGTGTGAATCGTTGTCGAGTTTTTCATCATCAAAAGTGCTCGAAGAAGACACAGTATGGTGATTTTTGCTTAAACAATCTTCCAAATGCTGACTGGGTCGGACCAGTTTTTTTTTTCTCAGCGGCCAAATCTTAAGTGCGAGAAAGAGACAATTTTTTATTTTATTTATTTTTCTTCATTCTTTATTTGCAATCTTTTATACAATATTAAGCAAATTAGATAATAATCAAACTAACATTAGTTATTGATCTTCATTAAGATCAATAAAACTATACATTTAAGAGATCATTATTTTTCATATTAATAGTATGCTATTTACAGTAGTAGTACAAATATGCTATTTACAGTAGTAAGTAGTATTATTTATTTTCTAAATGGAAGATCAAGGACATGTGTCTGTTTATGGCTAAGGGATTCACATGGTCACTTAATCTTTGCAGGTATCTATTACTGAAATAATTTATTTCCGTTTTAACTTTTGAGATGTTGAAATCGTAATGTAGTGTATTATTCCTTACTAACCATGGCGCGCCAGCAATTATTCTTAAAGTTTTAGATTGTTTTCTTTGAAGGATTTCAACATTGGAGTTACTAGTAATCCCCCACAGTTGAAACCCGTACGACCACACCGGTTTTAATACTGTCTTATAGAGGCTGATTTAGTTTTCAAAACTCGGTTCTGATTTTGGACCCAGAAGCCAAAAAATTCTTTTAGATTTGTTGTCAACTTGTTCTCATTTATTTTTTACGTGATCTTTCCATGTTTATCTTCTGTCTTAACACATACCTAGATATTTAATTTTGTCTTTTTTTGAAATTGGTAGCCCATTCACTTTTATCTCAGGACAGTTACCTCGTCTTATAGAAAATGTGACATGAGTCGATTTTTCTTCATTTACTTTGATGTTCCATGTTGTTAACCACGTCTGTAATGCGTTATTTGTTGCTGGAGTAAAATTTATGCTTCGGTTGCTGATGTGTTGGAAGATAACAATACGGTATCATTTGCATAAGTTGCGACTGTTATCCCATCAATACAAGGCATATCCGGCAAGAAAATAGTGTATAGTACTGGTCCTAATACGCTTCCCTGGGGTATACCGGCATCAATTTTACGTATGCTGGATATTTCATTATTCACTTTTTCATACAAACAACGGTCTTTTAAATAAGATTTTAGAAAAAGATAGAATGGAGTTGGTAAATTATACTAGAGTTTCCAACAGTCCATTGTGCCAAACTCTGTCAAACGCTTGTTGTATATCAAGAAATACAGCTGAACAGTATTTCTTACTTTCAAAGGCATCGAAAATAACGTTTATAACTCGATGACATTGCTCTGGAGTGTAATGTTTGTGGTGGAATCCGAATTGATGTTCCGGAATTATATTTTTATTTTCAAGTATAGGCAGTAGTCTTCTTAGAAAAAGTCTCTCAAATGTTTTTGAAAAAATTACTAATAAACTATATGAACTATATGAACGGAATTTATTCTCTGGGACCATTATTATTTCGGCACATTTCCACTGTGTAGGAAAATGATGTATTCTAATAATTGAATTGAAAATTAAGGTTAGGAAAACAACACTTTTTTGTTAATGATTTAGCCCACTAATGCATCTAGTTTATCATAACCAGGAGATTTCTTGTTATTTAATATATTTATTTCTGACTGAACCTCACTCGTTTTAAAATAAGATATTGGTAAATCCATTTGACATGCAGAATCTAAAAAAGTTATAATTTGTTCGTCATTATAGTTTAACTTAAGTGGTTGAAATGTCTCCTCTAAGTGGTTAGAAAATACATTAGCCTTTTCGTTATCAGTTCTACACCAGGAATTATTTGATTCTTTTATTGGAACATTTCTCTTAACTGGTCTTTTCAAGAATTTAGTTACTTTCCAGAGATTGTATTCGCTATTTGGTTGATTTGGGTCAAGATTACGTAGATAATTGCCAATTTCTTTGTTCTTGTACTCGACCATGAGATGCTTAAGATGGTTGGTGGCTAAGTTCAAATTTCGTTTATCTAGTGGATGTCTGCTTTTTTGCGATATTCTTCTTAGTCTCCTCCTATTCCTAATCAAATATATTATTTCTGCCGGTATGTATATATTATTACCATTGGATGGAGTTGTTGATGTTGGAGTAGATAAAATAGCGGCTTCGTGAATAAGATTTGTGAACGTTTCTACCGTATTGTCCAATTCATCTCAAAATTTGATAGGGATGCGAGGTATTCCACTATAAATCGCAAAATCTAGTAGGTCCAGTATTTTATTTAGGTCAGAAGGCCAGTACGTAGGTCTTCCGCCAGACAATGTGGACTAATTATTTTTAGAAACACATTTGTACAGTTCTCGACCTTTGGGATTAGCGAGTCTTGATCCCACCACAGCATAGAAATCACCTGCTACTAGGAAACGATGACCAATATTTATGAAGAAGTTTTCATAGTCTTGACAAGAAACTTTATGTTTAGGAGGAGTATATATAGAAAATATATTAATGTAGTTGTTGTTAAATTTAACTTTAACACTGTAGCCTGTATGTATGTCTTCCTAACTTCTTCTGCAATTTCATAGTTTATTCTAGTCTTTATTAGGATGGCTGCCCCAGCATGGCATCTTTCATCAGGATGATTTGCTGTAATCGAATCATAACATTTTATTTTAAAATGGGATTTATTTTTTATTTAAATAGTTAAAAATTCATTTATGACAAAAATCGAATTTTGGTTTTTGTAAAAGAAAACGAATGATGGATGTCATTTGTGGTGGGGACTTCGCGCTTTCAAAATAAGCCTTACTATTTTTCTTTGTTGACCAAAACATTTGATTTTATTAAAGCACAATCCGAATGACTTTTGGCAGAGACCAAGGAATATACAAAACAGTGGTCATTGTTGATGAATCAGCACAAAAGAAAAGTAAGGCTTTAAAAACCAAATAATGGAGATTTTTATTTATTCCAATGATTCACAAAAACCACAATATCTCATTTGAACAATTAATGTTATCGCCTAAAAATATGGGATAAATTGGAATTGAAATGAGTAAATAAGTTTAAGCTTTAGACAGATATAAGTGTATATTGGGAGGGTGATTTATATGGAGCAATACTGATTAATGTACCCGGAATTTGTTAACTGATTTTTGGAAATTTGATGTAAGCCGATGTGGTAACCGCTCTTATAAGTCACCCATATTTTAAGTATTTTTGCGATTTTTTTATTTCCCAACACTGGTCTTGCACTTTAATATTTTAATATCAGCATTAGGGTGGGCCAATTTGTTAGGACAAAAATTTGTCGATATTGTGCCATCGATTTTTCGATAGCTTTTGGCATGAGGAATAAAAGTTTCACTACGAAATATCAAAAAAATCATTTTCGAGGCGCCCAAATTTGAATTTTGTACTTTTTCTCAAATTTTATTTACAAACTTCAAATCAATTTATAAAAAATCTAACTTTACCTCCTAATATAACCAGCACTTAAGGAGCTACAAAGTCATTACGTAGATCAAAAAGAAGCTTTTACCGTTTTTGGTAACTACATAGATTAAATACGTTATTTTTGGAGATAATGCCACGTTAAAAAAAAATATTTTAAAAATACTATAAAATCAATAGGTTCATAACGGGCTAATGGATTTCAATATCATATAAAAGGCACTCAAGTAAGCATTCCAATGATATATATATTGCTGAAGTCTGATGATAATTAACAAAATCAGGTACAAGTCAAAGCAAAGCTTTGTCGGCCCATAATTACGAAAATAGGCTCGACCTTTATAAAAAAATTATTTCTCATAAATTACCCCAAAAGCTCCTAACCGCTCCAAAAAAAATAAAAAAATGTAGCCACTAAAAAGTAACGCGTGAAAAAGATCGATAATTCGACAAAAACTCGTCCAAAACCCCAAGATAAACATTATGTCAGCCAATTTTTTTTATTACCTACTAAAAAGTCAAAAAATTGAAATTTGGCGCCTCGAAAATGATTCTTTTGATGTGTCGTAGTGGAAATTTTTTTCCTCATGCCAAAAGCTGTCGAAAAATCGATGGCACAACATCAACAAATTTTTGTCCTAACAAATCGGCCCACCCTAATGCTGTTATTATAAATGCTATTACTAAATTTAATCAGTGAGCACCAGTTTTCACTCTAAATAATTTATTACCTTTTTATGCAAGCAATAACAATTTTTTGCTGAAGGCATATACATTATAACTCATAAACTGAAGCTGTCAAAAAAAAATCAAAATCAATGTGAGTCCGATCACAGGGGAGATGTGTAAACATCTACACCTTTTCTAATTGTATTTCAGAAAGTATCAATCGATTTTCAGAAAGTATTAATTGTATTTCAGAAAACATCAATTGATTTTCCGAAATACTTAACTATGTTCTAGAAAACATCAATTGAATTTTAGAAAGTATCATATGTGTTTCAGAAAACATCAATTGTATTTCAGAAATTATCAAATGTATTGAATTTCAGAAAATATCTATTAAAATTCAGAATTAAAAAGTAGTTTACCCTACAATACCGAAAATTTAGTTATATTTTAAGTCGTGTTTAAAATATAACTGAACTCGAACCTGTTTATTGTACATGTTCTGTTTTTTCTTACTACACGAGCCACAACACGACTTTTTAAGTCGTGTTTAAAATATAACTGAACTCGAACCTGTTTATTGTACATGTTCTGTTTTTTCTTACTACACGAGCCACAACACGGCTTAAAATATAACTGAACTCGAACCTGTTTATTGTACATGTTCTGTGTTTTTTTTTCAGTACACATACCAGAACATGAACTTCAAATAAAGCAACACTCAAAAATGTGTGCTTTATGTGTGTTCGAAACAAAAAATACGTGATAGAAAAATGTTCGTGTAAATAACGAAATATTAAAACGAACACAGTCATGGTTGTGTTGGGCACCGAAGAAAATTTAAAAACAAACATAATTGATATGAAAATAAAAATATGTGTGTGTTGGTCTAAGTTATGTTTGTTTACATATATGTACGAGTTTTTTATTCAGTGTGTGTTTTTTTTTCTGAACTCTGTTAATCAGCTACAATATAAACTCCAGGATAGAATTTTAACCGATTTTGAAGTCATCATTTTGAAAAAAAAAACATGTTTATATCGTCACCTAAAATACGGTAGTTACGGCCTTTTACTTAAAAACTGCTATTTTACCAGAAATTTTTTTTTATAAAAAAAAATCCATCTTTATTTTTCAGCTTGATTCTAAAATTTTGGTATTGAGTTTAAAGTAGTTTTTGTTTTATGATATTTTTTGCTTCTCCTGTAAAAAATAAAAATACTGGTTACGGCCTTTTACATTTTAGTTGACGATATGTATTATTCAAGATATGTTTTGATATTTTCTGAAATTCAATTCATATTTTCTAAAGTAAATTTAATAACTTCTGAAAATCAATTGATGTTTTCTGAAGTACAATTGATACTTTCTGAAATTCAATTGATGTTTTTTGAAATACAATTGGAAAAGGTGCAGTAATTAAAAATAGACCTAAGTTTGTTTTTGACTTCTTCAAAGTTATCCCAGTATTTAGCTTTTTAATGTATCAGGCAGCTATTCACAATAGATAATGGAATTTCAACTCTGTGTTAAATGTCAAGTAAAATGAAGACGACAATAAATGTATGGAAATACGCAAATAGAAAAGTAAAAAATACGTGGAAAGGGGAAATGTTGACGAGAAAGGTTTATTTTCCGTTTTTAGTCAAGAAATTTAAACGCTTTTAATAAAATTATAAAGAAAATATGAAATTAAGAAGTTTCTGCACGTTCTCAGTGCAGATAATAGAGTGAAACACAAGTCTGAAATGAAGAAAATATCAGATTCGTTGCACCAATTCACTATCACCTCACACCGTTTTTGTCTTACTCTCTTTTTCTGATTGTATTGTGAAATAGATTTTTACCCACTTGAGCGTTAAGTTAAGCTTTTGGTTTGTTAATAAAAATTTAAATGTTCTTATACTAGTTCTGTCAATAGCAAATATATATTTAAATATTACAAAAAAAACAACTCTATAAGTTTGTGAACATGTTAAACTCACTACGCACCTGGCGGTTAATAGCTTGAATATTTAAAATTAACGAAAAAGATTTGTGATTTTGCTAAACAAACAGCGAACTCGGCGGTTCTGCTTACTAAATACACCAATACAGTACATATACCTCACAGCAATTCTCCCTTTGTGATTGTATTGTGAAATTGGATTTTACTCCCCTGAGCGCATAGATGTTTACACATCAAAAAGAAACTAAGTCTCGAATCCAAGTTAATTAAATTCGTTTAAAAAATTTTGGCTCTAAAATTTTAGTTTTATTACGATAGCAATCTGATGGAAAACGGATGCTGTATCAGCATATTTAACTTTATGTTAAACAGGCATCAAATATCACGCAAATCGCGAAAAGTCTTATTTCGTCGGGCTGTATTGCACTTAATTATAATGAGTACATACACAGAAAAAAATATTGGCCAACCGAATTATTCGTAAATTCAACAATTTTATTTGCGGCTTTAACAACAGATATTTTATACCAGCTAAGCATGTTCAATAACAATAATATATTTGCTGTTAAGAAAATATAATTATAATCCTAAGTAATCCCGAATTCGGTTAATATATGCATCACAATTCGTTTCGAAATAAATGCATCTGTTTGCTGAGTGCATATAAGCGAAATTTGATAAAGATATTCATATGTGAGATTCTGGTTTGTAGGATAAGTTAAACCGATCTCAATGCAACGATTTACTTAAATTTCAATAACGATATTTTTGTTTGTCGAGAAAAGCCTATAAAAAAGCCTATTCCTGAAAATTTATTTTCATTTTCGAACTGTAGTTTTCCGGGATTTATTTTATAACCTACTTAAATTTGGATTGAAAAATAAAATATTTATGCTGTTCTTATAAAAACAGAATTAAAAAAAAAGTATTTCAAGAGAGCCTAACTTACAGGATATATACAGCTAGTTACCAATGGTGTACAAAGTGCGCCATCTTTTGCACGAGTATGGAAATATTTTATAACTTTGACATTAGTCAACCGATTACCTTAAGAACCCTTGATTTTGAAATGTCAGATCAGTAAAATTTTTAACAAGTATCGTTTCACACAAAAACAATGCCCCGAAATAATAACGCTGTATGTTGCAAACAGTCATTCAGTGGTGTTAACACAACGTGCACATCGTCGAAAATATCATGCCAAAAAAGCACCATCACCATTCGTCTCGAATTTTGTTGAGCGCTGGCAATGGGAGAGCATCCACATGGCGTTAATTTACGCCCAAGATATTCCAATGAACTGGTTGAAGCGGTAAAAGACAGTATTGCCGAGAACCAAAATGAATACTATCATCACCGCGCTCAGCATTTTGGCGTCAGTGAAACTATTTTGCGGTGCATTTTGAAGGATGATTTGCATGATTTGTTTCCGTATAAAATATAATTTACTCAAAGAATTGTGCTGACAGACCAGCCACGTCACTCACAATACGACCAAACAGTCGGTCGAATGGATGACACTGAACCTAACTTTTGGAAGAAAATTTTGATGGCCAATGTGGCCGGCTTTTGCGCCAAAATGATCAGTTGTCCATTTTTCTTCCCAGAAAGTGAAAATGTCGATGGGAAACGATATAGGTGGATTTTTGCTCCATATATCTGCACAAAATCCGTAAAAATTTCTGGACGGTTACTGGTTCCAAAAGTAAGTCTCTTTTGACATCTCTAATCAGCACAACGAAATTGCACTTTAACCACAGAGGAAATTTGTTCACAAACACTTTTTTAATGATTTATATATTAGCCCACACCATGTGTCCTTTTATTTTGTCTTTTCATTACAACAAATGGTTGAATTAGCAGGTGTTTTATCAATAAAAAGTTTGTGTTTATTTTTATTTCCATCCGAGTTAAAAAACAATTTTTATAAATTACTTATTTCTGAAACCCATACCCATCACAAGTCGAGGTTTTTAATTTTCTCTTACGTTTTTATTACAAAAGTACATAAGTACGTATGAGTACATGTACGTATGTATGTATGTATGTATGTATGTATGTGTGTATGTATGTTCACAGTGGAATGGTAAATTTATGTGGCTAATTTAATGTCACACGATTTTTCAGCATTAATATAGAAGAGTTATCTACGAAAGAATATTAAATTACTATTTTAATGAGTTGTCGTTGGTGGTTTGAACAGTGACTCATGTAATTGTTAACTCGATAAATGCTTACTGACTCTTATTATTTATTTATTTAAGTTAGTAATTATAAAATCTAATTAATTAAAAAGGACTGTTTGCCTTATGCTGGATCCTTCTATACGATGTTGAAAACACATAATGCACCAGTTGAGTGATCCAAAATAAATAAAAAGTCGTTTTTTGGAAAAATTTTGTATTTGAAAAATTAAATTAAATTCATAAAATTTTAATCTGTTTTTGAGTTTTTTCTATCTTTTTTGGTTCGAGCGAAATTTAAGTTTGAAAAAACGTTATTAAGATCCAAAATCCAAAAATTTCACATGTAGGGTCAAGGGGGGTAATTGTGAACAGGGATAATTGTAAACGCACTTTATTCTACAAAAACCGGTTTTCCATCGAGGCATGCCATGACATTTTTTGAAAATATGATATATTCCCGTTATGCTGACACGTGCCAGACGCAATCTGTAAAAAGATTAGTTGCAGTTTGATCGTTGTCGTGATTTATTCATTTTCTAGTGTTTTCAAATTTTTTTGTGTTCAGTAAAATTGTTTTAAAACATAAAATTAGTGATCAAAGTAAGTAACTGTTTTATATATAATAATGTTAAATATGAGTGTTAATGCATGTGATGTGATTTTTAATTCTATGTAAAAAATTATAAAAGTTATTGGCTGTTTACAATTACCCCATTTTTTTTACATCATGGGTAAATGTGAACACCGAAATGGGGTAAAAGTAAATACTTTGGGGTAATCGTAAACATGTGTTTTAAATGAACTTAGAGTTGATCCTATATAATTTTAATTCAAAAAGATGCCACGTATTTATTAACATCAGAAGATATCTTACATGCAGTGGAAGACTTCAACAACAAAAATATGACATATCGGCAAGCTGAAGAAACTTACGTGGTCCCAAAGTCAGTTATTTTTAATCGAATTGGTGGTAGGAAAAATACTCCTGCCATTTTATCACGAGGAAGAAAGCCTGCACTATCGTCAAATGTGGAAGACACCATCGCAAGGTGCCTAATTTCAAGATCTCGGGCTGGTTACCCTTGCGATAAGGACGATCTCCTTAATTTAGTGGATACCTACGTGAAAACAAAAAACTTGGCTACGCCTTTCAATAATGGGAAGCCAGGAGATGACTGGTACCGTAGTTTTATTTCACGATATCCAAACCTATCACTGAAAAAACAAGAACACTTGCAAAAAGTTCGCCAAGATGCTCGAAAAGCTGACATAATTTTTGACTTTTATGAAAAAATTGCCAAAGTTTACGATGACTTTAATTTGCAAAGCCCAGACAAGGCATTTTTTATTTTGAACGCGGATGAAAGTGGTTTCAGCAGTGATCCAAGTCGTTTGAGAGCCATCGGAGAAAAGGGTGTACCCTTAAGCCGTGTTTCTGGTGGTTCGGAGAGAGGCTACAATCGTCTTGGCTTGTGTATCTGCTAGTGGAGATAAGCTACCACCACTAATTGTTTTAAAAGGCGGCGCTCTCCAGGCACGATGGACTTCAATAGACTGCTTCCCAGGAACTCTTTATGCTGCTTCGAAGGAGGTTGGATGGAAGAGCCTCAATTCTATCATTGGATTATGAACGGACTCATTCCTAATGTCCAAAAGGTTCGCAATGAAAAATCCAATTCAGACCAATCTGCTGTTCTTCTCTACGATGGTCACTCTAGCCATATGAGTGTTAGGATCGTTGAAGAGGCTCTTAAAAATAATATTCAACTAATTCGTTTCCCAAGTCATTTAACCGATAAATTACAACCACTCGACAAATGCGTTTTTGGTCCAGTTAAAACAGCGTGGGACAAATCTCTTGCCAATTATGGCAAAAATATGATGGGACAAGGAAGTTGCCGTCTTCCTAAAAATGAATTCGCCGCACTTCTGAAACTGATTTGGGAAAATAATCTTACTTCCGCAAACATTGTATCAGGATTTAGATCCACCGGGATTTTCCCATTTGATCCGACCAAATTTAATGCTTTCAGCGTAAAAGAGCAAGCTATTTTATTGCAGTGCCTCAACAAGAACCAACACCGTCCTTTCCACTTGACTTTGTAGGAGCTATAAGACAAACACTGGATATTCCTAAAATGTGTGTCTGCCCTCCCGTTCCTCTGCTAGGTACAGCCCAGATTGAGCTGCCATCTACTTCAAAAGGTAAATAAATTTTAGCTGATTGATGTACCCTTCACGGTCTACTAATTTTTTGTTTAGGTAATTCCCAAACTTTCGAGAATACCGGAAACGCAAGTACAGGGCAGATTGAATTACCATTGCCTCCACAACCTATGATGTCACCTCCTCAAGGTAAGTTATTAATTAAGCATTTATCTTTTAACTTATCTACTTAAGTTAAACTTTATGTTACAATATGAGTTTTTTTTTCTTTTTAAAGAACTTTTGGAAAATATTTTTGGTCTACAAAATTCATCTCCTTCATTTATAGCTAAACCAGAAATTGCTAAGAAGGTAGTTTCACGCTTAAAACAAATGAAATATTGAGAAGTTGTAACCACAGATGAAGTGCTAACCCGATTAAAACAAGCTGACGAGCTCAAAGCTGAAAAGCTGCTAAAAAAGCGACCTAAGAAAAAAAACCTGTGCTTGTGGAGAATACAAAAAGCTTGAAACCAAAAAAAGTAAGGACCAGGACGACAAATTTGAGCTTATCTTCAAATTAAGACGATGTGTCTATATCAAGGCCAGGCCATTTTGTCGTTGTTAATTTTAAAGGTGGAAAACGGCTTGCTACCACATATAAGTACGTATGTCAGATTTCCAGGGTCCTGGAGGACGAAGAAGAGGTCGAAGTAGTTGGGACTATAAGTATTGGTGCCTTAAAAACAATGTTTCAAGTTGTCGAAACCGACAAAAGTTTTGTTTCTATTAACCAAGTTCTTGGATTGTTGCCAGACCCAATAAAAACTATTGTCGAAGGAAAAATTACTGTCGAGTTTAATGCGAAAGTTCCAGTTTTCGAGTTGTAATGTTTAAATTTTCTTTTTAATTTCATAACTACAAGATCTTTTTGTCATTTATTTTCATGTAAAAAGTTGAAATAAAATCTTTTTAAACAAGTATATCTAAATTTTTCTCCTTATTAAATTTTCTTTGGGGTAATTGTGAACACTACATTTTCGATTTTTTTTCTTCGTCAATCGTTTTCATTTTGGTTTAGTTCACTTTTACCCTAAATGTGTTTATTCTATAGCCTTTAGAGTCTAAGTTCATTGTTTTCATTTACCCCACTTTTCTCTTTTTTCTAAAAAAGCGCGGGGGTAAATGTGAACACGAATTTTTACAAAACCTGATAAACTTACACACTTATAATAATTTTTTTCTAAAAGATGAAAGAATTTAGAAAAAAAACGAAAGTGCAAAATCGTTTACAATTACCCCCTTTGACCCTATGCTATCATTTTATCGTACTGTTCTATTGGGCATTATTGACCAATAAGACACAGAAAATGCCAAGTCAATATATCACTCACAATACGAACAAGAAAAAAGTCAACAAATAATTCGATCCAGGCCGTCGAAAAATTTGGGAATGACGTAAGAAAAATTAAATAAGATTGTCATGTATTTATGTCAAAAAAACTAAACTCTATGGCGATTATGTTCAAAAATGGTGATTAACTCAAGTCACTAACACGCTCTAAAATCAATTGGGAAGTTATTTCGTTGGAGAACTATGACCAAAATTTATCATTAACTATTTGTTTTTGTGATATGGAAATTTAGGTGTAATTAGATACATAAAGCAAATTTTTTATATTAATATGTATATAAAATATGAATTTTAGGGTAATACACGGGCAAACGACAGACGGATGGACATCATTAAATTGACATAGAAAGTGATTCTGATAAAAGTTTATACATAAGATTTATCTAGCATATGATAAATTTGATGAAAATCCGTTCATATTGCAACTTAGCTCCATGAGATCGACTGAAATCGGCCAGAGATCTAATAGACTTATAAGTCTATAGAAATTTTACTCAAATTTGAGTTGTCTATATTTTTGGAAAACACAAGTGACTTAACTAAATATGGTCTGATTTTTAAGAATAACAAATAAATCACGTAACATTCAAGCAGTATCTTGTTGAACTAAATTTTATGAATGAATGCTCTACATGTTCATAAAGAATTTTCTTTATGTAAAAAAGTGTATTGTAAAATATATGTTATGTATACTTAAAAACACTACACACGATTTCATAATGTTGATATGCTATTAAACTTTTTTAATTTAAGGTTAAGAAGATGTAAAATTTAGAAGAAGGAAAACATAAATGAATTTATTGTAAATAAGTTGTTTATGTAAAATCAATATAAATATATTTTTTTGTTTTACTTCAATAACACTTGGCAACTACAAATTAAACAAGTATTAAAATTGTAGTCGCTCTAGTCCGACTACACGATATCGTATACAATGCGTTAATAGAGGGGGCCTGAGGTACACCTAATTGTGTACAGATACGAGGAAGTTCATATCGGATGCTATCCTGAGGGATCCTGACCATATTTTGTAAAGTCACTTATTTTTTGCAAAAACATATATAAATGTGAGAAAAATCTGTACAATAATTGTTTTTTGATAGATCTAAGTGAAGAAGCAGCTTTATATGGGGCTATGACTAAGAAATTAACTACGAGGTTTATTTTTGGATTACTGATTAATGGGTGTAACAAATACAAGCCAACCAAATTTGACCGAGATCTATATAATAATTTAGGTCTTATAGCAATTAAGTCGATCTCATTTGCAAGGGAACTAGGTCTGAACATGCACTGATATTTAGTTTATCAATTTCGACAGTTTATCAATTTGTCTTATGGCTGATAAAAGCTTATATACCAAATTTTATCAGACGGACAGACAGACGAACATCGATAAATCGACTCAGAATGTGATTCTGTGTCTATCAGAATAATAAAAGATTGGTGTAGATCAAATATTTTTCGTAGTTACAAACATAGTGGTATAGGGTATAAAATGTCTGTACTTTAAATGTGAATATTTCTATATGTATTGTGCCCTGCTAATCTTGAAAATCTGATTACAAGATTAAATATGGACACTAGGGTGGCCCTTCATTATATGGAGGGGAAAAAAAGTGTTCAAACTCTCGGGCGCACCCCCCTAGAAATATGCGAATAGCAAAAAAGTGAGAAATACAAAGGTTTAGGCCAATCAAAAAACATTTAGAGGTGGCTCAACACGATTGAAAATTTCAAGTGTGTTTATATGGGGAAAATATGAAGGGCCACCCAAATATATATATATATATATATGTATATATGTATGTACTGCATTTGTAACATTTCTTGTAAACTATAAACGTGTTTTTTTTCAAAATGATGACATCAAAATTGGGTGCCACGATGCAGCACAAAATTTACTTCAGACTTTTAATTCTGCTTTTTAAGTCTGAAATAAAATTGATATTTTCTGAAAACCAATTTAAATTTTTTGAAATACATTCAATAATTTCTGAAACACATTTGTTAATTTCTGAAATACAATTGATATTTTTTGAAAACATCCTGTAAAAATATATATTTTTTTTAATTATATTTATCTAACTAGCTGTTTCACCCGGTCTTGCCCGGGATCCAAAGGCCTTTGACCTTGTTCTTACCAGACGCTGAGTACTTAGTCCACAATGAACAAATTTCCCAAAAAAAAGAAACTTTCTCCCCAAAAATTTGTATGGGATTGGGGAATTTGTTCATGATGAAAAAATTCCCCAATGTTTAAGTTTTTTGGGCAGTAAATTTATTTTTGATGTGTAAACATCTATACGCGCAGGGGGGTAAATTTCTATTTCACAATACAATCACAAAAACAGCGTACGCGTAAGATGTGACCATTAAGACAAATCGGTGTGACATGATTGTTTGGTGAAAAAATTATTATATGAAATAATCTTTTGGTCGCTGTTTTCTGCATTTTATTTCTTCACTTTTTATAAACATTTTAAACTAGATGATTGTGTGGCGCCTAAGCTCCCGTTTATTTTGACTTTAACAAATAATTTTTTTTTCCATTTCAGAATTTTCCTATATTTAAAATTTCTTAAAAAAAAAATCGAAAAACAGTTGTAAAAATACAAAACAAAAACTCCGATTTTCAAATGAAGTTTTGAAATGGTCTTTTTATGAATATTTTCGCAAAAGTTTGCCAGTAGCCAACCTTTGCTTTATACTTTCCGCTCTTCTATACATGAGTTTTTAATATTAGTTTAAGAAAAATATTTTATTTTGATAGAAACTCGGTAATTTTAGTCTTATTAAGACAAACTATAAATATGTATCTTTTTAATAATTTAATTTATTCAGGGAGCGAATAGCGTTATAAAAACGTTTTTTCTAAAACAGGGACCTAATTTCGGTATTCCATATAGAATGTTGCTATTTTATTAAACATTTTTTTTTGATGTGTAATTCACAATACAATCACAAAAACAGCGTAATATGTGAGCGTGAGATATTACGCGTAACATGTAAGCATTAAGACAAATCGGTGTGACATGATTGTTTGTGCATTTATTGCATTTTATTTATTACCAGATGTTTACACATCTGCCCTGTGATCGGACTCACATGATTTTTTTATTTTAATTTAAAATTTTTTGATTTTTAAATTCAGAAGTTTTTTTATAAGACGCTACAGCTGCGAAACCGCTTTAGGTTTTTTTAAGTTTATTTATTTGGTAAACATCAAATATAATGGAATCGTTTGCAAATTAAAGGAATCAGAAATTTTAAAAATTCAATTACTTTATTCAATAAGTGATCATCATTGATCAGAGATGTCAAATTCATAGAAGTTTAAAACCGGAAAATTGATGCGACGTTTAAAATTGTGCCACATGGTTGCTTTAATCAACTGCTTATAGTATATATGTGGCCTATTTGGATCAACAGGTAATTATTGCACATACATACGTAGATAAAATTTATCAAAAGACTATTCAGTAAGCTGTGTTACGCGAGCGTGTCGCGTCCGCGTCCGCGCGCTTGGCAGCTGCACCAATGTTACCGCGCAGGTGTCGTGAACTTATTTTAATCGCCAAAATATATTTTTCAGATCATTTCGATATTCTAGATAAGCTGTGTTCCTCATGCGCGTAGCGTCCGCGTCATCGCTCCGCTATTGGAAATAATACAGATTTAAAATTCATTTATTGCAGGACAGTTATTGAGAGCAGTATGCAAATTTTCACTTATATAAATATTTAACAAAATTCATTAAATATAAATATGTAAAAATTTTAGAATGAATTTGGAGAGTAAGTTCATTTCTTTACTTCGTTTTAAAAATAAATGGAAAATGTGTTCATTTCTTTTGGGGACGTTTTTTAAATTTGGGGAATTTGTTTCAGAGAAATTCGTTGAAAATACAAATTTGTATAGCAAATAAATATACCAAACAACAGAAAATGAATTTTATATGAAAAGTGGGCGTAAAAGAAGGTGTGGCCGGTAAAAATCATATTGCGACCTTTCCTGGAGTATGTACTAAATTTCGGAGAAAGCCGTTGAAAAATAAAAATTAGTATAGCGAACAAATATACCAAAAAACAGAAAATGAATTTTATAAAAAGTGGGCGTAAATATAGGCGTGGCCCGAAAGATATATAATGCGACCTTCGCTGGAGTACAGAGATTACGTGTACCAAATTTCAGAGAAAACCGTTGAAAAATAAAAGTTTGTACAGCAGTCAAACAAAGAAACAAATAAAAGAAATAAAATTAATTTTATATACAAAGAAGTAGGCGCAAAAGTAGGCGTGGGCATTAAGAAGCATATGGTGACCTTGCCTGGAGTATAGCGATCGTGTTTACCAAATTTCAGAGACATCCGTTGAAAAATAGCGAACAGAACAGAAAATTAATTGTATACAAAAAGTGGGCGTGGCAGGTAGGAAGCATATGGCGACATTCCCTGGAATAGACAGATCGTCTGCACCAAATTTCAGAGAAATCCGTTGAAAAATAAAAATTTGTATGGCGATCAAACAAACATAAAATGAATTTTATATATATAGATATAGATATAGTAATTGATCTGGCTATGTTAATGTAGTGAAAGCTAAAAATTGGAAAAGCTCAGCTTGTCCGTACAAACTCTCGTATATAAAAAGAATAAACATTCCTCATGTTATTTTCTTTCAAATGTTGAGTTAAAGAGTTGATTAAGCATGAGTTGAAGTAATAGGCGGAAGGATGCTGAAGATGAACAAGTCGCTTTGTTCGAAAGTGGCTACTCCATCTAGCGCTGTCTTAAATTTTTTCCAATATTTCTCTTACATTACAAAAATTATTATCTTTTCTTTCACTAGAAAATGTATACATGATCCTAAACCGAACAATAAATAACGAATTATTTATCTAAAACATAATTTAATTTGTGTTAACACAAATTATCCTCAAACTTTAAATAAAATACATTACGTCACAAAATTTCCAGACTTAAAAGCTTGACTTCAGTGTATGTAAGTTTACATTAGTGTAATTTTATGGCTGGCATTAGCATTAGCGGGTGTTAGTAAAATTTGATATAATAAAAAGCAAATGTTTGACATGTCTTATTAAAGCAACAAAAGAAAAAAAAAAAGTACAAAAATCTTTATAAAATAATTTGAATGAGCTGTCTTTCTAAACGGAAATTACAATAATTACATTATGACGAAGAAGATGAAGAAGAGGATGAGGAATTTCTGATATGAACAAAATTGATTATGAAATTTTTAAAAGCAACTCAAATTTCATTACATCATTTATCCTTCACATGAACCTGGCACCTTCAAACCTTAAAAATTTAAAAATTAAATCCGGAAATGTCTGAGTTACCATCATCGCAGCATGTTGCATATAATTGTACATATACAATATTTGTTATATGGTTGTGTAAATATTCTTGTTCATCGGATGAATGTTACATTTCATAAATATGCATCATTTTTGATTTGATGCTATTTTCCATCTTAAATGTTTGTTGCTGCGGGGGTTGCATTTACGAGTAGAGGGAGAAATTGAAATTTAATTACTAATAGTATGAGATATATATTTTTTTATGTCAGTAATGTTATCACAGCTTGCTCATGCAATATATCTTGTTTGTGTTGTTGGCAGTCTGTATGTGGTATGTAGATACGATGTAATAAAAATTGTAGAAGAAAATTGGAAATTAATTTAAAAAAAATTATTCATACAAATAGATGGTGTTTTACATTGATTATAGTGAGTTGAAATACTTTAACAGTTGATTCTTAAAATGATCCAAAACAAAATTCTACTACGATATAAATTCTTCTTATGTACTCATATATATTTTCGCAAATATATATATATATATATCTGTGGTCACAAGCATTAACCGCCCATGTCGGAAATCATGCTTTTGAGAAAAATAACTTTTTATATAAATGTAATGGGGCTTCATTACGACTTGGGTCAGAATGTTTTCATTAATAACTTTTTAATAAACAGAGTTAGACAAATGGGGATTTCACGTAAATATAAAGCATTTTTAGTAGAATATGATAGCATACATAACTCAAATCGTTCTTAAGTCGACTTAGGCGGTTATCGCTTGTGACCACAGACATATAAAACAAGTTTAAGGCCGTCAGTGATCTACAATCATGGCATAAGTTTGCTTCTATATAATAAAAATTTGCTTCGAATTTTACAGGCGATAAAAAAATGAAAAAAGGAATTTTTTTGGTTTTACTATTTGCCTGTAAAGTAAAATAAATGTGTTTGGGTTAATTTTTGTATTATTTCTTATTTGAGATTCAAATCAAATTACGTCAACGGACGATTTTGTAATAGTAGCAGCAAAACATAATATGACTATTAAAGAGTAGGCTCTATATCAGGAATAATCAGTTTTGTTTTCTGGTTTGGACGAATACAATTTTATGAAAAAATTTATAAAGTTTTTATAAGGTTCATGTAGGCTGAACATTGTCCAGATTAGGAAGTCTTGATTTTATGCGAAGCTAAAATGCTCCGGTGCTGAAAATTATTGAGAAAGTACATTTGTATTGCCGTTATGTATTATATAATATACTATATAATATTACTATATAAGTAGTATTGAAACAACTTTTTAGGGTGGTTCATAAACAAATTTGATTTTTCAATGGGCCCTCTTGAATATACATATATTAAGATTTGTGAAAATATGAACATGATTTAAAAACAAAAATTTTTTTTCATTAAGATTTAGGGGTCGCTACTGGGTCTAGAATTTTTTTTTTAAATTGCGTCCTTTGAACCATTTTCCTTATGTGAGAGTCAGAAAAATAATATAATTTTTTTATGTACTTATTGAATGAATATTTTTAGAAGAAAGAGTGTAAGATTTTTTTACAATGATTTTCCGTGTGGATTTAGCATTTTTGTCCATCCGTCCGTTTGTGGAAAGAAAAGAACTTCAAAAATGTAGAGTTTGGATTAATTTGTATACATATGTATGTTTTTCATATTCCAAAGACAAACCTGAAAAGTTATTGCAATTGGCCCTTGTGTTGCCTAAGAGAGTACAATCAACCCTCTTCCCATCTTAATTTTTTTCGGAAAAATACCTACATATATGTTAATAAAAACTTAAAAGAGATATTAATTCCAAGGACGTAACAGTTACAAGAGAAATGGCGAAAAGGTCTTATTTAACCATTAACATTGACGAGTTCAAATAAAGTTTATAATCGAACCAATATAGATGAGAAATATTTTTTTTGGTTATGAATAACTATTATAACTAGCAGATTCCAGCCCTCGAAATTCGAGCGAAAATTCTAGGAAATTTTATTTTTCATTAAATAGAGACCATAAAAGTATGCTAATCAATTATAGCCAATTCAGAAATCAACACAAAGAACAAACTAATTTTTATTACAAACACATTAACAAATTTAATAAAACACACACATAGCATTGTATAATTTTATGTATGTGTAAGTAGCAACTTTAAATGCAATTTACTCTAAATAAAGGAAAAAATTTAAAAATCTGTAAATCTTCAAATCGGCTAAAAAGAAATACCTTTCAAATAATATACGTTTGGACAAAATCGGGATAAAACGGTAGAACAAAACATCAGTCACAAGAAATAGCTTAGCCTATTAATATTATAGATAGATTTATAAAATTGAAACATTTATACAAAACCGCCCATTTTGTTTACTTTACCAAAGACATTTAAATTCCTTATCCTTCAAACACCTTAGAAATGTATCCATTACATCAAAAATTCAGTACGTATCTTTCGAAAGGAAACAATAACAATTATTTTACGTTCCTGATTAATTACGTACATGTATATATTTTAAAGTAACTTCAAAAAAATTGTTTTACATTTAAGACTAAAAGCATTTTACGAAATTTATTTAGGTATATATATTTATATTTTAGCTTATGTTTATTTTGAAAATTATGAATTTGACATATTATATTAGCAAATTATTGGAGCAAAGTCGATTTATTCAAATCGGGGTATTTTTGTGTATACTCTTTCACTAATTGTAAGAATTATTGTTTTTGTTCTTCATTGTTGGTATGCAATGAAGCGCCACTGCCACTCCATGTTCTGCGTCATTGTTACCAACTCTCATATAACGAACTATGTCTTTATCATTTCTATAATCCGCATCTTTAATATCTTTGTTGGTAACATTGGATAAAATGCTGTTTAGCTGAAAAATTTAAGGGTATTTTTGAAAACGAAGTCTTCTATTTTTTTGCTTCTAGTTAGACTACCATCCAATGGTATTCGCTTGGCAGGGTTTTCTAGTTTTCTAGTATCTAAAGCATCTTCTTTATATTAACAGAAACTTTGTCGTCAAAAAGCGCAAGCAGTAAGCTCTTCTGGTAAGTACCAGAGGTGACCAAGAATTTTTTCTTGAACTACAGTTTCAATCGAGTCATTTAAATATTCATAGCATTTTAAATCCTTTAAAAGCTGCGGCACAAATAGCTGAAGGGGTTTGAAACCAATACTTTATGCAAATTGTTATAGAAAATATGCAAACATCTCGAATTGACAGAACTTCGCTCTGATTCAGCTTGAATTCGTTTCTAAATAAATAAATCTTCAAACAAAAAATGGTTTTAGCCATCCATCCAACCCTGTGAAGATCTCCAGGTGCTCTAAGAGATATTCCTTTTTCGGGTATACCTCCTAGAAGTATTAAGCAGTTCTTTGTGCTAGAAACTGTTTCATTTGGTTTTCATTTTTTTACAAAGACGATAGTTGAAGCAATAGTTTTGTTGTTATGTTATATCATTCTTTTCATGAATATCTATTATATGAAACAATGTTTCATATTTCGCAGTCATTCTTGAAAGTGTTGAGTCAGCATTACCCTTTTTTCAATGCCGACTTTACCTTTCGCTGAGCAAATAAAAAATCTTTATCCTCCTGTATTTTGATTATTGTTAAGGCATTGGCGTGAGCGATATCAAAAAGACCTTCAACATTAATTGCCCAGTCTTGCTCTTTCTTGGTCAATCCTTCCGAACGCTTGGCTTTGTTTATTTTTTTTTTTTAATTTATGCCAAGATATAATTTTTTTTCAAATTTATCTAAGTAGTACGTGTCTTTTTTGTTTGTGTTGGAATTTCTGCCATTTCCCATATCGCTACCACTTCGTTTGCAGTAAAAGAGTAACAGCATCTAATGGTTAGTTTGATGTAGATTTTGTAGTAAAAATTTAGACTTAATAACTCCTTTTCTGTTGGTTTTACATAGTTCTGATAATAATTGTCCAATTTGGGGTTTTTGCGTGTAGCCGATGTTGATGAACTAGAAGCCATTACAAAAGAAAGCAATGTGAGTCCGATCACAGGGGAGATGTGTAAATATCTACACCTTTTCCAATTGTATTTCAGAAATTATCAAATGTATTTCAGAAAATATCAAATGTATTTCAGAAAGTATAAAATGTATTTCAGAAAATATCAATTGAACTTCGTAAAATATCTATTGAAATTCAGAATTTAAAAGTAGTTTACCCTACAATACCGAAAAGTTATTATTGTTTCTATTAGTGATTTGGAGTCGCAGAAAATGTTTAGCAATATTTGGACTTATTTGTTATGCACTGGCAAATAAACAATCAAGGGCGGCCTTTTAATCGAAAGAAGATGAGGAGTTCGTTTGTTAATCAGCTACAATATAAACTCCAGGATAGAATTTTGACCGATTTTGAAGTCATCATTTTGAAAAAAACACGTTTATATCGGCCACTAATATATAAAAAAGGCCGTAACTAACAAAAAGTTCAAAATTGACTTTTTGTATTGTAGTTACAGCCTTTTACTCAAAAACTAACTACTATTTTACCATAAATTTGTTTTCATAAAAAAAAATTCATCTTTATTTTTCAGCTTGATTCTAAAATTTGGATATTAAGTTTAAAGTAGTTTTTGTTTTATGATGTTTTTTGCTTCTCCTGTAAAAAAATTATGATATGTAGTTTTCAAGAGATATTACAAACCCAGTGTAATGGCGTTCTGACTATTTTTCTGGGACTCAAATAATATTTTCTGAAATTCAATTCATATTTTCTGAAGTAAATTTAATAATTTGTGAAATACATTAAATAATTGCTGAAATACATTCGACATTTTCTGAAATACATTTAAAATTTTCTGAAATACATTTGATAATATCTGAAACTCAATTTTTATTTTCAGAAATTCAGTTGTTATTTCCTCAAATACAAATGATACTTTCTGAAAATCAATTGATGCTTTCTGAAATACAATTAATACTTTCTGAAATTCATTTGATGTTTTCTGAAATACAATTTATACTTTCTGAAATACAATTGATATTTTCTGAAAATCAATTAATATTTTCTGAAACAAATTGATACTTTCTGAAATTTAATTGATGTTTTCTGAAATGCAATTGGAGAAGGTGTAGTAATTAAAAAAAAACATAAGTTTATTTTTGACTTCTTCAAAGTTTTCCTAGTAGATATATATACAATTGAATATTTAAAATTAACGAAAAAGATTTGTGATTTTGCTAAACAGACAGCGATCTCGGTGGTTCTGCTTACTAAAAAAGTTCTGTAAATAGCAAATATATACTTAAAAAAAAAAAAAAAAAAAACAACAACTCTGTAAGTTTGTGAACATGATAAACTCACAACACACCTAGCGGTCAATAGCTGGGATATTTAAAATTAACGAAAAAGATTTGTGATTTTGCTAAACAGACAGCGAAATCGGGTGTTCTGCTTACTAAATACACCAATACACTTACATATACCACACAACGATTTTCCCTTACGCAGTTTTTGTGATTGTATTGTGAAATTGGATTTTGCCCCCCCCTGACCGCATAGATGCTTACACATCAAAAATGCTACTCAAGCCGACCTACTACAACAGTAGAAAAATATCAATTTATTCTCTTATATTGTTTTGAAAACATATTTTTTTAAACTCACATGTTTTGAAAAAATAATCAAGGGTTTGTTCAGTTTCCAAAACTGTTATAAATATTGTATATGTCTATTAAAACATTTTATAATGCATATACATACATATACGCAAATGCTTATTTCACGACACTGCATACAATATATTAATAGTCAATTATTACCCTGCAGAAACGAAAGTTTTTGAAAATTTTTTGCTTGTTTGATCAAATATAAATTTTGAATTTAAAACTTTGGGGATTTTTCTAACAGAAAAGGAAACTGTCTTATTGAAAGGTTATGATGCCTTGTTTCTATTAGAACAAATCACGAAAATTAGCTTATTCCATTATTCCCTTTTATGCACTTTTCTATTAACACAGTTGGTCTTTGTATCAATGCACAGATGGTACTGGTGTTCCAGAATCGATTCGTACTTAATTCCGAAGAATGTTAAGAGACATGCATTTAAGCGGGAAGAACTGTTTACTTAAAGAGAACTGTTCTAAAAAAATATTAATGTATATTGGGGAGCTTGTATTTAAGCTATGTAGGTCAAAACATGGGTTGATTATAATCAAATTTATTAGTGGTCGTCTTTGGGGTAAAGCACTTGAATTTGAAATTTGCACCTTATCAAAAATTTAAATTAACAAGCAGACGGCCGAACGGATAAAAATAAAAAAATCAGCTAGGAATATGATTCTCAAATAATTTTATGCCATTTTATTTTCAAATTTGTACTCAATGATGGTATGCATGACAAAATTATTTTTTTTTATTTTGTTTAAGACTTACGTAAGTGGAGATACTTGTAAAGGTGACAGTTTTTCTAAAAATACCAAAAATTTTAAAAGAAATATGTGCTATTTTCTCACGAGCCCATTAAAAATAAAAAAAAAATACCATACATGAACTATCCTCATATGTATATTAGGGATTAGACTTTTTTGCAAATGTCAAAATTGGGTTATTAAAAAATATAAAATAATTCTTTAGTGATCATTGCCGAATTGAACGCAAAGAATTTCTCATTAGTTTTTTTTTTTAAATTTATAAACACTTTTTTGATTTTATACCCTTATCCTGTTAATAACGGATCTAGCGGAGAGTTTTTTCTCTCAAAATTTCCAAAAAAAAAAAAAACATATTTTATTATTAACACAATTATGCGGTGTCATGCCCGAAAATTGATAAAAAAAAAATTTGCATTCCCCTATTAGACATATTGTACACAATAATTTAGAATTTATTAAGTTATTGTCTTGAAAGCGGTAAATTTTGTAAAATGTTTTATACAAGTAACTATTGAGAATATTTGTTTTTATGATATTAACTAAAGTCCATATAAAGATTGTCTATTTCAGCTCACTCTATTGTACATATACTACCAATACACTTGTATAAGTACATTATTTGTATTATTTTTAAACTATTTTTTATTGATTTCCGATGATTCAGTCATATACAATTATCTACGTTGAGTTATTACTTTTTAATTAATTATTTTCAGCAATATAAATATGATTAACTATAGAAATAAATGCCAGTAAATTAGAATACAAAAAGTACGCATCACCAGGTTATGGTACATTTTGCTTTTCACATTATACCAAACATAGATTTTTACACAATTCTTGGGATTGACATTCATATTCAAAAGTCAGTCGAAGTCGCTTATAACTAACACCACGTCAAACAATTTTTTAAGACTGTTCATTAAAACTGGTTATAACGATTTTAAAACAATTTAAGAAATGCTTTGAGATCACTTAATTTTTGGAATTATGCCCTTGTCTTCTTAAAAACATCAGAAATCAAATAACAATTAAACACTGTTTTCAATATTGCGAGCATAAATCCATTGACGAGGATTTGAACTTCGCTACTCAAAGAGACTGTACGTTTCCATTATATCATACTCGCATAAACTGACAAATAGCGAAAACTAATTGTCAAAATGTTGGCAATTATCATACAACTGACAACAATGATCCAAGCGATATCACTGTTACAGAATATTTTATTAACAACCGTCTTTCTCCCAGACGAAGAATTTACACCTCTGGTTGTAAATACCAATGTTTCAAACATAGATGCAACGATAAACTAGAGGAGATAGATGAGACAGAAGTACTGTCGGTATTATTTCTTTCTGTCTTCTGAGAATTTTTTCTACCACAGATATACTGAACTTCGTGTGTGACTAAGTAAATGGCGCGGTCCGCCGAATTCCCTAGAACCATACTCGATTATATATTCAATAATAAAAACACAGTTTAAATGTTGCTTATTACAATTCAGCTATATTAAATCTATTTCAAAATCTATACCGTATACATCGAAATATTTTCATATTTTTCTAGATTTTGTTTCCACAACAAAAAATAGCTGATTAAAATAAAAAACAAAAAATTTAAATTTATAAAAGACTAGCAGATTCCAGCACTCGAAACTCGAGCGCAAATTCTAGGAAATTTTATATTTTCATTTAGTATAGACCCTAAAGGCATGCTTCACAATTCAACTCATTTTAAATAAAGAAAACAAACTCAACACATTAACACAAACGCATTTACAAATTTAATAAACACAGACATAGCATTGTGTAATTTTATGTATGTGTTAGTAGCAAACGATCATAACTCCAAAAAAATATTCCAGACGATGAAAACCTATAAATCTGGGAAACAGCTAAAAATAAATACCTTTCAAATAGTATACGCCTGGTCAAAATCGGGATAAAACGGCAGAACAAAACATCGGTAACAAGAAATCGCCTAGCCTATTAATATTATAGATTTATGATAACAAAAAATATGAAATTTACAAAAAAAATAAAAAAAAATAAATAGGTTTTATTAGTGTGTTGTACGTACAGAGTAAAAAACACAATCTGAATTTGAATGGTTGAGTAAATAATTTAACCCATATAAACAAAGTTTTTATTAAAACTCTCTCTCTCCTTATGCATATGAGTTTTGAATGTCTCTGTGACTATTTTAAAATTAATCTTTGGTCACAACAAGTCTATGGACAAAGTTTCAGATCAATCGGATGAGGGGAAGTGAGGTTTTCATCTATCCGTGGCTGTGCGTGACTATGCGTGATTATTTCATAGTAAATCTTTTTTCACAGCAAGTGCATGGACCAAGTTTCAGATCTAGCGGATGAGGAGAAATGACATTTAGATCATTACGTGACTGTGCGTGACTATGCGTGATTTATCTTTAGTCACAATAAGACTATCGGCCAAGTTTTAGATCAATTGCATAAGGGGAAAGGGGGTTGCCCCACGACAGACCGACAGAGAGTATGAGTTAAAAGAAAGAGTTTAAAAACGGAAGAATTTTGTTAAATTTATTGTTTCAAAAGCAAAATGTGTAAAATAACACAAATATAAAACAAGTAAGAAAATTATAGTTGATCTAGACCGACTATACGATACTCTATACCATAGTTTAGAGACCCTATCTTTTCGGCCAACTAATTCGATATAGAAAATAACCATAAACCAAAATTTGAGTGGCATATTGTTATTAATTTTTTTGGCTGCGGATATGAAAAACTTCATATCGGATGTTATTTTTATAGGGAGACTAGGTCGAAAAATGGACAGATCCTGATCATATTTGGTAAAGTCACTTATATTTCGAAAAAATATATACCAACTATATTTGAGAAAAATCTGTGCAATATTTTGTTTTTTGATAAATTTAAGTGAAGATCGGGAAGTAGCTCTATATGTGGCCTATGACTAAGAATTGTCCTATAGGGATTTTATTTCTATCACCAATTTGACTGAGATCCATATGATAATTTGGATCTTATGGCAATTTATGTCGATTTCATAGGGTCAATTGTATGGGGACTACGTCTAAACGTGAACCGAATTTCACCAATTTCAATAGCGTTCGTCCTGTGGCCGATAGAAGCTTACGTACCAAATTTCATCAAAATATATTCATATATGCGACCTGTAGTTTGATTACAAGGTTTACATGGACATCCAGACGACTCAGAAAGTGATTCTGAGTCGATCGGTATAATAAAAGATGGGTCTAGGTTAAGTATTTTTGGTAGTTACAAACAGCAGCACAAAGTCACTATGTGGTACAGGGTATAAAAATTATAAAAATAAATTTATATTTTCCAAATATGCACAATAATAACTAATTTAAAATATTTACAGCCTGGTTGGTATACAACCAATGGTAATTAAATATACATGTTGCCAATGTATCGGCATATACAATCATATACAATCTACAATCTACGTTGAGTTATTACTTTTTAATTAATAATTTTCAGCAATATAAATATGATTAACTATAGAAATATATGCCAGTAAATTAGAATACAACAAGTAAGAAAATTATAGTCGGTCTAGACCGACTATATGATACCCTATACCATGGTTTAGAGACCCTATCTTTCGGTCCAACTACTTCGATATAGAAAATAAGCATAAACCAAATTTGAGTGCGATTTTTATTAATTTTTTTGGCTGCAGATATGAAAAAGTTCATATCGGATGCTATATCTGTAAAGGGACTAGGTCCAAAAATGGACCGATCCTGATCATGTTTGGTAAAGTCTCTTGTATTTTGCAAAAATTAGTACAAACAAAATTTGAGGAGAATCAGTGCAATATTTTTGTTTTTTAATAGATTTAACTGAAGATCGGGAAGCAGCTCTATATGGGGTCAAAGGGATCATCTTTGGACTACTCATTAGTGGATGTAATGAACGCATACAAACCCAATTTGAGTAAGATCTATATGACAATTTGGATCTTATGGCAATTTATGTCGATTTCATATGGGTAATTTGTATGGGGGCTAGGTCTGAACATGGACCGATTCTCACCAATTTCAATAGCGTTCATCCCATGGCCGATAAAGGCTTATATACCAAATTTCATCAAAATGCATTCATATTTGCGACCTGCAGTTTGATTACAAGCTTTACATGGACACACAGACGGACGGACGGACGGACGGACGGACGGACGGACGGACGGACGGACATTGTTAAATCAACTCAGAAAGTGATTCTGATTCGATCGGTATAATTAAAGATGGGTCTAGGTCAAATATTTTTGGTTGTTACAAACAGCAGCACAAAGTCATTATACCCAAACCACATAGTGGTATAGGGTATAAAAAGTACGCATCACCAGATTATGGTACATTTTGCTTTTCACATTATACCAAACATAGATTTTTAAACAATTCTTGGGATTGACATTCATATTTAAAAGTCAGTCGAAGTCGCTTATAACTAACGCCAGGTCAAACAATTTTTTAAGACTGTTCATTAGAACTGGTTATAACGATAAAAACAATTTAAGAAATGCTTTGACATCACTTAATTTTTGGAATTATGCCCTTGGGATCTTAAAAACATCAGAAATCAAATAACAATTAAGCACTGTTTTCAATATTGCGAGCATAAATCCATTGACGAGGATTTGCACTTCGCTACTCAAAGATACGTTTCCATTATATCATACTCGCATAAACTGGCAAATAGCAAAAACTAATTGTCAAAATGTTGGCAATTATCATACAACTGACAACAATGATCCAAGCGATATCACTGTTACAGAATATTTTATTAACAACCGTCTTTCTCCCAGACGAAGAATTTACACCTCTGGTTGTAAATACCAATGTTTCAAACATAGATGGCAACGATAAACTAGAGGAGATAGATGAGACAGAAGTACTGTCGGTATTATTTCTTTCTGTCTTCAGAGAATTTTTTCTACCACAGATATACTGAACTTCGTGTGTGACTAAGTAAATGGCGCGGTCCGCCGAATTCCCTATAACCATACTCGATTATATATTCAATAATAAAAACACAGTTTAAATGTTGCTTATTACAATTCAGCTATATTAAATCTATTTCAAAATCTATACCGTATACATCGAAATATTTTCATATTTTTCTAGATTTTGTTTCCACAACAAAAAATAGCTGATTAAAATAAAAAACAAAAAATTTAAATTTATAAAAGACTAGCAGATTCCAGCACTCGAAACTCGAGCGCAAATTCTAGGAAATTTTATATTTTCATTTAGTATAGACCCTAAAGGCATGCTTCACAATTCAACTCATTTTAAATAAAGAAAACAAACTCAACACATTAACACAAACGCATTTACAAATTTAATAAACACAGACATAGCATTGTGTAATTTTATGTATGTGTTAGTAGCAATTTTAAACGATCATAACTCCAAAAAAATATTCCAGACGATGAAAACCTATAAATCTGGGAAACAGCTAAAAATAAATACCTTTCAAATAGTATACGCCTGGTCAAAATCGGGATAAAACGGCAAAACAAAACATCGGTAACAAGAAATCGCCTAGCCAATTAATATTATAGATTTATGATAACAAAAAATATGAAATTTACAAAAAAAATAAAAAAAAATAAATAGGTTTTATTAGTGTGTTGTACGTACAGAGTAAAAAACACAATCTGAATTTGAATGGTTGAGTAAATAATTTAACCCATATAAACAAAGTTTTTATTAAAACTCTCTCTCTCCTTATGCATATGAGTTTTGAATGTCTCCGTGACTATTTTAAAATTAATCTTTGGTCACAACAAGTCTATGGACAAAGTTTCAGATCAATCGGATGAGGGGAAGTGAGGTTTTAATCTATCCGTGGCTGTGCGTGACTATGCGTGATTATTTCATAGTAAATCTTTTTTCACAGCAAGTGCATGGACCAAGTTTCAGATCTAGCGGATGAGGAGAAATGACATTTAGATCATTACGTGACTGTGCGTGACTATGCGTGATTTATCTTTAGTCACAATAAGACTATCGGCCAAGTTTTAGGTCAATTGCATAAGGGGAAAGGGGGTTGCCCCACGACAGACCGACAGAGAGTATGAGTTAAAAGAAAGAGTTTAAAAACGGAAGAATTTTGTTAAATTTATTGTTTCAAAAGCAAAATGTGTAAAATAACACAAATATAAAACAAGTAAGAAAATTATAGTCGATCTAGATCGACTATACGATACTCTATACCATAGTTTAGAGACCCTATCTTTTCGGCCAACTAATTCGATATAGAAAATAACCATAAACCAAATTTGAGTGGCATATTGTTATTAATTTTTTTGGCTGCGGATATGAAAAACTTCATATCGGATGTTATTTTTATAGGGAGACTAGGTCGAAAAATGGACAGATCCTGATCATATTTGGTAAAGTCACTTATATTTCGAAAAAATATATACCAACTATATTTGAGAAAAATCTGTGCAATATTTTCTTTTTTGATAAATTTAAGTGAAGATCGGGAAGTAGCTCTATATGTGGCCTATGACTAAGAATTGTCCTATAGGGATTTTATTTCTATCACCAATTTGACTGAGATCCATATGATAATTTGGATCTTATGGCAATTTATGTCGATTTCATAGGGTCATTTGTATGGGGACTACGTCTAAACGTGAACCGAATTTCACCAATTTCAATAGCGTTCATCCTGTGGCCGATAGAAGCTTGCGTACCAAATTTCATCAAAATATATTCATATATGCGACCTGTAGTTTGATTACAAGGTTTACATGGACATCCAGACGACTCAGAAAGTGATTCTGAGTCGATCGGTATAATAAAAGATGGGTCTAGGTTAAGTATTTTTGGTAGTTACAAACAGCAGCACAAAGTCACTATGTGGTACAGGGTACAAAAATTAAAAAATAAATTTATATTTTCCAAATATGCACAATAATAACTAATCTTATATATATTTACGCTGATCCCTGACTCACTGACTGACTGACTCTGTAACGCTGAAATAATACACACACATAGCACCTACAAAGCAATGGGAAATACACAAACAAAGTTTAATCTTTCTCATTTTATACAAACCCACACACAATTTTCTCTCTTCTTTGTTACCGACCAGTGCTGCTAATAAAATCTTCTGAAATCGACAATTTTGGAAACTAAATCGCCAAAATCGTCATTTTTAAAACAAGAAATTGTCAAGAAAATTTTACCGCTTATAAAACTCGAAAAAATACTACAAAAGGAAACAATAAAATTTATTTATATCATTCATATTACGAATATTATTACATCATTGGTTATTTCTATATATAAAAATGTATTAGTGATGAAATTTCAACGAAAAAAATTTAACACAGCAATCAAATAAATAATTTTATTGACAGTTGAAACATATAATATAGGTTTAAAGCATCGCCGTAATTAAAACTTAAATCTCAAATGGAGATGCTATTCAAGGTGTTTCGTTTTGAAACGACTTGACCCAGAATTAAATCTATACATATTTTGTAATTTACATTTACAATGAACAAAAACTATCAATTTTCGATTTACAACCTATTAATTTAACCCTTGAAATCCTAATTATTATACTACTGAAAATTTAAAATCTTCAATCATCATTTTAACAAATTTAAAAAATCATTTTAACAAATTGAAAAATCGTCGAAATTAAAATAAGTTGTCAAAATTAGCAGCACTGCTAACGACAATAGCATTACATATGCAGATTTCGTGTTACATATGGAATAAGATGAACGCAAAAAATGCATCAATAAACTAATATCTACTCAAATTCTTCTTTAAATTCCCTTTGTTGGTCAATGAAAAAATTCTGAAAAAAAAGTAATGAAGGAAATTTTAAACATTTTTATTTTTCTCATTTAACGTCGCCCGATATGCATACATACTCCTTCTATCAAACTAAACTTTTCCATTTGTCTGTTTTGTTTTTCATCTCAAAATTGTTTTGAATTGTTAGGAGTGCTTTCGCTCAGGTTCTCTGATGGCCAGCACTTACCAAAGAGTATGCTTTTTTTGATAAATGTTTGAGAAAAAGAGATCTTCAATGTGGATTTTGTTGTTGTCCAACGTATGATTTCATTTAAAGCTCTGTATTGAAAAGCACTTGAAAAATAGTGCAATATTAAGTTTAAAATTTTAATTATTCTGACTTTGCTTAATTAAATTACATTGTAATTTCAGAAGAGAGGTGGGAAAATAATTTTTTTTTCACTCATAATATTAATTTTCGCATAATTTGCTTTCAAAAAATTTAGAGAAACATAAATTACGTAAATAGGTATATTTAAGATTTTAATTTGAATAATTTATTGAAATTATCATAGAAGAATTAAAAGCGATTTGGAATAATAATTTTGTTTTTTAAGTAAAACTAATACGCCCTTATTTTTTTTTTTGATTTATAGATAACTAGAAAAAATTTTCGCTTTTTACAGTTCACATTTATGATGACATATGAAATATTTTTTTCTCTTTTTTGTAAGTGTATTGGTGTTTGCACTTCCTTAAGGGGTGGTAGGTTTTAAAACCTTTTTTTTGCATATCTCTTTCTGAATGCACAACATATCGAGAGTGTTGTATCAAAATTTTAAGTAAATTAGAGCGAAACTTAAGAAGATACAGCGTTTCCAGCGACCGGCCTCATACGGTATATAGCATATAAATCATAGTATATAAATTCGAAGTCCGTCAACATCATAGCTCAAAATCTACTTGACCGACTCTTTTGCAATTTTAGACACTATATCTACACATAAATCATCACGTAACCACGAAGGGTTTTACTTAATTCCATTTTCTTTCCCATTTTTTAACTACAAATTCCCGAAATTGTATAGCAAAAATTCTTTTTCACTTCAAAATGCTGCCAAAAAAAAAAAAAAAACCCTTCGTCACTACCACAGGAAACATGTCACCTTTGAAACGCGTTTCGATTTTTTTATTTCACATGATCCGGTAACGATTATGATGTTCACCGCAAAACAACAACGCCTCCGGAGATTCGCTGTCACGGACTTATTTATTAAAATTTTTAATTGAAATTTTTTTCAAAGATTCTTCAAATATAATGCTATAACGTATATATGAAATAAATAATCCAACGTTATTCATATCTTCAAAAAAAATTATGAAAATACGACTTTTTTTTACTTTTAAAACCTTACCTCCCTTAAGAATCTTTTAGGAACCTTACTCTAAAACGTTTTTTTTTCTATGCTATTCTATTTTTCTACAATAAAATGGAGTTCGGTTATAGCGAACTCGGCGGGACCGGCCAAATAGTTCCTTATAGACTAAGTTCGTTATAACCGTTGTAATTTTTTAATTTGTCCGAAAGGTATAAAAAGTTTTTTTAATTGAATAAGTTTATTTATTTTGGGGCATTTTAAAAAGTTATAAAACATAAATTAAATTACTAAAAAGATACATATTAATTGTTTGTCTTAATAAGAATAAAATTACCGAGTTTCTATCAAAATAAAATATATTTTTAAAATCATATAATATGAAAAATTCCTTATGTATAGAAGCAGAAAGTACAAAGCAATGGTTGGCTACTGGCAAACTTTTACGAAAATATACATAAAAGGACCTTTTACAAAACTTCATTTGAAAATCGAAGTTTTTGTTTTGTATTAAAATTAAATGAAAATAAAATTAAATTACATTGAAATTAATTTTTTTTTTTAAATATATATAATATATGAGAAAATTCTGAAATGGAAAAAAAAATTTGTTTGTTAAAGTCAAAAGTTTGATATAACCACTGTTCGCTATAAGACAAGCAATTTGTATGAAAAATGTAATTAAAACTCTTGGGACCGAAGAAATTCTTCGCTATAAAAAATAATTTATTACAACCAGGGTTCGTTATGAGCGAACTCCATTGTATTAAATTTTAATAATTTTGGGAATCTCCAATCTCCTCACTTTACCCGGCCTTCCCACGTTCAAGTCAAATTGATCACACTTACAATAGTCAAACAAGTAAGAAAATTATAGTCGGTCTAGACCGACTATACGATACCCTATACCATGCGTTTAGAAACCCTATCTCTTAGGCCCAACTAACTGGACATAGAAAATAAGCAAAAACCAAATTTGAGTGGGATTTTTATTAATTTTTTTGGCTGCAGATATAAAAAAGTTCATATCGGATGCTATATCTATAAAGGGGCTAGGTCCAAAAATGGACCGATCCTGATCATGTTTGGTAAAGTCTCTTGTATTTTGCAAAAATATGTACAAACAAAATTTGAGAAGAATCAGTGCAATATTTTTGTTTTTTAATAGATTTAACTGAAGATCGGGAAGCAGCTCTATATGGGGTCAAAGGGATCATTTTTGGACTACTCATTAGTGGATGTAATGAACGCATACAAACCCAATTTGCGTAAGATCTATATGACAATTTGGATCTTATGGCAATTTATGTCGATTTCATATGGGTAATTTGTATGGGGGCTAGGTCTGAACATGGACCGATTCTCACCAATTTCAATAGCGTTCATCCCATGGCCGATAAAAGCTCACATACCAAATTTCATCAAAATGTATTCATATTTGCGACCTGCAGTTTGATTACAAGCTTTACATGGACACACAGACGGACGGACGGACGGACGGACATTGTTAAATCAACTCAGAAAGTGATTCTGATTCGATCGGTATAATTAAAGATGGGTCTAGGTCAAATATTTTTGGGTGTTACAAACAGCAGCACAAAGTCATTATACCCAAACCACATAGTGGTATAGGGTATAAAAACACAGTTTAAATGGTGCTTATTACAATTCAGCTAGTTTAAATCTATTTCAAAATCTATATACGGTATACATCGAAATATTTTCATATTTTTCTAGATTTTGTTTCCACAACAAAAACTAAAATAGGAAAACAAAAAATTTAAATTTATAAAATATTTATGATAGCAAAAAATATGAAATTTACAAAAAAAAAAGGTTTTATTATGCCGTTTTGTTTTCTGGCAAAAAATTACGCATTTGCACTTTTTCAAAAAGTGTATTTTTTTATATATTCTGAATTAAGAGCAACCTTATCTTATACATCAATTGAAAGGTCTCAGGGTCGAGCTCTAGTAAATCGCAAAAATTGAGCCATTGACTTCTTTCAGGTTTTAGTGCGAGAATATTTCTCCATTACTCTCCTTTTTTGAATATTTTCCTTCAAAGATGATAATAATTAAATTTTTTTAATTTTACGAATACAGCCCTTTAAGACCTTTCGATTGATGTATAAGAAAAGGTTGCTCTTAATTCAGAATATATAAAAAAATAAACTTTTCAAAAAAAGTGCAAGTAAAATGCGACATTTTTTGTCAGAAAAGAAAACGGCATTAGTGTGTTGTACGTGTAAATTGAAAAAACACAATTTGAATTTGAATGGTTGAGTAAAAAACAGAAGAATTTTGTTAAATTTATTGTTTCAAAAGCAAAATGTGTAAAATAACACAAATATAAACAAGTAATAAAATTAAATTTATATTTTCCATATACATATGTGACCTTCTCCGAGAAAAGGGACCTAGTGTGTGAAAATTAAGTTTTGAGAAAAAACGCATTTAAAGTTTCTACACCCTTTTAGGTACCAGAATCTACCGTTTTTGACACAACCTTTTTTGACACAATAGGTCCCTTTTCTCGGAGATGGTCACATATGCACAATAATAACTAACTAGCAAATCCCAGCCCTCGAAATTCGAGTGCAAATTATAGGAAATTTTATTTTTTCATTAAATAAAGATCTAAAGGTATGCCAATCAATTAATAGCCAATTCACAAATCAACACAAAAAGCAAACTCATTTTTATTACAAATACATTAACAAATTTAATAAACACACACATAGCATTGTATAATTTTATGAATGTGTTAGTAGCAACTTTAAATGCAATTTACTCCAAATAAAGATGAAATTTAAAAATCTGTAAATCTGCAAAATGGCTAAAAGGAAATACCTTTCAAATAACATACGTTTGGTCAAAATCGGGATGAAACGGTAGAACAAATCATCGGTCACAAGAAATCGCCTAGCCTATTAATATTATAGATTTAAAATATTTACAGCCTGGTTGGTATACAACAAATGTTAATTAAACATACATGTTGCCAATGTACCGGCCCAAATAATTGTGGGCAGTTTGATAACTCCGAAACCTTTTGAGCATCTCTCGTAGTAAATTAAAAATCTATACTGCTCCTTTCAACTACCATCTGTTAGTAGACTACTGAAATGATGGAGCATGCTGTGTCATTTAGTTTGCATATGACGGGCTTTGAAAGTAGACAACCTTGAGAATGTTAGCAAAAATGAAAAAAAGTGAATTTTGAGTGCTCTTAAAGCATTACAGATATCATCACGGAAAACAAGGAAATGGGGAAAACTGCAATATGAACTTCAATTGTTAAGAAGTGGTGTACTGAATTTCGTTGAGGTCATGACGCCGAACTTTCGGGTCGCCCAAAAGAAGTTGTTACGCCAGAAATCTTCGATAAAACCCATGGATTGATTTTGAAAGTGCTTAAGATGGCAGAGTCTGTAGGCATCTCTACTGAATGATTACATCACAGTTTACATGTATTTTTGGACACTTAAAAGCTATCCGCCCGATGGGTGCCGCGATAGTACCCACTCGATCGTAATCGCAACTATTGATCACTTCAAGTCGAAAGAGTTTTGGTGCTCTTTCGCAACCTTTGACGAAACATGAATCCATCGCAACACATTAGAGACCAAGCACCAATCAGATCTATAGACTTCTCCAGATGAACTTTACTTTAAAAAGGGTGAAACGATCACTAATGACAATTATTCAAAGCTGTTGGTCAGATTCGAGATTGATTTGAATCAAAAACGACCTTATTTGGCTAAGAAAACGTGTGTAGGCGACATGTTAAAAATCCATATATTGTGTTACGAACTTCTACCTCATCGGGTTTATTCTCGAGATTTAGGAGAGTATGTTACGAAATTAAACACTTTCTTTGCCGGAAAAAATTTCGTGTTCTGCCAAAAACATTACACGTTTTTCCCACTATGCACTTTTTTCTCTTTTTGTGTTCTTTTCTAAAAAAAAAAAATGTCAACCTTGTGATAGGGTAACGTGTTCTTTTCGAAGAATGTCGCACTATAAATATGTGAAAAAGGTGCATTTTTCGCACTCTAAAGAATCAGAGGGGGAGAAAAACACGATAAAACAGTTGAAATTTTTGTTGTTTATAAATTTGTATTTGTGTGAAGGAACAAAAAAAAAAAAAAATAAGGAAAAGTGTAATTAATTTTTATTGTTTTGTTTAAAATAAATTATTAATATGGAAAATATCAATGTCCTTTTATATTTCTTTTTTCTTTTTTGATGTTCAAGAATGAAAACATCAACAAAATCAGCTGTTCATTAAAAAAATGTTGCAAAGTTGTAATTTAATGTTCAAATCTGACCATCAAAAGTGCAACATCTTGAATGGGTGAACCAAACATTATAAAAATGTAACATTATAAAGTGTATCATTTTTTTTTTTTAGAAAAGAAAACACCATTAGTTTCAAACCGCCCTAGAAGTTTATCCTATACGAGTACATTGCAGTAAATTCTCTTCGCGTTATCTTTAAATGTGTTGTATTAGGAATATATTCTATGAGTATCAAGCGCAAATCTCCTTAAACAACAAACCAAATGGTCGCATGGGTTATAGTATATAATCTTTTGATAATCATGGCCATTTGAAAAGCTACTACGATAGTCAACTTTATCTCAGTTAAATTTCAAGTAATATCACCGCTTACTTGCTATGATCTATGTAAATACTTCGCAGAAAGATATAAAAAAGTGGAATAATTAATAGATCAAAGTTCCCTAAAAGTGAAAACTTCGGAAAAATATCGAATGATTTAAGAAAAAGTCCTAATGTTTTCATCTAAATCTCTGAACTTTTTATTTGTAAATGGCTAATAAAGGACACTCAATACAATGAAATTCTCAAATTTTTCGTGCTTGAGGTTTGAACCTGAGAGTGAAGACTCTATTTATTTCCCTCTAATCGCGAGAGGAACATTCTTCAGTCAAATATACCGTTGACATTGCCTTATAAACTTTTTTTTAAAATTTAATTTAATTTAATTTATTTCATTATTTTCCATTACAACAAGATTTACAATCTTATAATTAAAGTAATGGATTTTTACAAAGTAATGTTGAATAAGTGCATGTATAAATACACAGTATATAAATACACAGTATAACAAAAAAAAAACATTATTTAATAAATAAAACCCAAAAAGATAAAAAAATTAATAAAAAAAATGGTTAATACATGGGTTAATTTAATAAAAATTAAGAGAAAATAAAATAAATAAATCTATACTAATATTATAAAGAGGTAATGTGTGTTTGTTTGTTTGTTTGTTTGTTTGTTTGTAGAGGGTAATCTCCGTAACTACTCATCTGATCTTCCTGAAATTTTCACAGAGTCTTACTGCGGATATGGGAAGTGCTATAGGCTATAATTTTTTTAAATATTTTTAGTGGGCGTGGCACCTCCCACACAAAGTATATTTTTAATATCATCTACATATATTGAGTACTATGATAGGGAGAGCTTTGAAAATTTGTATGAGGTCACCTATTGTTAATATTAGTAGCTACGCCGAAAATGGGCGGGATCGGATAAGTGGGCGTGGTAGCTCCCATACAAATAATAATTTAATATTATATATCTCGAGTACTGTGACAGAGAGAGCTTTTCAAATTTGTCTGATGTCACCTATTATTAATGTGAGTAGTGGGACAAAAAACGGGCAATATCGGACCAGTAGGCGTGGCACCTACCATACAAATTAAATATAAAATGCCATATATCTGAAGTACTGTTGTAGTGAGAGTCTTGGAACTTTGTGTGAGCCCATAAGTTATGCATGCGATTAGTTGGACAAAAAATGGGCGTGATAGGAGCGGTGGGCGTGGCACCGCCCGTACAAAGTAAATATATGATATCATATAACTGGTGTATTAAAAAAGAGAAGCTTCGACAATTTGCACGACACCATCAGATCTTAGTATGTGTAGTCGGACAAAAAATTTGCGGGTTCACACCAATACGCGTGGCACTCCCCATGCAAAGTAATTATTTAATGTCATATATCTGGAGTACTGTAAAAGAGAGAGCTTTGTGGTTTTGCGTGAGCCCATAGATTATTTGTATGATTAGTGGAACAAAAAAATGGGCGTGATGGAATCAGTGGGTGTAGCACCGCCCATGCAAAGTAGATATCTAATATCATATAACTGGTGTACTATAAAAGGGAAATACTCCATATTTTGCATGAGTCCATCAGATATTATTGTGAGTTGTCCGATAAAAATTGGGCGAGATGGGATTAGTGGGCGTGGCACCTCCTATGTAAAAAATATTAAGCACTACGAAAGCGACAGTCTTTTGAAAAGTTCATTAGTTATCAATGTGATTTGTCATGGAAAATATAGTGCCAAAATCAAAAATCGCCAAACCCAAAAATCGCGAAAATAAAAATCGCCCAAAAACAAAAATCTTCAAAATCAAAAATGGGCAAAACCAAAAATCTCTAAAATGAAAAAAATGCCAAGGCCAACAGTAAGTGTTGCCAGATCTAATATGGATAATCCATCTTCTTCTCATGGGCAGCTACATTTACCTTGTTCCAGGGTAGGAACGCCGAAAAATCTGATAATTGTTGTACCGAATGAAAAAACAAAAAACATTATATATCAGCATCTGCAAGCATTGAAATAAAAAATCTATACTAATAATCTATACTAACATAATAAAGAGGTAATATTTGTTTGTTTGTTTATTTGTAGGAGGTACTCCCCGTAACTACTTATCTGATCTTCCTGAAATTTTCACATAGTCTTACTGCGGATATGGGAGTGCTACAGGCTTTAGTTTTTCTAAATATTTTTAGTGGGCGTGGCACCTCCCATATAAAGTGCATTCTTAATATCATATATATTAAGTACTATGCTCGAGAAAGCTTTGCAAATTTGTCTCAGTTCATCTATTATTAACGTGAGTAGTCAGACAAAAAATTGCGCGGGTTTAGACGAATGCGCGTGGTACCCCCACACAAACTTAATATTAAATGTGATATATCTGAATTACTGTATTAATGAGAGAGCCCTTTAATAACGATTCGGGAGGGGGGGGAGGGGGAGGGTGTAGCGAAGCACACCGGGTTACATCTAGTAAATAAATATAAGTATAAAAAAATAAATAATTTTTTTTAAAAGAAACAAAATATATATATAAATGATGGCTGAAATCAATTACATTTAATTAATTTGAGTGAAATTGAAGTAGTTCTTTTTTAAATTGCTGGGCGTTGCTTATAAATTGAATGGACCAGGGTAGCATGTTCCAAAGACGAAATGAATTAATATATAACTGCCACTCAGATATTAAGCTTCGCTGTCTTAAGTGTATGATATCGTTCGATCTTGTTGAACGTGTAAAAAGTAATCTTTCGAACAAGTAAAGCGGTGCACGTGTATATATAATTTTGTGTAGCATTAATAGCGTTCTAATTTTCATTAAATCAGTAAGAGTCGCCCCATATACTTTTTTGGAATATTGAGATATATGAACATATTTTCTTAAATTAAAAACATATCTTAATATTGCATTATACGTTGATATTAGTTTTTCGACTTGTAAAATCGAACTTGCACATATTTCACATCCATATAATAGAGTTGGTATCAAGTAGGTTTTTGCAAGTAAAATTCTAATCTTAAGTGGTGTAATATTCTGGGTGTTCCACAGTGTCCGTAGTATTGCATAAGTTTTCCCTGTAACAGCATTTATATGGTCGGACCATGTGAGAGTGGAATTAACAGTGATACCAAGATTCTTGGCTGTTAATACAATTTCTATTCTTTGATCATTAAGCATTACAATCGGCTCAAAAGGTAACTTCAAAGTTTTCTTAGCTATTATTAAACACTTAGACTTTATAGGATTAAGACACAAACCGTTTATATTTGCCCAGTCATGAATGTGTTTCAGATCTCTGTTTAGTTTTTCCAAACAATCGTTTATGTTGCTTTAATCACTACTTATATAGAGTTGTACATCGTCAGCATACATGTGGACATTACAGTATTGTAAATGTCGCACTAAATCATTGATGTAAATTGAAAACAGTAGTGGTCCCAGTATCGATCCTTTCAGAAGAGGCAATGGACTTGAAATTTTATTGTTTGCAAAGACAGATTGGCGACGGGATGATGAATATGATGACATTAAACATGTAGATAGAGGATAAAAATTAAACAACTTAAGCAACTTCAGGCAGAGAATTTCATGATCCACAGTATCAAATGCTTTGAAGTGGTCCAGAAGAACAAGGAACGAGATATTTCCATCGTCAATTTTGCTACGTATTTCTTCAGATACATCAATAAGGGCTGTTATGCAGCTGTGTTGGGGTCGAAATCCTGATTGCCTATTTGACAACAAATCATTATTATTTGAACATGGAATAAATGTTCAAAATCTCTTGACAAATACGGTAGTATTACAATTGGTCGGTATTCGTTGTTTGGTTTTGGGGTGGGTATGATTTTCGCATATTTCCAATATTGGAGATAAACACTCTTAGTGATAATATTATTGAAGATGTACGTGATATAGGGTAACATTAGCGGAATAATAGCTTTCAGAAATTTGGGATGAATATTGTCAACCCCAACTGCATTTGATTTAATCGCGAGACAACTACATAGAATATCCTTTTGATTTACACAGTTAACGTTAAAACAATTACCAGAAATAAAATCTTTTATTCGGACGAACATTGGGGATATTTGTAAAGGACTCGTTTACTTTCTCTACATCTCTGTCACTGATAGCCACACACGATGATTTGCCAACACCAATTTTACGTGTAGCTCTCTAGGTCTGTTTCGATTCAACAGCTGATAAAAAATGACTACAATAATACTCTGATTTCGCACTTTTTATCATTCTATTCACATCTCTTCGTGCATTACGGTATTAAGTATGTAAATTGGGAATTTTGAAAGCTTTCCAACGTTTGTAAGCAAAATCTCTGCGATAAATTGCTGATTTAATTGCTACATTGAAGCATGGCTTTTCCTTAGCTTTTCGTTTAACGATTTTGATTGGGACGGATTTCCTAAATACATCCAACTGGTTATTTTCTAAAAAATCCAGCTGACTTTCTACTGAAGACATGTAATAAACAGAGTCCCAATCAATATTTGATAGCTCAGATGACATAATGTTATAATTAATATCCTTGAAATCATGTAGGGTAACCTCATTACAAACATACTGCAATTGAAAATCAAATGCAAAAAATATTAAATCATGTTTGGAGAAGCAAGGTGCTGATAGCTGATAATATAACAGAACTTTATCAACTTTGTTAAATTTTTAACTCTAACATATGGTTGCTTGAAATGTTATTGGTGCTGAAGCAAAAAAAAAAAAAAATCAATTGTTTATTCTATTAAAATCTATATAGAAACTGATATAGAAAAACTTTATTTTTGCTGCTGCTAAAAACTAATTTAACATTCATTTTAACTTTTAAAGCTTAAATACTAGACAAATTTATATCTTTCAAAACTAGTTATTTAGATAGAAAAAAAAAAGTTTTAAAAATTTTTTATTTTATATTTCAGCATAAATGCAATCTTTTCATACAAATATAAAATTCCTCACAAACCCATATAATCCCTAAGTAATGTATGTTTCCTTACTACTCCTACAAAATATTTGATATACTCATATATTCATGTGGATAGAATTACTAAATGTCTTTCATATTGGTGATATCAATAAATAGCAGATTATTAAAAGTAGAAAATATTTATAAACTCGTATATTCTTAATATTTTTATGAAAGACAAACACTTAATAAAAATAATAAAAATGATCTTTTTTATATTTAGTTGTGATTTGAAAATGAAATGTTGACGCCTAAACTTTTACCGTTTCCGTAAGATATCGTAAACACGGTCACCATTGGTAAAACATTCGTTTTAATAATGAATACTCCCACTTTGAATTAAAATAAAGTACAAATTTATTTTTTACAACTCATAGAAAAATTTCACTATTTCTACTTGTTCTAAGGATTGATTTCCGGAGATCATCTAACTGAATCCTATGTAATTAGTAATTACATAGAATATTGGGGAAAGCTCTGGCCATTGATATATTATCAGAAAATTATTTCAGACATATCGCAGACCTACGGTTTTTAAATAGACTTCACAAGTGATTCTCAGTCGAACGGAAAAGTTTTAAAATGCTTCAGATTAGGAACAAAAAAAATCTAAAAAGGGGGTATTATACGCGTACCATAATATATTTTTTAAAAAATTAACTTTTTATTTCAAAAGAAATTTTTAGCAGATTTTTTTACTGGAAAAATGTTATGGAGTCTAAGAGCTATTCAGAAGAGAATATACACTAGTCGGCATAATTATTTCGACATACGCAACCGTGATGTTTTCTTGTCCAGTTCGTTTGATTGCATGAAGTAGCGGTACACGGGTTATGTTCAAAATAAAATACATATATTTTGTCGTTTGCGCTTTGCATTCTCTTTTTGCCGATAAGAAAGCAAGCAGACAGCGAATTTTTTTTGTGGCATAATCATATTGACAAAATCTTTGTGGCAGTGTGCTCGAATGGTTTAGCAAGTGACAATCAAATAACTTTGGTATTTAAATTTTATTGACATATTGAATAAAAGTTATTAGAGACTATGAGAAAACGACTGAGTTAAGCTGTATTGCTAGAGCTTCAATATTGGCAATTTTAATTCTGGCGTCGCAGTAAAAGACATTGTAATTAAATTTAATTTGTCGCGCCAAACAGTCCACTATTAAAAATGAACAAATTTAGAAATATAATGACATCAGAAACTGACCTAGATCAGGTGCTAACGCAAAATAACGCTAATTGAAGACCGAATCCTTCTGCGGGAATTTCACAGAAATATTCAACTAAAGCCCCAATCTGCTGATAATCAATTTAATCAGTCGGCCAAGAATCCAATCAGTGAGCATAGTGACGGGCGACGTTTAAAAGACGGAGGTTTTAAAACATACAAAGAAAGAACATACGTCTATATCAGATGTGAACAAGCTGAAAAGATTGGCCCACCCAAAGGAGCATCAGCAGACGCCAAAAGAGTTTTGAAGAAAAGTTCTATGGACATATAAGAGCTCCTTTGAGTTCAACATATCAAAACAAACGAATTTTGTAAGGCTGTCATGATCTGGGGGTACATTACGAACAATGGGTTGGGTGTCTTGGTTTCCATCGGCGGCTCGATGAACCAAGACCAATATTTGAGCACCCTTAATGATAACGCTTTTGTTTCTGGCGAAAGGTTGATTGAATAATCATTTATCCCGCAACAGGACAACGCCCCATACCATAAAAGGAGGATGATATCCAAATATTTGAAGGATGTTGGTGCTACTACTCTGTACTGGCCATCCCCAAAGTCCAAACTTGATTACCATAGAAAACGTGTGGTTTCTTATCAAACGTAAAAGAATTGGTTATTTCATAAAATCAAAGAAGAGGCAATTTTCGAGGTCACTTCCCTTTGAAATGAGATATTCTAAGGGGTACTTCAAAATTTACTGGATTCAGCTCCAAGACGCCTTCAAAAAGTTATTGACGCCAAAGGGGGCTAAACATATTATTGACTCATAACCAAATTTCTATATATTTGTTAAATATTAAGCTTTTTTTTTAATAATAATAACTTGTCAAAATACTTACGCCAACACCGCAAGATTACTTTCATTCATATCTTTTTAATTTTTTATGAAAGAAACTCTAATGAGTTATTTTTTAGTTAATATTAGCAATATCTAAACAAAACAATAATTATAATTATATTCTATAAAGACAACTAAAAATTGAATACAAAAATGCATCATTTTGTTTTTGTCAACAATTATGTAATTATGCGGACTAGTTTAGTATTTGAAGTCTAAAAAATGGACAAAACTACATTAATATTAGAAAGATAAGAATTTTATTTATGATTTTTTTTTTTTTTTTTTTGGAATTGAAATAAGTCTGTTGTTCGGGTTCGAACAGATAATTTGTATTGAAGAATATATATAAAAAAAACTCAAAAAAGTAAATTCAATAAATGATTGTCAAAATGGAACACGTGGAAGTTGACCATGAGAAAAAACTTATGTAACTGAAAGTACATCGACTATTTTCAATGGTTGACCTTACGATGTGTTTAGGGTCATTACAAAAGATAATTCAACTGGAAATTATAAACGATTAAATATTTTGACATTATTGACATTATGATAAAATTATCTTCATCATTATAGTCCGCATGAGCGTTATAGATATTCCTACTTTGAGTTTCAATTTGTGTCATGAAACTCCTGGTAATTTCACAAGGTTAAGAAATTGTCCATTTGTCCATTACTTAATATTCATGGATGGAAATGGATACAGTTTTCTTTTTAGGAGCAATGAAAGCTTTTTGGAAACGACAATTCACCACAAATCTTTGCTTAAAAGTTCTCATTTCTACTTAAAAGAAGTTTAGTAGTTTGAGTTCTAGCTATAAGTTCTCTTTTCTACTTAAAAGAAGTTTAGTAGCTTGAGTTCTAGGTTTGCTGTTTACATTTACTCTTATACTGATAGCTTACTTTTTATTATTTAGTTCTATAACTTTTATGAATTAAGTGCTTAAAAAGTTGTTACAAATAACCATTCCAAATATTTTTCGAATAGTGGCCGAGGTCAATAAAATTGTTGATGATATCCATTGAAATTTTTTGCCACCATGAGATCTGTCTTCTTTTTGTAATTTCCTGTGTGTATTTTTCGATCTACAATTTTCTATAGATTTTCTATGGGATTGAGATCATGTGATTGGGCTGGCCAATCAAAAACACTAACTGCATCAGTTATAACTTTGGAGGTGTGTTTTAGGTCAATGTCCTATTGGAACTTTAAGCCCAGGGGCATATTTTCCTCTGTGTATGGAGACATTAAGTCACTTAGAAGTTGTCTGTATCCAACACCAGTTAGAATATCTTTTACTTCATAAATTGGGCCCATTCCTTGGCCCAGAAAGCAACCTCATACCATAATATTGACACCACCAAACTAAACAGTCTTATTTGTATATTTTAAGTCAAGTTCTCTTTTCTTTTTGTAGTCGTACCAACGTTCTTTCGTCATGGCCTCTTAAATTAAACTGGACTCATCTGAAAAGAGAACAGTATTCCAATTCCATCTTGGCAAGTTCATGTGTTCTTTGGCAAAATTTATGCGAGCCAGACGATTTTTTTCTGATTTTAGTGGTTTTTTCACAGGACGATAGTGTCCAAGATCAGTTAGACAACATATTTATACCCTATACCACTATGTGGTTTGGGTATAATGACTTTGTGCTGCTGTTTGTAACAACCAAAAATATTTGACCTAGACCCATCTTTAATTATACCGATCGAATCAGAATCACTTTTTGAGTTGATTTAACAATGTCCGTCCGTCCGTCCGTCCGTCCGTCCGTCTGTGTGTCCATGTAAACCTTGTAATCGAACTGCAGGTCGCAAATCTGAATATATTTTGATGAAATTTGGTACGTAAGCTTTTATCGGCCATGGGATGAACGCTTTTGAAATTGGTGAGAATCGGTCCATGTTCAGACCTAGCCCCCATACAAATTACCCATATGAAATCGACATAAATTGCCATAAGATCCAAATTGTCATATAGATCTTACTCAAATTGGGTTTGTATGTGTTCATTACATCCATTAATGAGTAGTCCAAAAATTGATACCTTCGGCCCCATATAGAGCTGCTTCCCGATCTTCACTTAAATCTATTAAAAAACAAAAATATTGCACTGATTCTTCTCAAATTTTGTTTGTATATATTTTTGGAAAATACAAGAGACTTTACCAAACATGATCAGGATCGGTCCATTTTTGGACCTAGTCTCCATATAGATATAGCATCCGATATGAACTTTTTCATATCTACAACCAAAAAAATTAATAAAAATCCCACTCAAATTTGATTTTTGCTTATTTTCTATGTCCAGTTAGTCGGGCCTAAGAGATAGGGTTTCTAAACGCATGGTATAGGGTATCGTATAGTCGGTCTAGACCGACTATAATTTTCTTACTTGTTTTAGTTTCAGATTATTAATGACCTCTATCCTGTATTTTACTCGTTTTACAGGACCTGCCGCCTAAAGGTAGAGTCGTCACCGTACCTCGTTCGGGATATTTATTGAATTTTTGAAATTTATGCATTAATTCATAGAATATTTCTCAAAAATTTTCTTTTGCTTGAGACCAGCAGTAAAATCTTCTATTATTCTGGTTACTAACTCTTCACAAAACTTTATTCTTGCTATTATTTTATAATAGTCTATAATATTAATAGGCTAGCCGATTTCTTGTGATCGATGTTTTGTTCTACCGTTTTATCCCGATTTTGACCAAACGTTTATTATTTGAAAGATATTTCTTTTTATTTCCTTTATTTTGAGTAAATTGCATTTAAAGTTGCTAATAACACATACATGAAATTATATAATGATATGTGTGTGTTTATTAAATTTTTTAATGTGTTTGTAATAAAAATGAGTTGATTTATGAATTGGCTATAATTAGTTAGCATAACTTTAGGGTCTTTATTTAATGAAAAAATAAAATTTCCTAGAAATTGCACTCGAATTTCGAGGGCTGGAATCTGCTAGTCTTAATAATTAGTTTTATAATAATTAATTATTTAAGGTATGTCCTAGCTTTCAATTCCACAAAAATAACGTTTTTTAAAAGTGCTGTAGCTCAGTCGTTTTTTAATTTATCGATTTTGGTTTTTTTTTACGTAAAAGTAGACGTAATTTTCTAACTTCTTCCGTACATGTTTATGTTTCTGTTTTTTATCCTCCCCTCCCAGAGCGTTGAAAAGGGGTACGTAAAAATGAGATGGCAAACGGGTGTCGTGTTTTTTGAGAACCAGATGTCGTATCGAAATTCGGCAGACGGCATTTTGTTGGTAATCACGTCCGGCAGGTCTTGAACTAGGATATTTCCAAAATATCGAAAATAGACAAAATGGCGCGATTTTTTTTAAATTAAAAAAATAGCTGTTTTTGTTGGGGTTTTGCCCCACTACTCCTCCATGACCTGCCTGACATGATGGCCTATAAAAGGCCGCCCGCCAAATTTACGATACGACTTCTGGTTTCCGAGAAAATCGACACCCCAGTTTGAAAAAAGTGATTTCGAGAAAAAAAAAGTTTGAAAGTTTCCATTATTTTGGCATCATTAAAGAGTGATTACGCAAAAAATACACAATTTTAGGACTTAACGCGAAATTACTAAAAAACAAAATTTGCGAATTCAGAATGTTGTAAAAGTTTCCAATTGTATTTTGTTGGAATATGTTTGAATGGAGCCGAGTAGTAATTTAAAATTGTTTATGGGAAATGTGCCACGCCCCTCTGTCAATATACCATGATTAACATTGGTATATGTAAATCATTTGGTCGTACCAGTTTTGATGGGAGGTGCCACGCCAATGCTTCGAATCATAATATATAGTAGTATAGCCTACAGTTCATTTCAGATCCCACGCTATCTATGTTGGTAACAAATAAACAAATAAACATACAAACAGACATACAAAAAGTTTTAAGTGTTCTATAATTTACAACAAATAATAATATTTACTAGGAAATTTTATTTTTTCATTAAATAAAGACCCTAAAAGTATGCTAATCAATTATAGTCAATTCACAAATCAACACAAAAAAACAAACTAATTTTTATTAAAAACACATTAACAATTTTAATAAACACACACATAGCATTGTATAATTTTATGTTTGTATTAGTAGCAATTTTAAATGCAATTTGCTCAAAATACAGGAAAAAATTCAAAAATCTGTAAATCTGCGAATCGGCTTAAAAGAAATACCTTTCAAATATTATACCTTTGGTCAAAATCGGGATAAAACGGTAGAACAAAACATCAGGCACAAGAACTCGCCTACCCTATTAATATTATGGATTATATGTACATATATGTGTTGAAAAATATTCATTTTTGCATATTATTTTGCATCATAAAAATAGAATTTAATTATACTTGTATTTACAGCCATGCATATAGAAAATGGAAATCTCGTTGAACTAATATATTTCTTTAATTATTTCACTATAGCAGAAATATATTTCACCCTACTTTAAAAAAATCCACAATAGATACAACAGCGCGTTAATAACTGCTAGATTACTTAACACGGATCATAATTTATTTTGATATATAAATAGGACACTTTACAAGAACTGTAATATTTTTATTCACACAAATTAAATTTGTTTTTACAATTTTCAGTTGTAAAAAGTGTGTTATTTATAAATAATGTAATGATGAGTAGTCGGAAACATTGCAGTGCTGAGGAAAGGTAATTTATATACCAAGCAAAAAAGATCACCGACAGAAATTCTGACCTATATATCATGAAAAATCTTTAAAATGGTATACAAAACATTTTAAAAGTGCCGAAGAACTTTGGATGACATCTTTCTCTACATTGGTAGATTGTTGTTCAGAGTTAGTGGAGGGTATGATTAGTAAATACCAAGCTATAATCGGCAATAATACAAAATATTATGTTAAAAAAAAAATATATATATATAGCTATTACATAGTGCACCGGCCATTCTATGGGGTTAGAATTTCCAAATCAGGATGAAAGTACTGGTCCAGTATAGTAAAACTCCAATGGGTTTTATAGTTTTATACCCTTTATCACTATGTAGTCAGGGTGACTTTGTGTTGGTGTTTGTAACTACCAAAAATATTTGACATACACCCATCCTTTATTATACCGATCGACTCAGAATTATTTTCTGAGAATTATTTTCTGAGTCGATTTAGCGATGTTCGTCTGTCGATCATTCCGTCCGTCTGTCTGTGTATACATGTAAACTTTGTAATCAAACTACAGGTCGAAAATATGAATATATTTTAATAAAATTTGGTTAATAAGCTTTTATCGGCCATAGGATGAACGCTGTTGAAATTGATGAAATTCCAAATTACCATATATCAAATTATCGAATTTGGTTTGTATATCTTTTTGCAAACACTAATTGACCTTGCCAAATATATTAAGGAATAGTCCATTTTTCAATCTAGTTGCTGTATAAATATATCACCCGATAGAACTTTTCCATATCCGAAGGCAACAAAATTAATAATAAATGCCACTCAAGTTTGGTTTATGCTAATTTTCTATATTTAATTAGTTGAACCTTAGAGGTAGATTCTATAAACGCATGGTATAGGGTATAGTATAGTCGGTTTAGACCAACTATATGATGATTTCTTATTTTTCTCTTCAGAAAAATTCCAGCTAAGGCTTAAATAAAAAAATTCTGTTAATGTTATTGAATGAAGTATTCACAAAATTTGAAATTTTTCCCCTTTTTCTTTTAATAAATTTTCGCCAACAATTCTTCGCTAACTGCAAATTTCTGATCATAAACGGCTGAAAAAATAAAGCCAAATACTATTCAAAATATTTTTGAATACGTACCAATGAAAACGTAATTTTAGTTTCGAAAAATTCTCTACTTATTTTAACTATAAATAAGTAATAATATTATAGTCGGTCCACACCATACGATACCCTATAACATACGTTTAGAGACCCATCTCTTAGGCTCAACTAATTTGATATAAAAATTAAGCATAACCCAAATTTGAGTGACATTGTTATTAATTTCTTTGCTTTCGGATATAAAAAAGTTCATATCGTCTGTTATATTTATATGGGGACTAGGTCGGAAAATGGACTGATCCTGACCATATTTGGTAGTCACTTTTTGGAAAAACATATACAAAACATACTTGAGAAAAATCTGTGTAATATTTTTTTGTTTTTTTGATAAATTTAAGTTAAGTTTGGGATTCAGACTAATAGTTGTCAGAAAGTGATTCTGAGTCGATCGGTATAATAAAAGATGGGTCAAATATTTTTGCTAGTTACAAACACATCAGCACAAAGTCATTATACCCTGACCAATTGTTTTTAAAAAAATATACGCCCCATATGCTTAACGTACTTAACCATTTTTCAAATATTTCCTAGTGCATCATATGTCGCATTCGTTTCTGTATTACTATTGGACCGAAGGTTTTTCACTGATCTTATTCAGAAAAACCGCAGTTCCATTTTTCGCTTTTAATTGAATGTTTATACCTGAAGAACTAAGCAAGCAAAAATAAAGGTAAGGAAAAACAAGTAAAACAATTATAGTCGGTCTAGACCTGACCATATGATACCCTATACTATGGTTTAGAGACCCTATCTTTCGGTCCAACTAATTCGATATAGAAAATAAGTATAAACCAAATTTGAGTGGCATTGTTATTAATTTTTTGCTGCAAATATGAAAATGCTATATGCTATATTTATATGGGGACTAGGTCGAAAAATGGACAGATCTTGACCATAATTGGTAAAGTCACTTATATTTTGAAAAAATATATTCAAACCAAATTTGAGAAAAATCTGTGCAATATTTTTATTTTTAATAGATTTAAGTGAAGATCGGGAAGCAACTTTATATGGGACCTATGACTAAGAATTGTCCTATAGGGACTTTTTGTGGACTACTGATTAATGGATATAATAAACACATACAAACTTAATTTGACTGAGATCTATATTATAATTTGGATCTTATGGCACCTCATGTCGGTTTCATAGGGGTCGTTTGTATGGGAGCTAGGTCTAAACATGGACCACATTTCACCAATTTCAACAGCGTTCATCCCATGGCCGATGAAAGCTTATATACCAAATTTCATCAAAATATATTCATATTTGCGATCTGTAGTTTGATTACAAGGTTTACATGGACACACAGACGGACGGACGGACGGACGGACATTGCTAAATCGACTCAGAAGTGATTCTGATTCGATCGGTATAATAAAATATCGGTCTGAGTCAAATATTTTTGGTAGTTACAAACAGCAGCACAAAGTCATTATACCCAAACCACATAATGGTATAGGGTATAAATATAACCAAACCCTAACCAAGTACTTTCACCCTTTTTTTTTCTCAACCCGCAGACAATGACCCCGAAAAGTTCCGTAGTTTTCTTTATGTTTTCTCTTTAAATAAATCTTGAATTATGAACTTCGCATATAATACTTCCGAGTACAAATATGTGTCCTATTTACATGTCCATGGTTGTATATAAAAATCACGCATTGCAGTTGATTTTTACAGGTTTCGTTGTTCTTAACACTTTGTTTCAGGACATTCAATTAAAAGAACAGTGGATTTAGTAACACAAATTGCTATGCTCTACTTTATGTGGATATTATTATCCAATACTTGAAAGACTACATGTAAGCATAAATCATAAAACAAATACATAAACTATCCAAACTGCATGTACAAGGGTTTCACTTATATATTGTAAACATTTCAGACAACAGCTTTTTATTGGTTGTTTTCGTGCCAAAAAACACTTTTGACACGAATATATTTTTTTTTTTTAGAAAATTTTGCTGTTCTTTTATTTCCTCCATAACTTTCTGAACATATTTAGAGATATACGAGTTTATCTAGTATATATTTATAAAAATGTTTTCGTTTGTTTTTTCCTAGGTTTATTTGAACTAAAATGAAAAATAAGATTTGTTATGATAGGATTTGTTTGAACCTAATGTTACTTGAATTACTTATTACCATTTTCCGATCTATGTGTCTTAAAAATTTTATATTTAAACATAAGTTCCTCTCTAATAAGAAACTATTACTATCTAAAAACTATGGAGGTCTTTGTGAGCACAAAATATTAAAATATACCACAATCAATATTCAAACACTCCTCTTGTATGAAAAGAATAGTTATTATTATCATTAATACTCAATCCACACACCCTTTGTAGGACAGGGAAACTGATAAAAATACTTGAACCAGACTTTTTATACCCTATACCACTATGTGGTTTGGGTATAATGACTTTGTGCTGCTGTTTGTAACAACCAAAAATATTTGACATAGACCCATCTTTAATTATACCGATCGAATCAGAACCACTTGCTGAGTTGATTTAACAATGTCCGTCCGTCCGTCCGTCCGTCTGTGTGTTCATGTAAAGCTTGTAATCAAACTGCAGGTCGCAAATATGAATATATTTTGACGAAGTTTGGCATATGAGCTTTTATCGGCCATGGGATGAACGCTATTGAAATTGGTGAGAATCGGTCCATGTTCAGACCTAGCCTCCATACAAATTACCCATATGAAATCGACATAAATTGCCATAAGATCCAAATTGTCATATAGATCTTACTCAAATTGGGTTTGTATGCGTTCATTATATCCACTAATGAGTAGTCCAAAAATGATCCCTTTGACCCCATATAGAGCTGCTTCCCGATCTTCACTTAAATCTATTAAAAAACAAAAATATTGCACTGATTCTTCTCAAATTTTGTTTGTACATATTTTTGCAAAATACAAGAGACTTTACCAAACATGATCAGGATCGGTCCATTTTTGGACCTAGTCCCTTTATAGATATAGCATCCGATATGAACTTTTTCATATCTGCAGCCAAAAAAATTAATAAAACTCCCACTCAAATTTGGTTTTTGCTTATTTTCAATGTCCAGTTAGTTGGGCCTAAGAGATAGGGTTTCTAAACGCATGGTATAGGGTATCGTATAGTCGGTCTAGGCCGACTATAATTTTCTTACTTGTTTTTCTTGCATACACTCTGAATGACTTTAATTTTTTTTTTAGAACTGACAATTATTATACCCTATACCACTATGTGGTTTGGGTATAATGACTTTGTGCTGCTGTTTGTAACAACCAAAAATATGTGACCTACACCCATCTTTAATTATACCGATCGAATCAGAATCACTATCTGATTCGATTTAGCGATGTCCGTCCGTCCGTCCGTCCGTTCGTTCGTCTGTGTGTCCATGTAAAACTTGTAATCAAACTGCAGGTCGCAAATATGAATATATTTTGATGAAATTTGGTATTTGATCTTTTGTCGGCCATGGGATGAACGCTATTGAAATTGATGAGAAGCGGTCCATGTTCAGACCTAGCCCCCATACAAATAACCCCTATGAAATCAACATATTTTGCCATAAGATCCAAATTAACATACAAATCTTAGTCAAATTGGGTTTTTTTGTATATATTACATCCATTAATCAGTAGTCCAAAAATGATCCCTATTGGACAACTCTTGGTCATAGGCCCCATATAGAGCTGCTTCCCGATCTTCACTTAAATCTATCAAAAAACAAAAATATTGCACTGATACTTCTCAAATTTTGTTTGTATATATTTTTCCAAAATGCAAGAGATTTTACCCAACATGGTCAGGATCGGTCCATTTTTGGGCCTAGTCCCCATATATATATAGCATCCGATATGAACATTTTCATATCTGCAGCCGAAAAAATTAATAAAAATCCCACTCAAATTTGGTTTATGCTTATTTTCTATATGGAATTAGTTGGGCCTGAGATATAGGGTCTCTAAACGCATGGTATAGGGTATCGTATAGTCGGTCTAGACCGACTATAATTTTCTTACTTTTTTTTTCTAAAATATGGAATTAATTGCAACTATAAGTTTTAATACCTTACTCGATTCTGACGTCAGGACCTCTCAATTTGGTAAATTTTTTTTTCGTAGGGAAAATATTTTAATAACACAATTTGTTATGTAATTGTTTTTTCGCATTTCAACGAAATTGCAAGATGCGAATTAAAGTAAAATATACGATCAAATATACAATACGATTACCTAAACCACACTTTCAGGAAATAGTCTAAATTCAAGTAATAAATAATTTCTAAACTACTAAATGACGTTATATATGAGTAGTTGTTGTCTGAATTTAAGTTAAGGATCATATCGGATGTGATTATTATGTGGGGATTATCATCCGATTATTTGATGTGAATGTGGGAAGACTGTTTTACCAAGATACATACATATGTATATCTGCGTATTAGGGCCTAATTAACTAGAGACATTGGCTAGGTCTGAACATGTATCAATTTTCAACAGTTTCATCAGCAATCGGTCTTGATACCAGTCAATAGTTAATATTGGATACATAGTAGAGATGCCAATCGGAATCAGCATTTCCAAATCCCGGGATTTGAGATTTTTTAAACTAAGATTTCGGGATTCTAGGATTTTCGGGGTTTGTTCATGATTTCGCGATTTATCAGTATTTCTATACAATTTGTTTTTAATTTGTAATTTTCACTATAAAAAGTCATTAACTTTTCACTTATTTATTTGTTATTGTAAAATTAGCTGACCCGGAAAACGTTGTTTTGTTAGTTATGATGATATGTATTTACCATGTATGGGTGGTGCCACGCCCACTAATTTGATCCCGCGCATTTTTCACATAACTTCTCACACTCATAATTCGTGAACTTTGACTTAGTTTCAAGACTGTCGGTTGTATAGTACTCTAGATAATTATTTTTGTACGGGAGGTGCAACGCCCACTAACCTAATCCCGGCCATTTTTGGTATGACTACTAACATTAACAACCAATTGACATGCAGAAAGTTTCAAGACTCTATTACTCTAGATATAATGATCCCGCCCATTTTTAGCCCGGCTTTTCACATTACTAACTTATGTACTTCTACAAAGTTTCAGGACTTTTGCTATCATAGAGCCCCAGATATATTATGTTGAACATTTTTTTATATGGGAGGTGCCACGCCCACGTCATATATGAAAGAAAATATAGCCTATTTTACTTTCCCGATACCAACTTACACACTGTGAAAATTTCAAGGAGATCGGACCTATGGTTTAACCACCTATTAATGTCAAACCACAAACAAACCCACAAACAAATTTTCGATTTTATATATATATAGATTATATATATTTTAGGATAAAATAAAGAAAAACATAACAAAAACAAAACAAATATAATTTGAAGTTAAAGTAGGCACCTTGCTAATCTTACCCTTCTGAAAATTTAAATTTCATTTCTTATTGATTTTATTGGACTTTTACTCTTATCGATAGTATTGTTTAATCTTGTATATTGATATGCAAAATTTTATAATAAACATATCATCAAATTAAAACAAGTAAGAAAATTATAGTCGGTCTAGACCGACTATGTGATACCCTATACCATGCGTTTATGAACCCTATCTCTTAGACCTAACTAACTGGATGTAAAAAATAAGCATAAACCAAATTTGAGTGGAATTTTAATTAATTTTTTGACTGCAGATATGAAAAAGTTCATTTCGGATGCTATATCTATATGGAGACTAGGCCTAAAAATGGAGCGATCCTGACCATGTTTGGTAAAGTCTCTTGTATTTTGCAAAAATATATACAAACAAAATTTGAGAAGAATTGGTGCAATATTTTTGTTTTTTGATAGATTAAAGTGAAGATCGGGAAGCAGCTCTATATGGGGCCTATGACTAAGAGTTGTTCCATGGGTATCATATTTGGACTACACATTAATGGATGTAATAAACGCATACAAACTCAATTTGAGTAAGATCTATATGACAATTTGGATCTTATGCCAATTTATGTCGTGTCATAGGGGGTCATTTGTATGCGGGCTAGGTCTGAACATGGACCGATTCTCTCCAATTTCAATAGCGTTCTTCTTATGGCTTATACACCAAATTTCATCAAAATATATTCATAGTTGCGACCTGCAGTTTGATTAGAAGGTTTACATGGACACACAGACGGACGGACGGACATCGTTAAATCGAATCAGATAGTGATTCTTATTCGATCGGTATAACAAAAGGTGGGTCTAGGTCAAATATTTTTGGTACTTACGAACAGCAGCACAGCACAGTCATTATACCCAAACCACATAGTGGTATAGGGTATAAAAATTAAAAGACTAAATGTTTTTTCAATCATTTTGAAATTAGAAATAAAAAAATATCATTTTTTAGGATCCGTAAAGAAAGAAATATCGAGAAATCCCGTTTGGCATCCCTAATACATAAACACAAAATAATAACAATAATATATATATATATATATATATATTGGAATCATGATTTCATATGCTTTCATCCACTTTACACAAACGATGAAAGTTTCAGAGCTCTAGCTAATCGGAAAAATTGGTTGCAAAAATCTACATGAAAAACAATAATAGCGTGAAAAAAATATTTCTTAATTTGGAAACTTCGAAAATTTTATGCAACAAATTTCATTTATTTGAAAGTATTAAAATTAAATATTTTGTTAAATTGTAAATTATATCTTTAAAAATATTTATATCTCAAAATCCATTTTTTGATTGCAAGTGCTCTTTATTGCCAGCTTAGAAACAAATGCTTCCCAGCAGTTTTAAAGGGATTCATAATGGAATCTGGTAAATAACTGTATCTTTTACTACCGTTTCCATAAAACAGGTCCCGAAATATTATCCTAAGAATTACTGATCTAATAATAAAACTAGTTAAAAAATGTAAAGGAAAAAGGCATCGGCGTTTCAATATAAATAAGAACATGTCTTAGAGACAATTACTGATAGTTCAACCACCTCATTGTTCTAGATAATTTTTCTGAGTCCTGATGATAATAACGATGACACTTTAAATGTGAGCTTAAAGACCAAGAGAAAAAACTAATAAATAAAAACTTCACTTCAGAGAAAAATATAGAAATTTGCCAATAGACATTTAGGATAAAGATAATACAAACATTTGATTTTTTGTACTAGACAATTTCTTGCAGCATAAAAACTGTATAAATCTTAATCCTCTTAAAATATTCACATGACATACAATTGTCATTCTCTTGAACATAACAAAAATATTTTAAGTGTCTAGCAACTAAAAGGTTAATATACTCTCTAAAAAGAAACAACTTGTATAAATGTAAAATAGAAACATGTCTGTGTAATGTAATCATTGATAAAACAATTCAATTCAATAGCAAAAAATACAAATTTTGCAACGTTACACAGAAAAACATCAGTAATAGTTGTCTAAATATTGTTGTTCAATTTATCTTAAGTGGTGTTAAAAAATAGACTATGTATGTCTATTAAGTTGATTCTTTTCAGATTTTTATGGGATACCACAAACATTTTCGATAAACCAATATAAATGCGATACAGAAAACACAACAAATTTGGGGAAAATATTCTATATTTCTCAACATAATCTCTGTTTAGCTCGATTCACTTTTGCCAGCGATATTATATAACTTCTCTACCCTGTTTAGAGTAAGAATTGTCTAGCTCCTTAAAATATCCGTCAACCGCAGACTCCACTTCACTCCAAAACTTTTACCATCGAGCCATTTTGGAGGTAGAAAATATTCCGAGGAAGCTAAATCTGGTAAATAAAGAGGAACTCGAACTTTAAGTCATGGATTTTGGCCACCGCAATAGTGGATGCATTAACTGGTGCATGAAACAGCACTTTCTTTTTTGTCAAATGCGCCGTTTTTTCCTCAATTTCGCCACATAAACGCTGCAATAAGTTAGCATAATACTCGCCGTTGATTGTTTATCCTTTTTGAAGATAACACCGTGTGACAATTTTATATTTTTTTATTGGACTTGAACAGGACCATATACACATGAAAGTACAGACCATATACATTAGAGATCATACAAATTTTTTTTTAAATATTTTTGCTATCAGTTTACATCAATATGGGTATCAAATGAAAGAAATGAAAACATTTTTTTTTCATTTTTCAGGACGAAAAATTATAAATAATTTCCTTTGAAAATTTAATCCTTTTATATCCTTGACGATATCCAATATATTTTTCTTCTTTTTAAAGGACTTCAAAGTTTTAGATATATAAAAAAATTCTAAAAATTAATTTAAACTAGCAAATCCCAACCCTCGAAATTCGGGTGCAAATTCTAGGAAATTTTATTTTGTCATTTAATAATTAATTTCATAAGAGCCTAAAGGTATGCCAATCAATTTTAGCCAATTCGCAACTCAACACAGGGCTTTTGATATACACCCACACAGTATGTATCTGTTAGTAGCAACTTTATTTATTTATTTATTTATTTGTTTATTTAGCTTATAATTACAAATTATAAGATAAATTTGTTCGAGCAATAGCTACGCCTTCAGCTCAATATACTTAAGAGTTGACTTAAATTATATAAGTATAAGTAATATGTCATAATATTTGTTTACAATTGATATATAGCTTATATTTCTTTATATAAATTCGTATTTTTTAAGAACTTGGTTAATAGGATAATATTTTCTGAGGAGGGGTTATATAGCGGATATAAGGGGTCGGTATTTCGGAATAGGGATGTTCTGGTATTACTTGTTGAAATACAGTCGCAAAGAAAATGTGATGGAGATGTTGGAAAATTTATGTTACAGTTACAAAATGGAGTATGATTTATGTTAAATAGAGACCCATGTGAAACTCTGGTGTGTCCCAGACGAAAACGTTGGAATTTAATACAATCTGATCGGATAATATTTGTTTGCAAATCGGGTAGATAGTTGTAAATAGTTTTACGACTATAATTGATATTTTGATACCATGTAGAAGTTGAGCTAAAGATATTGTTGCTATCAGTGTTAATATATTGGTTGTTACTTAGTCTTTCTATATCCCTTCGATTGAAATTTTGTGTCGATTGCAAGGGTTGTCTTTCGGCGTTTCTTGCGGCATAATCCGCGAGTTCGTTTCCTTGAATTTTGCTGTGTCCTGGAACCCAAATCAGTGTTATATCTGGGTATCTTTCAATAAGTATGTTTCTAATGTTAGAAATATAATACTCATTGTTCGATATGTTGAGAATTGATTTAAGTGAAGAAAGAGAGTCGGAGCATACAGCAAATTTTCCTTTAGTGTTCTTTATATATTCAAGAGCTTCATTAATTGCTATCAGTTCTGCCGAATAAATTGAGCTGTATAAGGGTAAATGTGAGATATGTATAATATCCTGCTCAGTTGTAATGCTGTATGAGGTCGAATTGCTTGTTTTGGAACCGTCAGTGAATAAGAACTTGTGGTCTTTTAATTTGTTCTTCATCATGGTAAACATATGCTTGTATTGAGTTGGATTAGAATTTGGTTTTGAAAATTCGTGGAGGGTTGTATCAATAGATCTAACGGGTGATTTTTTAAGAGCTTGATAACTTTTTTTAAAAAAAAAACGCATAAAATTTGCAAAATCTCATCGGTTCTTTATTTGAAACGTTAGATTGGTCCATGACATTTACTTTTTGAAGATAATTTCATTTAAATGTTGACCGCGGCTGCGTCTTAGGTGGTCCATTCGGAAAGTCCAATTTTGGGCAACTTTTTCGAGCATTTCGGCCGGAATAGCCCGAATTTCTTCGGAAATGTTGTCTTCCAAAGCTGGAATAGTTGCTGGCTTATTTCTGTAGACTTTAGACTTGACGTAGCCCCACAAAAAATAGTCTAAAGGCGTCAAATCGCATGATCTTGGTGGCCAACTTACCGGTCCATTTCTTGAGATGAATTGTTCTCCGAAGTTTTCCCTCAAAATGGCCATAGAATCGCGAGCTGTGTGGCATGTAGCGCCATCTTGTTGAAACCACATGTCAACCAAGTTCAGTTCTTCCATTTTTGGCAACAAAAAGTTTGTTAGCATCGAACGATAGCGATCGCCATTCACCGTAACGTTGCGTCCAACAGCATCTTTGAAAAAATACGGTCCAATGATTCCACCAGCGTACAAACCACACCAAACAGTGCATTTTTCGGGATGCATGGGCAGTTCTTGAACGGCTTCTGGTTGCTCTTCACTCCAAATACGGCAATTTTGCTTATTTACGAAGCCATTCAACCAGAAATGAGCCTCATCGCTGAACAAAATTTGTCGATAAAAAAGCGGATTTTCTGCCAACTTTTCTAGGGCCCATTCACTGAAAATTAGACGTTGTGGCAGATCGTTCGGCTTCAGTTCTTGCACGAGCTGTATTTTATACGGTTTTACACCAAGATCTTTGCGTAAAATCTTCCATGTGGTCGAATAACACAAACCCAATTGCTGCGAACGGCGACGAATCGACATTTCACGGTCTTCAGTAACACTCTCAGAAACAGACGCAATATTCTCTTCTGTACGCACTGTACGCATTCGTGTGGTTGGTTTAATGTCCAATAAAGTAAACTGAGTGCGAAACTTGGTCACAATCGCATTAATTGTTTGCTCACTTGGTCGATTATGTAGACCATAAATCGGACGTAAAGCGCGAAACACATTTCGAACCGAACACTGATTTTGGTAATAAAATTCAATGATTTGCAAGCGTTGCTCGTTAGTAAGTCTATTCATGATGAAATGTCAAAGCATACTGAGCATCTTTCTCTTTGACACCATGTCTGAAATCCCACGTGATCTGTCAAATACTAATGCATGAAAATCCTAACCTCAAAAAAATCACCCGTTATAGTCTAATGACCAGGGTGGATATAGTTTAGATTTATTAGGGCAGTTTTGAAAGCAAATGTCCAGTTTATTGCAATTCTGTATTGTTCTATAAATAACGGAGGGGAATTTAGGTATTTTTTTGGAGCGTCTTATCTTTTTAACTATCTGGTTTAATGGAGTATTGCAGTTGCATAGTAAAATACGGACAATTTTAGTAGTAAGGATTTCTCTCTGTGTATTTAGTGATGTAATATTAGTTTCAAAGCGCATATTGTTTATTGGAGTTGATCGTAGTGCTCCAAGTGACGTTCTAATGGCTGAATTTATAATTGCATCAATTTTTCTTAGTTGGGACTTCGGAGCGGTACCATAAAATGGTAAACCATAGTTAATTTTTGATAGTATAAGGGCTTTGGTTGTTGCAAATAGAGTTAATGTGTTGCAATTTAACTTTGGTCCAGAAAGACATTTTATAATATTCAGCCGTTGAGTAAGGGCGCGTGTTAGGTGATCTATATGGTCGTTCCATCTATAATGTTTATTTATAATTATTCCTAGTAATCGCATTGTATTCACTTTTGATAGCATGATGTTAGATGAGTGAATTTTCCAGTTACAGTTTTTGAGTCGGCATATATGTAAATATTTACATTTTGTGGTTGATAGTGATGCTCCCGATGTATCGCACCAGTTCTTAATGTCATAAAATACATTGTCCAGGTTTAATGAAATGTTCTTATTACGAGAAGAGCGAATAATTAGGTTGAAATCATCAGCATATGCACAGAAGTCGATTTCATTGTGGAGCGATATAATATTACACAATTGATTATAAGCTATTAAAAATAGTATAACCGATAACGGAGATCCTTGAGGGATCCCATTATGTAAAGGAAAAGATGAGAAATAGTTATTACTAATCCGAACTGTAATCTTTCTTTTAGTCATAAAGTTTTTTACATATCTTATGATATTAGGTCCAACGTTCCATGCTTTTAACTGACTCAAAACTGAATGAACCTTGTCAAATGCTCGTTCAAAATCTAATGACACAATGGTTGCGTGCTTTCGTAACGAGAGGCAATTGGCAATTTGATAGTCTACATAAAGTAGAGTATCAGTTGTCGAGCTTCCCTTTCTGAAACCGAATTGTCGGTTACTTAGTAGCTTGTTGGTAGTAACAAACCACCATAACCTATTGGCTATTATTTTATCTAGAATTTTAGATAAACACGGGTTCAAGGAGATGGGTCGATATGACTTAACCATAGTTTTAACATTTCCAGGTTTCAGAATAGGGACAACAACGCTATTTTTAAATTGTTGTGGAATGTGAGTTTCAAATATATTATTATATAAGGTAAGCACTCGTTTTTTCAAATGGTTTGGTATCATTTTTAACATATGATATGATATTCTATCCATTCCCGGGGATTTCCCCTTTAGCTTACTTAATGTTGAAGTAAGTTCGATAAAGTTTATTTTTTCTTCTATTCTCAAAGCTTCGGGACATGGATTAGTTACATAAGAATCAGATATCGCGTTCTGTTTGTTTTTTCTAAAATTTGTTGAAAAATTTGAGTCAGAGGAGTAATCAGACCAAAATTTTCCAAATTCGTTTTCTATTTCTACTCTGTCAGTAATAAATAAATTCTGGCTATCTACTGCAGCTATGCAGTGTAAAAAGTTACGAATATTAGTCCAAATTTTGTCAGTGGGAGTGTTTGGACTGATAGTAGTGGTGAAGGAAAAAATGGAATTTCTTTTAGCTAGTTTAATCTTTCTTTTATATAATGCGTTTGCCTTTTTGTACATAATTAAGTTAGTTTGTACCATATTTCTTTTGAATGAGTGCCAGAGTCTATTCTTTTCTATTTTTAGGGATTCAAGTTCCCTATTCCACCATGGTATTTTTTTTGGTCTGTTTTGTGACTGGGGAATTGAGTTATTTGCAGCCGTTAGAATAATTCTACAAATGTTTGCGGTTTCCTGATTAACATTGGTAGAAATAGGTCTAGATGCTTCAAATATATTGCAATAGTTTTTAAATTTGGGCCAATTGGCATATTTGGTATTGAATTTTGGTTTACTTAGTGGATAATTAACAATAGTTTCAGGAAATAAGGTAGTTATTATCGGGAAGTGATCGCTTCCGTGTAAACTATTTTCTATTTTCCACTCAGCTTGAGTAGCTAACACGGGTGAGCAAAAGGTTAAATCAATATCTGAGTTGTTAATAAATTCGGATAAATCTTTACCTTTGCGGCTGTTGTAAGTTGACCCCCAATTCTTATTATGACTGTTAAAGTCGCCAGTTATAAACATTGGTAAACTGGATCTGAAAACATTTTCAAGATTATTTTTCCTGAAGCTATCTGTGGGAGAAATATATGCACTATATATGGTGAATTTTATTTTCGATGATACCTCGATACAAACAGCGTCGAAGTCATTAGCAACAGTAATTTGTTTTTGTTGCAAGGATTGATGTATCAGAATTGCTACACCTCCGTATCTAGTAACAGATGAGTTTATAGTATATAAAGTATAATTTAAAGGAATCGGGATATTTGTTAGGGAGTGGATATGTGTTTCTTGCAAGCAAATGATTTTTGGGGTGTAAGTTTTAATTAAAATTTGAAGTTCACTAAAGTTGTTTAAATAACCGTATATGTTCCATTGTAAAATTTTAAGCGTCATTAGCTTTCAAAAGTAGTAAAGATAAGTTAATTAGAATTATTAAGTTTATGTGGATATTAATGAACGACCAGAATATGACATCCAATATTGACTTTTTAGGTAAAAATTTTATAAAAGTTGTATATATATATTTTTCAGTGTAGTGGAAAGTAAATATAAAATATGAAAGGAGAGTATATAAGTTTATGTTTATATAAAGAGTATGTAAATAATAAGTATTCTGTTGGAATGCATTCTTAATGGTTTTAAATGCAATTTTAATGCAGATATTTGGGACCGTTAGTTTAGAAACAAGAGAGTGGATGGTAAAATGAGAAAGTGAATTTATAAAAGTTAGAATTGTAAAAAACAAGAGAATGAATTTTAAAAACCGGTTATTTAATTGATTAAGTGCAAAGAAAGAGTGTAAAAAAAAATTTGAAACTAAAATAAAAACAATATGATTATAAACAGACATTTTAGAGATTTTATATGTGAAATTAATTTTTACTTGTTCTTATTGATTTTCTGGTGGCTCTTTAAATTTTTCCTCTCAACTTCTTTGATGCGTTTTTTGGCAGAATCATTGGTTGGTTTCCATTGTTTGTTTGGGATGAGCTGCTTTGTTGATCTGTTTCCATTTCTGATAAGGAGTTATCAAAATCGCTGATGATATCAGAATAATCTTTTACGAACCGTGGTTTTAGTATTTCTGTTGGAGGTGGCATATTTGTAGAAGTTGTGGGCTTGTCGTTGCAAATGGTTTTGGTTATTGTGGAGTAGGTTGTATTTTGCGTAGAGTGGCGTTGTTTATATATTGCTGTAGCTTTTTTTTTTCCTACTTTTTCTAAAGTGGATATAGCTTGTATTTCTTTTTCCTTAAGAAATATCGGACAACATTTGTCGTATGTTGGGTGTTTTGAGTCTTCAATATTGTTGATTTTGCAATTAATGCAAGATGTAGTATTTTGGCAGTTTTCTTTCAGTTCTTCATTGGTGTGAAACGGATTTGAACAATTAGCGCATATTTTTTCATTTTTGCACAATTTTGCTATATGACCATATTGTAAACAATTTTTATATTTTAAAGGTAATGGAATATAGGGCCGAACTCTGACTTTTTCATACCCAATAGCTACATCAGATGGAATAGAGGTGGATGCGAAGGTAATCACTATTAGACCTGTTTCTCTTAAGGTTCCGTCTACATTTTTTAATATTTTATTAACATTTGCCACATTTTGGTCTTTTAACTCGGAAACAATTTCGGCTTCGTCTATACCTCGTAGGTCGTTAGAGTAGATTACTCCCTTGGCGTAATTTAGACCAGGATGTTCTTTCATTTCGATTTTAATTTCGGGTGATAATGAAGTTAATTGTATAAGGCGAGAAGCTTGTATAAGTGATTTGGTTTCTATTAGTATCGAACCGTTTAACAACTTTTTGCATTGTTGTACTTCGCCACCGCCGGTGCTATCTACAACTTTTTTGATCAAAAATGGAGAAACATTGGCAAGTGTTTCAGTGCTATTTGTACGTTCCATTATTAAGAATTTTCCTCCTGGTGAAATAATGTTAGCTTTTTTGATTTGTCCATCGTTATTAGCGGCGTTGGACGACCACCTCGATCTGGTGGTTCAGTCATCTTAACCAGTATTTGGCTTAATGCCAGTTAAGCTATTATTAAAAGCAGTACACTTAAATAAGATTTTTTACTTTATATATTTAGATATAAAACAAAGTCAATAACAACCGATATAAAGAGAGAACACGTGAATATTACACTGATTGAAAATGCTACTATATGATTGCGTAAATTACGTCTGTACACGATGAGAGCGTTCTATCGACTGAGTAGCAACTTTAAATGAGCATTATTCCAAAAAAATGTTCCAGGCGGTGCAAATCTGTAAATATGGTCGACAGCAAAAAAAAAATACCTTCTAAATGAGGTATTTTTGGTTGAAATCGGCTGGCAACTACAATTTTTCTATTTGTCACAAGAAATCGCCCTGCCTATAAATATAATGGATACTTCCATCGATATGTCAATTACTAAATTATAGAGGACATCCTCTGAAAATGCAAACTATTTTTTTTTTATTTAAAGAAGAACTATAAAAAATTGCTTTAAAATATAAATCATTTCATAATCTTATGAACTTTTAATAAATTTCAAATCATCTTTAGAACAATCGACTGAACAATGAAAAAATGTTTTATTTTTGGTATAATTAAAAACACAAATGAGTTCAATGAAAATCATGTTTTCAGAATAAAAAAAAGATTTTCTAATATAAATAACTTAAATTACAAATTAAGTTATTGTCAGATTTTGGAGAAAAATGAGTATAAATTCTCTAGAAATAACCAACAAAAATCTTTTTGTTATCTTTGACCACATTTTCCCGACAAATTTACGTTGCGGAAGTGTTTTAAATACAGATGTTCGGAAGAATAAAGTTAGAAAAAAGAAGTAAAATAAAAAAATATATAATTAATAATAAACTATAATGTGGAGAAAAATGGACATGTTTGCCGAGAATTTCCAGACCTTTTAAAACAAATTGTTTTTGGCGTTTAAATGACATAATATAACAAATTTTGTTGTGTTTTATTATGAAAAACTGATAACTCAGTTTAATTATATACGATCTCTACTTTCATGTGTATATGGTCTTGTTATCGCACACGAATCCCGAAAAACAGACGCTATTACTTTGCCTGCAGCTGGGACTGGTTTCACGTCCTTTGGACACGATTCTCCCGTTGAAGTGGTGTTACGAAATAAAGCCAAAAAACTCCAAACACTATTGAAACATCTTCACGACACACTATGGGGATTTTGAGGACAAAGTCAAATTGTCAACATACTACTAATACAATGGTATTTTTAAATTTCTGAATAACTGTTGCAATCAAATTAAAAAACAATTAGATCTGACCGGTTTTTGTAGCCGTTTCAAACTCATAATTGGTTGAAATTAAATCTAAAAATTTTTAGACGAATATTATTTTATTGCTTGAGCTGGAGTCCCTCTTTTTATTTTTTGTTTAACCCTCATCCTGTAAGAAAATAAAGTAACGAATTTTGTCTTTTGGGCAAATTTTGCCCAATACAATTTTATTTTATTTTTTAAAGTTTCTTACAGTTAATACACGTTATTTCTGTATTTGAATGAGGTTTGCACACAAACAAATTACATGTTTTACATTTTGTATTATATTTTACTGTTTCACAAATTTGGGCGGAAGTGACAACGTGCTCACTTGATATTTTTCTGTTTTTGGCTGAGATGTTCGCTGTCGCCTCTCATTACACAAAAGATCAAAACCCAATTGCTCTAGGAAAAGTCTGCGTCGAAAATGTTTATTTTTATTCCATTCGGAATTTATTGAACTCCAAATCACAAAAGCATTACACGCAGATATATCAAGCATATTGGCAAAAAGAACTACGGGCCATCTGTTTGTCTTACGCTTACGTGTGTATGTTTCTACAAATTGGTCTAACGTATCCACTCCACCCTTTGTTTGATTATAGTATTCTATAATTTCGGGTATCTTCATCTGGGTATCTTGAATTTTTGAATCGTGGTGCAATGTACTAGTAGATAGACGCAGCGATATTTTCTTGGTATAAACGCTACCAGTTTTGTTCTATTTTTATGTTCGAAAAGGAATTCAGAATAAGGTTTCTCTTTCATATCCAAAATATGTGGAGGTAAAAAAGCTTTGTTCCTGCGAACTGTACCAACTAAAGTGATTTTTCTTTTCAAAAGTTCAGCAGCAAGATCATATGACGTGAAAAAGTTATCACAAGTTAAATTTCTGCCTTTGAGTCCTCCAACACGACACGCATTCCTTGATTCTTTTCGGATGCGCAATTACGATCTTTTCCTGTGTATACTTGAAGTGACCAGGCATAGTTGGAAGTAGAGTCACATAATGCCCAAATTTTCATACCATACTTTGCGGGTTTCGATGGAATGTATTGTTTGAATGGACACTTTCCGCGAAAAGGCACTAACTGCTCATCTACATTAATTTGGATTGTACATTGTACAGTTATGGGACCATGTCCCACAAAACCCGAATAGGGGCTAAATTATCACGTGCACGTCGATCTGCCCTATTGGATTTATCATCAAAGCTCAGAACATGTCTAATATTTTGGAATCTTCGCAATGACATAGTTGCTTTTTTTCTTTCACATAGTCCAATAAACACTCTAACGCTTCACCACATGAGCGATATACGCCCGCTAATAGCAAAAATCCAAAATAAGTCTTTAATGATGTATGATTAATTTTCTTCCAAACTTTTCCAAATACTTTAGTTCCTGATGAAATATAATAAAATATTCGTTACATAAAGAAATGTATGTACTGTGCAAAGTATTTCGTAAAAGAAATGACACCTACCTTCAATGTTGGTCATATTTATAATAATATTTTGCATATCCCTAGTCATAAATAATTCAAATGACGACTCGATGTCAGTTACGCGATCTACCGCATAAAAAGTGGGACCTGGAGCAGTAGAAATAACATTTTCTGCATTTTTCCTACCCACCAATGTGCGGTCGGATTTTTCGTATCGGGTAAGTTTTCCATCTTTCGAAATAAAACCTCTTCTGACTCTTCCTGCTTCGCCAACTCCTCCTGATCAGAGCATATGCTTTATCGATCAGAAATATTTAAAAAAATGTGAAATTCATTGCATTGCGTGGATTTTCATCATCGGACTCACTCAGAAGCTCCTCAATTTGGCGACGATTCAGCGCTTTCGACTTATAGAATTTTTGTTTACATTGAATATTATTTATCGTACGCTAGCTTACTTACCTTTTTTTTACATTATTTACTCTTATTATTATTTACAAAATCCTGCCCACAAAGAAAATATTTACAGTTTCTCTATTATTGTATCTCCAAGCGTCACAAATCAAATGAGACAAAACAGCATATATATAAAAACAAAAGCAAAAAAAATATTGGAAAGCAAAGCCTATTACATTAATCATTTAATTGTTCCACATTACACAGTGTATAAGTATATTGGCTTCGTATATTTTATTATGAATTGTAAATATTGATTATAAATGGCAAAAATCAGACCAAAATCAATAAAAAATACATCGGGCCAAATTTGCTTAAAATACAGGATTCGTTACTTTTTGTGTGGAGCCTTCCCTAACGGAACTACAAACTAATTTTTTTATATATTGCTAAATATATGTAAAAAAATAATTGTCAAAAAATTTTATAATAAAATTATAAAAAACACCGGAGATATATAAAGTTAAACATGCGTTTTGGCAATATTTGCCCAATATACAGGATGAGGGTTAAAATATGATCTTTCAATGTTATAAGGTTGAAAAAATAAAATTTCCAGAGACTTTTAATTTATGTTTAAAAATATTTTTGTGAATATAGAATTACAAATCCATATTTCTTCAAACTCTTGGACTTTTAATTTTAGGTACATTTGCCTACAGATGGAAACTACAACCAACACATTGTCTAATATCAGCTTTTACATTTTCAATAAAATTTCAAGTGCCCCTAGGTGTCCCTTTTTAATAAGTTGCATTTATAACGAAACGATATTAAGATTTGTATTTTTCAACTACTCGGATTGACGCAACATTTTGAAGGCAGTTACTGGGTGAACGTATAACATTTGTATGATATTATGTACTTACATTATATGGGTGGTGTCATGCCCACATGTACGATCACGGCCATTTTTGGGCATCTACTCACATTAGTATCTATTACAGTAGTCTAGATAAATAATCTTATATATTTATTTTGTATGGTGGATGCCACGTCTATTGGTCCGATCATGACCATTTGTTTGCGAGTACTAACATTGATTACTTATGACCTCACACAAAGTCCCAAGGCTTTCACTATTATACTACTCGCGACTCTTCACATTAGTTTAATATGTACATGTACATAGTTTCAGTCATTAAACTATTATATTTTCGCAAAAAAACTTTTTTCCTTACCTCCATACGAAAATCCCCCCTGTTTTTGTTCTGGGTCGCGCGTACATATTTTTCGACCACGGTGTGTGTCTTGGCAGCTGGTATGGCCACGTTTAAACTCTACCACGTAATATTTTATAATCATAAACGAGGGATCAGACTCCCCCAAAGTAGAATATAGCTCGCCTTTAATATTTGTTCGACTAAGACCTTTCAAATAAAAGAATTGAATAGCATAAAGGGGGACCAACTTTTTACATGTTTACGAATTCAATGATGGCTCCAAAAAAATACTAAATAATGTGACGCCTTGAAACATAAAACATATGTTTTATATGGTTGTACTTTTCACCAAAGTATTTTTTTCCAACTACTGCCACCATCGATACGTCAGGTCGGATTGTTCTGGGATCACTCTCGTATATATAAAAGAAGAAGATATATAGATAGAGTAAATTAAAAGAATTTATGGAAAAAACTCAAAACTTCAATTGCTCTTGTATGTTACACATTTGAACGCTATCTTATTTTTTACCAGAAAAAATATTGTTGAAGATAATTGGACTTTTTTTTGATATATAATTAATAAATAAATTATTAACTTGTAAAAATAACAAATATTGAAAAATATAAGAAATACCCAATTCTGGTATTTTTTTCTTTTTTTCGTCCCAACTATTAAGAAACAGGCAAATCCAATTGCATATTTAAAATACTTCCTAATTTTTTTCATTACTTTTGGGAACTCATGCTGATTAATTCCTATCTCTAGTACACAATGAAACTGTTTATTAGAGTGGAATGATGATGCGTATTTTTTTTCTTTAGAAATTTACTTTGGCTCTTATCTGTTGAAATAAATATAAAATTTTTAAAGAGAATTGAAAATTTTACAAAATTAAATATTGCATGAATTCTTCTTGATTTTTAATAGTTCAACATGTATAAAATATTTATTTGATTAGTTACCGCTAATCCCCACCTAATCTGATGAGTAAAATTATCACAGTACTTTGTGAAATATCAAATCTTATATATTAAAAAAATTTATGAAAACTAATGTCAGTTCGTCTGGCCGTTCTATCCGGCCGATTTCCTTAATTTTTTTTAATGAAAGGTATTTAGGCACAGATATGTCATCAATCATTGAAATTTACTTAACTCCCACCTTACTCAAGAAATACTCAAACGAGATTCTTCCCTGTAAGTTTCTTATGGGACACATTCACTCAGCAATTCGAATTCTCATAGCTCCTCTTCTAATGAAGGGATTTTGATCGTTTCACTCTCAGAACACTCAGCGGATCAAGCTCTTTCTTTTGTGCTGTCAACTGCTCAAATTTGTTGAGTTTGAGGAAAGTTAGTGCGTGCATAACCAACTATACATTAAATTTTTTCAAGATTTTTTCAATATTTTCCTTCACTCAAACCTCTATAACTAGAGTTCTAAATAACGCAGCTACTGACACAGGTCTAAGAACACTCAGTGGATCAAGCTCTTTCTTTTGAGCTCTTAACTGTTTAAATTAGTTGAGTTTGGGGAAAGTTATGCGTGCAAAATCAACTTTACATTATGCAACATGAAAGTTAACGTACAGATTTCATTACAATAATTCACTGGATTGTGAATTGCCAAAAAATTGAATACCTTTAGGTGGCCTTTATATCTGTGTGTTCAACAAATATTTATAATGAATAAAATGAATTAAATAGATTAAAAACATTGAAAGAAATAAATTGAATGATAAAATAAAATTTCCTAGAATTTGTACTCGAATTTCAAGGGAAGGGTTCTGCTAGTTTATATTAATTACAAATTTAGAAAACAAAATCTGCAATATCTGATTTTTTTATTTTATATACATTAAAAAAATGGCTCCACATATCTGTGAAAACGATTAACTTAAATTAAAAAAAAATGTTTCATTTAGAACTCAAAACCATGGACGGAAAATAATTGTTATTTTTTTTTAAAGAAAAGGTTATGCTCAAATTCGATTTATTTGTTTTAGGGAAATTTTAACAATTATCGTAAAATATAAAGTATTTTGGTTACCATAACCAATTGAACTGAGAAAAATTTGTTTTTGGTTCTGAATAACTATTATAGCAACCAAAAAAAAATTTTTTTGTTATTCCTACCCGGATACATATCGTAATTTTGATTTAATGTATACATTCTTAAGGGGTTTGTTGGGCAAGGAATTAAAATATCTGTGGTAAAGTAAACAAAACGGGCAGTTTCCTAAGAATTGTTTATTGATTTTATAAAATATATATTATTTAATGGAAAAATGGATTAATAATTAAACTTTAAGTAGTTTAGTTAAAGTAGTTTAATAATTAAACTACAACCCTCTTAGAAATACATCCATTAAATCAAAAACACGATATGTATCCGGGTAGGAATAAACCAAAAAAAAATAATAATTACTTTCGATAATGATAATTGGTAACCAAAAAAATTTTTTGGTTGCTATAAAGTTATTCGTAACCCAAAAAAAAAAAATATTTCGCACTTCAATTGGTTACGGTAGCCAAAATATGTATGTACTATATGTATATCTACGATAATTGTTAATTATAACCATTATTTGAATTTATCAATGTTAATGGTTAAATAAGACTTTTTCGTCATTTCTCTTATAACTGTTACGTCCCTGATCAAAACCATTATAAACTCACACATATATCTGTGGTCACAAGCGATAACCGCCTAAGTCGACTTAAGAACAATTTAAGTTATCTATGCTATCATATTCTACTAAAAACGCTTTATATTTACGTGAAATTCCCATTTCTCTAACACTGTTTATTAAAAAGTTATTACTGAAAACATTCTGACCTAAGTCGCAATGAAGCCTAATTACATTTATATAAAAAGTAATCTTTCTCAAAAGCATGATTTTCGACTTAGGCGGTTAATGCTTGTGACCAAAGATATATAGCAAAAATATATATTTTTATTTAAATTTTAAAAATATCTAAGATAATCCATCACAAAATGTTGATCATGTGATAATGACAAATGATATCCATACGCAGTTATTCTAGACCATTTCTAAGAGTTTTTAATTGCATTTTACGCCGCTAGACTGTAAAATTCGGATGTGTCGACTTTTTCATACACTTCATCTGTGTCTTAAACTTATATTATAACCAATGTTGGTTAAGGTTACCATTTTAATACAGTTACTTAACCTTTAAGAGCTGTACGCAGCTTGTTAAGGAATCTCAACAGAAAATTTTCATATATTTCTTAAAGAAAAAAAAGCACAAAAGTACTTTTCAGTGCAACGCTAACAATCAGCTGTTTTCTGTCAATTATTAAGAATTGTGAAATTGAAAACAAGTCAATTCTGCTTTATTTGGCCTGCTAAACGCTTTTTAAGCTCAGTATCAAAATTACCCATCCGCTTCTTGTTTTTCTTTGCCGAATTTTGTTCGTTTTTTTTTCCATGTTTTCTGAAAAATAACTTAATTTTTTTTAGCATATTACATTTTGTTTATGCTTACCTCTTCTGTCAAAATTCCTTTCAGAAAGAACGAAAAATTTGATATTCCTGCTCAAAGCCTGGGTTGCCTAACTTAATTTACGTAAAAAAAAAGTAGTAAAAACAATACTACTTTTTTAAAAAGCTGCGGACTATCAACAGAAATTTTTAGACAGAAAAATTCCTTAAGCATTTCTGAAGCGTTTTTTTATATGAAGTTTTTGATTCCTTAGCAAGCTGCGTACAGGCCTTTAAGTTGAAATGCCATTTTAATTTATAGTTAATTGTTTTTTTTTTTTTTTGACCAGGATTTATTATCATTTTTTATTTTTTTATACCCTCCACTCCAGTGTGCAGAGGGTATATATAAGTTTGTCATTCCGTTTGTAATAATTAGAAAAAAAAATTTGGACCCCATAAAATATATATATTTGTGATCCTTATAACAACCGGAGTTGATATAGCGATGTCCGTCTGTCCGTCTGTCCGTCTGTCCGTCTGTCCGTCTGTGGAAATCACGATGACGGCATCAATCGGGCAGCTAGGGTGCTCGTTGGCATAAAAAATGATTCATTAACATCCTGAAAAGTTTGCTATTTAAAATCGTCCAAATCGGTCGATTAGGGCCCGAGATTTGAATGAAGAACTAAAAAAAGTCTTGAAAAAATATAATTTTCTATGTTGTTCTTGTCACGATCACGCCCTCAATAGGATAGCTAGGGTGATAATTTTTAGTGAGAATGATTCACCAAATTCATGGGAAGATTTCTACTTCAAAAATCATTAAAATCGGTGGAACAGGTCCAGGTAAATCTATGAAAAATTAAAAAAAAAATGAAAAACATGTTTCCATATTGTTCCTGTTGTTATTCTAAATGTTGCATTGTTGTCATAGCTGGACTTGTTGTTTTTGTGGTCGTTGTGGTAATAATATAATAAAAACAAACCCTTTGTACATTTTTTTGTGAACTCTGGTAGAAAATTTTAAAAGTTTCCATTGTTTTGGCATCACTAAAAAAATTTGTTAGATCATTTCTGTCATTGCCACGAGCCTGCATGCAAAATTTCAGATCGATTGGCTCACGGGAAAGGGGCTAAAAATCGATCCAAAATTTTGTCGACAAGCAGACACTACCAGTTAATATAAAGGCAGTAAATAAAGGGAGTAAAAGTTCACCAATAATTTAAAAAACAAATTTTTATGTGTTAATTTATTTAAAGAAAAAAATAATTAAATGAAATAGTAATAATAAAAAAAAATAATATACAATACAAAAAAAAAGAATATATAAATAAAATAAAATAAAGATAAATGCATTCATAGCATTATAATACATATAAAAGGTCAATGTTTTCTAACCGTAACCGTAACGAGTCAGTTGTTTTTTTTTACATGAAAATCATTTAAAACAGTTACCGAACGTAACCGGAACGTCCCAATACTTTTCATGTGAAAAAAAGGCTGACACGTTACGTAACAGTTACATGTCGCTAACTTGTTCTTTACACAGGCTACTGCTTTTGCAGCCAACTTCAAGTCTATTTATATAGTTTCGTAAGCATAACTGATAAAATTGTTTCTATTATTTTTTGCTGTAAGTAATAAATTATAAATATACTGAATTTGCAAACTAAAATGGATACATATATTGGAGGTGCTTTAATACAAAAGAGTTAACGAAACAAAATAAAAAAAAAAAAACAACTCTACAACATCAACAATGGCAGTCATATGTTCTTCAAATAGAAAAAAAAAACTGCAAGTGTGTTTTGTTGGCTACAAAACAAAAATAGTGTTGACAATATAACAAAATATGTAAAAGAAGTTAGTGCTATGAAATATTTTATTTTGTTTAAAAAAAAAATCGCAAAATGAAAGGCTATAATTCCATTAATAATCAAAAGGCGTTAAACTAATTTATTTATTTTTACGTTGTACTAATGCATTTTAAATAAGTAAAAGTAATTGTATATTTAAATAAAAATGCATTTGTATTATATGTTGCTGTCGTATTCAGAAAAATCAAGTACCTGACTATACGACTACAAATGCTGCTGCCAGCAGTCGTCTATGTGTTTCATTCATGATGTTGCATTTTTTTGCGAGCAATACTTACATATATTCTAAATAAAGAAATAATAGTTCTTTTCATACTGCGAAATCTATACAAATATATGTACAAATACTATATGTCAAATTTCAAATTTGCAATAATTGATACATTTTTGAAAGAAAATTGTATAATATGAAATGTCTTTAATTTATTTCATAGAAAACAATTTTTTGAGGTGCGTGGATTTTCTATATTTACTGTTTTACTATTTTCGTAATGAGGTTAAATGAGTTAAAAAGAATTTAAAATATTTGAAAATATTAGGTGAGGATCCTCAAGATGTAATATACGATCGGTCTAAAACTTTTCACTTAGAGCCACAGTTAAATTCGAAACAACAAAAACCCATATATTTTGTGCATAAAGTTTAACATTAAATGTGCTTTTCTAAAATGTCTATATATTTTTTCTCATTCATTTCTGACCATCTTCAATGTAAATTTACCAAAGTTTTTTTTATTGCAATATGTATATAAAACTTAAAAATTTAATATTTTTTATTGTGTATTAACTTATTATTCTGCGATTTTCATTACATCACAAAATGTTACAAATTGGCACTACTGTTTCAAAAACAGAAAACTTCTAAATCAGTTGAAAACAGTTGATCTGTAAAACTGTGTGTGAAATTGTGTCAAATAAAATTACAAATATTAATAAATATAATAATACATATATATATATATTTAATTAATTTTGTTAAGAATTAGCACAAAATTGATTTTCCATTTTGCATTTCATTTTTAAAGAATTCTGCCATATTTTGTTAAAGGGAAAATCCATTTTTGTTATATTAAAAAAAACAGACTTGCATTTAATTTTTCCGTGACTGCCTCAATAATTGCGTAGATGCCACCACAATATTTTTTCTAATTAAAACAGTTGATCTGTAAAACTGTGTGTGAAATTGTGTCAAATAAAATTACAAATATTAATAAATTAATAATACATATATATATTTTATTAATTTTGTTAAGAATTAGCACAAAATTGATTTTCCATTTTGCATTTCATTTATAAAGAATTCTGCCATATTTTGTTAAAGGGAAAATCCATTTTTGTTATATTAAAAAAAACAGACTTGCATTTAATTTTTCCGTGACTGCCTCAATAATTGCGTAGATGCCACCACAATATTTTTTCTAATTAAATATTAACCAATATCTAACTAGAATTATGATTTATTCTGACTAAAAAGTTCCAATTAAAAGTTATTCATCCCAATTATGAATATTCTCAAGGAATTTCTTTCTCACGGAAAATACATTTCTCGAGAAAAAAATTCCTCCAATTATAAATTCCGCGTGAACAAAAAATGATTAACTGGCATCATCGAATTTCGAAGCCACTTGCTTTGCTTATTGACAATTTATTTTCTATTTTTTGTGTGTGTGCAAACGACCCTACAATAAATGTCCCAATAAACATTTTTGTTTGCTATCAACTTGAGGTGCATTTGAGATCAAATACATTTCTCAAATCTCCAACGTTAATTCTCAAATGCCCTCAATAGTTCGAATATAGTCTTCTCAACTTAAAAGGCACATTTTTTATATGGCGATTTTCATAGTTATCAAATTGAGAAATTTGTGATTCTCAACTTGATAGCAAAGAAATATTTCCAATCGGTATCAAATGGAAGGTACGGAATTGCCATATTATACTAATTTTAGAAATGAAAACAATGTACTTTTTTTAATGTTTCAATTTAATTTCATTATATATTTAACATTACTATGTACATATTTAACATTAAATGTACATATTATGTACATTTTTTAAAATCTAGAATTAAAAATAAATGAATTAATTAGTTGTACATTTTTTGAAAAATTCGACAAAAAGCAGAAATAATTAAAAATATATCAATGATTTATTTGTACTTTTTTGGCATTTTTTAATTTAATTTATTATTTATGACATATTTAAATAATATCTCAGACTTAACACAAATCGTATTCAAGTTGAAAAAATGTTTGGTCTCAAGTGGAGAAAAGTGTTGGATATCCAATTGAGAGTAAAAATGTTTCTCAAAGATTGGAAAAAATGTTAAGTCTCAACTTGATGTCAAGTTGAAAGCAAACAAGGAGAAAAATTGTTCAACCCAAGTTGAGAATTACATTTGACATCAATTTAAGAACTTAATATTTCAATGCATACTGGGGAATGACCGAAACTAACACATAAACAGTTTTTTCCTATTTGAAAAACATATGACTGTCATTGTTGCTGTTGTAGAGTTGTTATACCCTCCACTCCAGTGTGCAGAGGGTATATATAAGTTTGTCATTCCGTTTGTAATAATTAGAAAAAAAATTTTAGACCCCATAAAATTTATATATTTGTGATCCTTATAACAACCGGAGTTGATATAGCGATGTCCGTCTGTCCGTCTGTGGAAATCACGATGACGGCATCAATCCGGCAGCTAGGGTACTCGTTGACATAAGAATGATTCACTAACATCCTGAGAAGTTTGCTATTTAAAATCGTCCAAATCGGTCGATTAGGGCCCGAGATTTGAATGAAGAACTAAAAAAGTCTTGAAAAAAAAATAATTTTCTATGTTGTTCTTGTCACGATCACGCCCTCAATAGTGCAGCTACAGTGATCATTTTTAGTGAGAATGATTCACCAAATTCATGGAAAGATTTCTACTTCAAAAATCATTAAAATCGGTGGAACAGGTCCAGGGAAATCTCTGAAAAAGTAAAAAAAAAAATGAAAAACATGATATTTCTATATTGTTCTTGTTGTTATTCTAAATGTTGCATTGTTTTCATAGCTGGACTTGTTGTTTTTGTGGTCGTTATGGTAATAATATAACAAAAACAAACCCTTTGTACATTTTTTTATCAACTCTGGTAGAAAAATTTTAAAGTTTCCATTGTTTTGGCATCACTAAAAAAATATGTTAGATCATTTCTGTCATTGCCACAAGCCTGCCTGCAAAATTTCAGATCGATTGGGTCACGGGAAAGTGGTTAAAATCGATCCAAAATTTTTTCGACAAGCAGACACTACGAGTTAATATAAAGGGAGTAAAAATTCACCAACATCTAAAGCAAATAATGCTAAAATACCTAGTTGTTAATAAAAAAAAACAATTGGGCAATTCACAATGGGTAATGTATCGTTTTTTCTCCTGTATCGTGTATCACTTTACAATAGTGTAAAACTGTTGTTGATAATTTTCACTGAAAAATCTGATACACGATCCAACTTCATTTGCTATGTTTAGTAAATGTTGTATATTGTATCATAACATATCAGTTCCAAGTGAATGCCAGTTTTTATGAAAAAGAAAAAACAAATACATAGAATATTATCAGCATAAATAATTATAAAATAAAATATGGCAAATAATGCAAATAACGCAAATACATCGATAAGTTTATTTATATAAAAATTAATGTTTATATTTTTAGTATGTATTTTCTCTTTCAGTACCAACCAAAACATTTAACATTTTTTTTTTCATTATAAATTAAAATGCAAGAGGTACGTAACTAAAACTCCAGGGTATATCTCACGACCAAAAAGCAAACACTGACAAGTGTTTTCTCTTATACAAAATAGCAGAAGCGACGAAGCGATCTTTCCTCGTTGGATCGAAAATTACTAAAGAAAGCGTTTTACAATATGAAAATACAACTGAGTGTTCACAACAAATGATTGTATTGTGTATTTCAATACAACATACAATGTACAACACCTGTTGTGAATTGCCCAAATGTAAATTTAGCAAAAAATTTATGTATTAATTTATTTAAAGAGAAAAACACAAAAATAACGTTTGATGTTGTATTTTTTGTGTGTAATATTTAAATATACATACATACACATATTAAATAATACAAATAATGTACATATATTATATATATGTATGTATGTATATTCATAGTAACTGCATGTTAGAAATAAATCGGTTATTTTATTTACATAAAATTCTGCAGTATTTTGTTGTGGGGAAAATACATTTCTTTTGTATTAACAGAGTGTCACTTCATTTTGCTCAGCGTGACTATGCCACAGTAGATGCCGGCATAATTTTTGTTTGTTCTAATTAGCTTTGCAATAGTTTTTTCTATTTTAACATGAATGTTAATATTTTCAACTAGATATCATACAGAACAATGTTAAGAGTATACACGGGTTGGTCTTTTATTTCATACGTTTTTTCATTATTCTTTTACAAATATGAACATAAGTTTTGCATATTACCCACCAATCTCACATCACACTGCAAGTTCGAAAAACTCAATACACTCACATTTTTTTTTACTAATACACACACATTTTCCGCAGTGGTCACACTAATGGCACCAAATTTTTCGTGCGAATAGTGGCAGACACTAACGATGATTAATGTTACCCTGTTATAAATTTAATGCAAATTTACTGGATTCTGTAAAATTGTAATTAAAGTTTTAACTTGTTAAATCTATTATAATGATTTATTTTTTGAAATGCGCATACAAAAACGCAAGTTTGTTAATTATAGAGCATAAATATTATTAACTATTATTAAAATAATACTAATAATAATAAATGTAAACATTTTCCCTCAAACATGTGCCTGTATAATAAACTTGGTAACTCTACTTAAAATAAAATAAGAGAGAGAAGTATACAAATTTTTTCAAGTTTACGCTTCGACAACATTTTAAAAATGAGATTGCAGTCAGATGTTTGAGCATAAAATTTAATGGCGATGGATTCGACTAATTCGAACAATTTTTCGTTGATAATACGTACACAACGATTTTACAATTTCAGTGTGATGTGAGATTGGGGGGTTAACTTTTTGTTGTCTTTACAAAATAGAGTTACCGAGTTCGTCAATGAGTTTTTTGCTTACAAAACAGTTCTACATAGTTATATAGAATTATTATTCTGCTTTACCTACAAAATATCTGATTGCGATTACATCTGATTTTTAAAAATTTTTTATAATTACTAAAGCATTATTATTCACATAAATACAAAATTTCACTTTTTAAACTGAAAATAAAATTTCCAATTATAAATTAGAAAATATTAATTGAGTTTCAGAAAATCATATCAAAACGTCGGAAATAATAATTTTAAATTTAGAAATATCTTTACATATAAAAATGTTTACATTTAAAAAAAATATTGCCATTCAGGAGATATTAATAACTTTTCAGTACCGCGATTCAGTAACTTCTTTTAACGATAGTCGAATTGTAAAAAAAAAAGAAAATTGCAAAATTATCAGTAAAATTTTGAAACGATATTCGCTATTGTTAAAGTCAGCTGTTGTTGTTATCTAAACGACAACCATTTTTGTGTTGTTTATCCAATCGATAAAAACTTAAATTTTTAGGTTGAAATGTCGTCATACATAAATAAAAATCATGAAATAGTGAAAATATTTTGCTTTAATTAAAAAACTTTTTTATATAAATAAAAAAATTAAATAGCATATTCAATTCATTATTTCATTTTCAAATAAATAAACAGAAATATTAGTAAAAAAAATAAAGATATTAAACATAAACATAAAATCATCCTGTCAAACACGAAGTAATTTGTTTTTTTCTATTCTTTGTGTTTTTCGCTTATTTTGACAGAGATGCCACTCCTTTACAATTTAAATAAATAGAAAAACAGATTTGTCGATATTAATTTAAATTCAATGAATTTAAGAAAACCTCAAATGATATTTAAGAATTGCTAACATAAAAATTGTTACATAAGTAAACGTAATTTTATGAGAATGTTATTTTTTATATATAAATTTTCAAAATTTTTTTTGGATGAAAATTTGAAGTTTTTCAGAAAATAAAGATAACATTAAATTATTTTATTTAAAATGTTTGGGACTTTTCGTTTTTTGCGTTTTTCATCCCTAATTTGATTATTTATTATTATAAATTTATTCTCTATGTTTTCAAAATATGGCAATATTTTAAAAAAAAGTTGAGAGAGCTTTTTTTTTGGTTATTATTTTGTTACTCCATCCAACCTATATGGCCACAATGAAGAAATATTTGGCCAGTTAAAAGAAACTATACAGCCATCTCCAATTAGCACGATTTAATGCATATAGCCACTCTACACAACCATTACCTTTGCAATGGAGGTTAGGGCGAGCTATTTAATTAGCAAAAACTAAATTAAACGAGAAGTTATGTCATATAACCGGAAACGCATGCATATAGGTATATAACCAAAATGCATGCCGATCAGCAACCACGATGACCAAAAAGCAAACACCGAAATAAATCCGAAATAATAGAAAAGAAGAAAACCAACCCAAAGAATTTGCTGAAATAATTTGGTATTAAGTTTAACAAACCGAGGTGGAGGGTATCAAAGATTCGGCACAGCCGAATTTAACACTCTTACTTGTTTTTATATAAACGTTGATGGTTTATTTATGAAAACAATTAACTTCCATCTGAAAAATTACTTTTCTATTATTAGAGAAAACTTCCCATAAGGTGGATTATGCGTAAACGAGAAAAGAAATTGGCTAAATCCTGGCACAATTAAAAAGCGGATATTCGTCTATCATAATTTTAAGTTGGTTGACCCATTAAAAGCTTCAGAAAAAATAAAATATTTAAAACAAATTTTTTGTAATAGTGTTTTTGGTTTAATTGCTTTAATTTAAAAACATTTAGATATTGCGACGGCAGCAACACAAACCCTGCTTTAGGATGCAAGACCTCTGGACACATGGATTATAACTACTCATGCCTACTAATGAAGCAAATCCTAAAACAACAATGAATATAACAACAAGAAATATTGCAGCTATCATACACAAGACACAATATTTAGAACAACAATAACATAGAAGCAACATATCTATACCCTATACCACTATGTGGTTTGGGTATAATGACTTTGTGCTGCTGTTTGTAACAACAAAAAATATTTGATCTATACCCATCTTTAATTATACCGATCTAATCAGAATCACTATCTGATTCGATTTAACGATGTCCGTCCGTCCGTCCGTCTGTGTGTCCATGTAAAGCTTGTAATGAAACTGCAGGTCGCAAATATGAATATATTTTGATGAAATTTGGTATTTGATCTTTTATCGGCCATGGGATGAACGCTATTGAAATTGGTGAGAATCGGTCCATGTTCAGACCTAGCCCCCATACAAATGACCCCTATGAAATCAACACATATTGCCATAAGATCCAAATTATCATACAAATCTTAGTCAAATTGGGTTTGTATGTATATATTACATCCACTAATCAGTAGTCCAAAAATGATCCCTATTGGACAACTCTTAGTCATAGGCCCCATATAGAGCTGCTTCCCGACTATAATTTTCTTACTTGTTTTTCTATAGTTCTTTTTTTACATATTCATTGAAATCTAAGGCCACATCGAACCGATTTTTATTATTATAAATAGCACAGATTATAACAACTCCTATTATGCAAACGAAATAATAAACTTAAATAAACCGTCTACAAACTGGTGTGGAGGATATAAAAATATTGAAGTACAATTTGATAAAATTCAAAAAGGGGAAAGGCCTAAAAAGGTTATTTGCTTTGTTGATTTAAAATAGAAGTTTTCTTATTTTACTCAAAATTTGGCTTATGTGAGTGATTTCACTAAATAAAGTCAAGATCGAATCATTTTGGACCTGAATCCCACAAATATTATTTATGCATATTTTCTGAGGTTGGATTCTTAACATTGTTAAACCAAAAAACCTTTCTCGAAGCACAAGCGTATAATGACCTGGAACGACTCTAACTTTCTTGTTTACTTAGTTTAATTTAGTTACATTTTTTTGTAATTTAATAACACTTTGCAGCAGCCTTCGGGTTTTTGCACAGTGTAATTAACCTTTAAATTCTTATAACATTTAATTTTAAAGTTTATTGATTTTCGTTTTTGACTAGTATTTATTATAATTTCCTATTTATTGTGTTTTTATAAAAAAAAGTGATGTCTTCTTATAGAAATAATTAATTTATATCTGAAAAATGATTGCTACAGTGTAATTGTTATTGCATGTTTTCGAGAATTTTAATCGTTCCATCAAAAATCCATAAAAAATATATATATTTGAAATACATATTTAAAAAAATAGTTGTAAAAAAGTTAAAAAACAAATAACCCTGTACAATTATTCTCCCTATTTATTATAACCGAAGCAAATAAAAAACCTTCACTGGCACAAGAAAGTTATGACGATTTTCATGTTCATTTTATTGCCATTTATATTTTAACTATTCTCGTATTCATACTAAACATACTCGTACATACATACATACATACATATGTGCAGTCATGTTGTGATTAATATTGTCCTTCATGACCATTTTTCTGAATTAAAAAAAAACACACACACACACACATACACACACACTTATAAACATCAATACAATGAAACACGAATATGAATTACAGAATTTCAAATTAAAAAAATGTAGTTTAGAGCTAGAGATTTGCGATTTATCAAATAATCGAATAGTTTTTTTTTCAGATTTACTAATTAAAAGGTATACCACATGTTAACAGCTACAATAAGAAAAATATTGAAGCAAAATTGTTGCACAAAAAAAGAATCTCGTGATATCATCATACACTTCACAAACCATAGAATACAAAGCAATGAACAGGGATTTTTTCAGCCTAATAATACACATGAAAGAAAGTAAATACTCGTAAATAAATGCATCGAATACTATAATTAGAATTTCTATAGTATGAATACTGTTCAAAGTATGTTTATTTTCTTTTTGAAATTATTCATTTTTTAAATTAAAAATTTTTATTTTAAAATTATACATAAAAAAATTACCGATTTTGCTTTAATTTAAAAACGTTGTCTAATTTATAAAAGTTGTTGAAAAATTGAATTACTGATATTTTTTCTCGGACCCAAATGCGCATTTTGAGCCAATGTGAGGTGGCAGATTTATGTTTTTAGTTTTAAAAGGCTAGGGAAATTCTAATAGAAAATATACATACTTTTAAAAAATATATGGTAGAAATCTATAATATTAATAGGCTAGGCGATTTCTTGTGACCGATATTTTTATCTACCATTGTATTTCGATTTTGACCAAACGTATATTATTTGAAAGCTATTTCTTTTTAGCTGTTTTCCAGTTTTACGAATTTTTTAATTTTGTCCTTTATTTTGAGTAAATTGCATATAAAATTGCTACTAACACATACATAGAATTATATTTATGCTATGTGTGTATTGTATTGCTGATTGTATGACTTTCGGGCCGTGAATGTGTAAGGCGTACGCAATAATAATTGGAATTAGGTGGAAGAATGTAACAATTTTTTTTAATGTTGCTAATTTAATTTAAAAAATTTTGTTTTGTTCAATCAATTATATGAACGGGGCAACTATGATCGTAATTGAAATACAAATGAATCATTTAAATTTTGCAATATGTAAAAAAATTTAATTTTTCACCTACGGTAATTGTGCTTGATCTCTAAAAAACTAAAACGTGTCAATAAAAACAAAACGCGCAAGTACGAGTGTATGTCAGATAGACGCAGATTCAATGTTTAATATAATCACCGATGAAGCAAAAACCGGTCAGTTTCAAAAAATATACCGAGTATTTATCTTTTTAAAAAATATATAATTCCATATTCTCTCAAAGCAATATTAATATTACCAAAATTAGGTAAAACAAGTAAGAGTGTTAAATTCGGCTATGCCAAATCTTTGATACTTTTCACCTGTGTCTTAAACTCAATATTATAACCAATAGCGGTCACGGTTACCATTTTAATTATAATTGCGGATAATTATTCTTTATTTTCTAATACCATATAAATTTAAATTTATTTGTCTTTCTTTTTTGACCAGTATTTATTATAATTTCTTATATATTGTTGTTTTAGATAAACAATGATGAGTTTTTATAGAAAGAATTAACTTTTAGTTTTATTTTTCTATTAATAGGGTAGATGAACTATTTAGATTCCTTCATACTGGACAAAAGAGAAATACTTTATTGATACAGACGACCTTAGAATAGCCAAAGTCGATGTAAGGGATCATATCCTGCAACGTTTTGATAGCATAAAAATTATGCGATATTACACAATACCCCCGCATTTAGTATGCGTGGTCTGATCTACGTAAAAATGACTACCGATACCGACATAGTAGGAATATATGACATAGAATTGGTGGGTGACTTATTTCGTGGCCATTTTTCACATTTTTCAATTTTTCAATTATATTTTGTCTTATATTAAATTTTTTCAAATTTTTATACATTTTATAATATTTTATTTACCCAATTTTATAATTTTATTGTCTTTTACTGGACTTTTTTATTTTGCATGCATTTCTTATTTAAAACACTCTCATTATGACACATCATTTGAATAGTAGAAATTTAGGTTCCAAAGACAATGCCTGTTTCGGATATTTCCCCAAACTGGATTAATTATTAAAAAATAAATAACCTACACCGCTAACCCTACTTAAAGTTTGATCTAACTAATTGTATTCCCTTTTCAAGTTTAATTTGTTTACTTGAAATTACGACTAACTGTTACTTATGTGGGTAGATATGTACGCATGCATATGCATATACACAATTTACATAGTACAGTACTTTTCGCTTATAGTCCATTCCGCTTAATGGCCAAAAACGGATATAAGCCAAAACTGTCATATTCACTTGCACGTATTTTCGAATATCATACAAATTATTTGTTTTCTTTGCATGCGTAACTAATATTGTATTGAAAAAAAATCGCATATAGGCCACTCTGTTTTTTTTTTTTTCTTAATTTTTATTGAGCAAACTGGCAACCTTTTTATTTACATTTCTGGCAACTTTTACAAATGTCAAAATTTAGTACATAAATAAAAGTTGAGAAAATGAGTAGACGCGTTGTATTGAGTGTTGAAAAAAAATTAAAACTATTAAAAGATTACGAACAAAATTTGATGAAATGTGGACAACTGAGCGCTAAATATAAAGTGGACAAATCCACTGTTTATAAAATAATAAAAAATAGTGCCAAAATTAAAAAAGTGTCGAAGTCCTGTAATTTAAAAACATTGCGTCAGAGAAAAGGGGATCACCCTGATGTTGAAAAGGCGCTTCTTATATGGTTCAATGAAATGCGTGGCCAGAATGCAGTGGTAACTGGCCTGATGCTTTTAAATAAAGCAAAAGAATTTGCAGTGAATTTAGAAAAAGATTTTGAGCCATATACATCATGGCTATTCCGTTGGAAGAAACGCAACAGAATGTAGGAAAAATTAGTGGGGAATCGAAGGTCAGTGATGAAAATGGAGCCTCAAACTTTATAGAGAACCAGTTGCCTCAAATTGTTCAGGAATATACACCACAATGTATTTTTATTGCTGACGAAAGCGGTTTATACTATAAAGCATTACCAAACACAACCTACTTCAACAAGGGTAGTCCACCAAAAGGGTGGAAAATTCAAAAAAGCCGCTTATCACTTCTTTTCATTTGTAACTCAACGGGTTCTTATAAACGTGTGTTTGTGATTGGAAAGCCTCATCAGCCTCGCTGTTTCAAAAATAAAAACATTCCCATAACATATTTTTCTAATAAAAATAGTTGGATGACAGTTCTAATCTGGAATGATATACTTTCTATATATGAGGAAGACATGAATAAAATAAAAAAGAAAATAATTCTATTTGTTGACAATGCGTCATGCCATAAGACAACAATAACTTTGACAAATATAACGGTTCAGTATCTTCCTCCAAATACTACAGCTATTATCCAGCCTATTGATACAGGTATAATTCACTCGTTTAAGCAACAATATAGACAGATCATCGTTAAGAAGCAGATATGTGCTATTGAGAGAGGAAAAACCGTCCCTGAATATATTAAATCAATATCCATATTGGATGCTTTGCATTTCATAAAGCGGGCCTGGTGGTTAGTAAAGCCTGAATGTATTGAAAACTGTTTCATAAAGGTACATACTTTTACATTTATAAAATTACTTTTTATTCAGAAATAATACATAAATATATTTATTATTTATATTTTCAGGCTGGTTTTAACAATAATAGGGAAGTTCATGAAATTGAAGAGGAGGAAGATTGTGTAAGCGAAGTTTTGTCGTTTTCCTCAGAATATCAACATTGTGATGTAAAAGCTTCCTTAAAAAAAAAAACAATCTAAGATTACAGAATTCTTTTAAAAACGTTCAACATTTCACAATTTATATTTCATATAGAATCTATGAAATTGATATATATGAATGTTGTGTTTGATTTAGTCATCCAAAGACTTAAAACGAATCTCATAATTTAAGCTTATGAAGCATTTAAATAATTTCACTTTTTGTTTTGTTTTTATTATAAGCTTTTAAAGCATTTGAATTAATTAATAGTAAAAGTTTTTGTTTCAACTATTGATTTAATTTAAATCAATATTTGGTTATGTTTTAAATAAACTTTTATTTTGTTTAAAAAAGTGGTTTTATTGAAGAAAATAATTTTTATATAGTCCAAAAAGTGGATTATATCAGGATTCACTTATAATCCATAAAGTGGCTTATAAAAAAAGTTCGGTTATAGTCCAAATTCGCTTATAGTCCACAAAAGTTGTGCAACTATAGTTGTGGACTATAAGCGAAAAGTACTGTAACTGCTGTCGATCAACTGAAGTTATTTTTGTTCTTTAATGACAAATAGAATTCATTCGATTTTTAACAACTGCAAGTGGCAGTCACTTTGTTTAAAAATATTAAAATAATACTTTGTGTGAAATATTAAAACAAAATTAAGATTAATAAAATTAAGATGAATAAAAAAATTAATTAAATAAAAAAATATATAAAATTCTCCTACAATGCCACATCAAATAATAAGATTGATGAGTTCCGCTTCATTTTTGAAAACTCCAATGTTGATGTTGTTTGTGTATCAGAAACTTGGTTTGACAAACTTGTACCCTGACACTATCTTTAATTTGGATTCTTTTAACGTGTTCCGCTGTGATAGAGAAACCTATGCAGGTGGAGTGGCCATATATGTAAAGAAGGGAATTCTTCGTAAATTGTGTTGCAATTCAAAGAAGGAAGAAAAAATTGAACATAGTTTTGCTGAAATCACATTTAATAAATAAATTTTTATGAGGATTCTTGAAAATCTTACACTGAAATATGATGAATTTGCCATATGTGGTGATTTCAATTCGAATATTTAAGTTGAAAGCCACTTAGTAAATGATATGCAATCTTTTGGCCTTTATACAACTAACACAACAATACCCTCTCACCACCCCCACACTAGAAATACATTATTGGATATTATTTTTGTTAGTAATAAAGATAAAGTCCTTCTTTAAGACCAACTTACTGCCTCTTGTTTTTCAAAACATGACCTATTATTTCTTGCTTATGGCTTTAAACTAAAACTATCAAGTAATGCTATTACTTATTATGATTTTAAGGACATGGATCTAAACGTTGTATCATTTGAGCCTTCAAATATTGACTGGGATTCAAATTATTATATGCCCTCAGTGGAAAGCCAGCTTAACTTTATAGAACGAAAAAGATTAGTGGTAAACTATAAAATAAAGCCATGGTTCAGCACTGATATTAAAGTTGCGATTAGTCAGAGGGATTTGATTTTCAGGCGCTGGAAACGTTTTAAAACTGACGAGTTATACGAAGAATATTGTAATGCAGAAGGGAGGTAAACAGGAAGATCAAATGTACAAAATTTACATACTATTCTATTGTCTTTGAGTCAGATGTTGGATCGTAGAAAACTTGGAAAGCTAAAAGAGAAGTCGGTATTGGTAAGACTAAAAGTGTAGATCTGTCTGGCATTGATGTAGATAATCTTAATGAACAATTTACTAATCATTCTAATTTTCCTATAAACGTAAAATTCTATAATCAGACTGATGTAATGAATGGAAATGACTTTCATTTTGTAATTGTGAATCAATCAGATGTACTACTCAGCTGTGTTGCCGTTAAATCAAATGCTGTAGGCTTCGACAATATGCACCCAAAATTTTTGAAAGCAGTCCTTCCTGTAATGCTACCTTATATAACATTTATTTTTAACACAATTTTAACAAAAAGTATATTTCCTTCAAACTGGAAATATGCAAAAATAATACCTACGGGGAAAGCAAATAATGAAAATCGGCCAATCGCTATACTGCCATATTTATCAAAAGTATTTGAGAAGATATTACATCACCAATTATATCGGTATATTAATGATAATGGTTTCCTTACTAGTAGGCAATCAGGTTTTCGTCCAAAACATAGCTGCATAACAGCATTGACATATCTGAAAAATTGCGTGCAAATTTGGATAAAGGTGACATCTCGTTTCTAGTTCTCCTAGATCACTCTAAGACATTTGATACGGTTAATCATGATGTTCTTGCTATGAAACTGAGAAAAATGTTTAATTTCTCATCGTCATCAACAATACTAATATCTTCATACTTATCTGATCGTCATCAATCAGTATTTGTTAATTTATTTATTTATTTATTTATTCAGTCTATGGAATCATCCTTACAGTCTACTTAAAGTATACATTTATATTATAATTTACATATATAATTAAACATTTAACAAAATTGATATATAACATTTATTTAATTCAGTTAATTTAATGCATTTAAGTGTAATCTCACAATATCCAAACTTTTGTTAAAATCAATAAACAGATATAGCATATTAAACTCATCACAAATTCTACGAAGTGGATTAAAATTAGCATAGTTTGTACAATAATATTTGATAGTTAGAAAGTTATAATTTCTTGATGATCGAAAAGGAATATTTGTATTTATTTTGTTGAATAAGAAATTCAGATTTAAGACTACCATTTAACAGTTTTAACAGGAAAGTAAAATTTAGACTCTTCAATGTAGGAAGCTTAATTAGAGCCAGACGATTTTCATAAGATGGCAACCTCATATTAGGATCCCAGCACAAACCACGAAGACAAAATAACAAAGATTGTTTTTGAACTGATTCAATGTTGTTCGAATGTATATGATATTGCGGATTCCAGATTATAGACCCACCCATATTCGAGTATTGGTCTTACCAAGGTAGTAAACAATTGTTTTGTCGTGTACGGATCCGAAAACTCTTTAGTCCACCGTTTAATGAATCCAAGTACACCAGTACCTTTATTTATTGTTAGCGAAATATGACTTCTAAAGTCAAATTTTTATCCAGAAGTACGCCAAGGTCATTGAATGAATCCACTAAATCAAGCACAGCATTATTCATGATATAACGACCATTAATTGGAATTGAGCTTGTAAAAATCATATATTTGCATTTTTTGACATTTAGCTCCAAAAGATTTGTGATTGTAGAGCGTGATATGCAGAATCCATGTTGCGTTGGAGATATGATGTGACAACGTGTCATATATAATATGAGATCGCACCCGTTATCTGTAGCAAAAGGTGTACTACAAGGCTCTATTCTTGGTCCCCTCCTATTTACCATCTATGTAAATGATTTAACTACCCAATTGTCACCTTGTAATGTGCATATCTATGCTGATGACGGTCAAGTCTGCATTAGTAGTGATATAAAGCAAATTGATGATTGTATAAACTTAGTGAAGATCTTAACCGAATTCACATATGGGCAAATGCAAATGGTCTTTGCCTAAGTCCCTCAAAGTCAAAATGCTTAATTATAACCAAGAAATCTATGAAATTGCTTTCAAAACCAGCAATTCTTCTCAGCAAGCAAAGAATTGAAATCGTAAAAACATCAAAAAATCTTGGCATAATATTTAATAATACTCTTTCTTACCTGGTCAGACCATAAGTTTACTCTATGTAGCGAACCTTATGAAAAACTCAGTATTTCACGCCACTTAAAATTCGCTTACTACTAGCAAAAACGTATTTAATGCCCACTCTATTATATGGATGCGAAAATTTGCAAAAACTGATACTATATGCCATGGTAAGCTATGCTGTTATAAAATATGTTGATGGTTTGGGGAAATACGACCGTGTCTCATCAGTTGCGAATAACTTGTATGGTGTTATGTTTGCTGACTTGTTAAATACACGAACTTTAATTCTACTCCACAAAATTGTATATAATCGTGAACCTTCGTATCTCTATAACAGAATAAAGTTTTCTCTATCACATGGGAATAATAATTTGACTCCAGTTATACATCGAACTACAAAATGTGAATGGCATTTTTATACCCACTCTATACGTCTTTGGAACTCTCTACCTCCGAACATACAATTTATAAGCAATGCCATCCATTTCAAAGGATCCCTTTTTGATTTTTATAGTCCTGCATAAACATGTTATGTTTAAATAAAAGTTTAATGCCCGTTTTCTCAATAGGCGATTATCTTTTATCCCAACGAGAAACAGCCGATTAAAGAAATTTGGTTTTCTCAATGTCTGGTTTGCTTCTATTTTGTCGCAAAGCTAACCGGCACTCATCTGCCAATTATTTATTTAGCGTACAGATAAATTATTCTCCCAACTTTCATATCAATTTTGAGAGGCATTGCCAACTGAAAATAATTCTCCTAACTTTCATACGTATTTTGGGAGGCCTTGCCAACTGAAAATAATGGTTTTGTCGGTACATTGAGAAAACCAAAATTTTTAACCGGCAGTTTATCAGTCCAATAAATTTATATCCTGGTTAAGTGACGATACATTGAGAAAACCGGCATAAATATTTTTTTTAATTTTTTATTTTTTATTAATTTTATTTATTTCCTCCAATTTTTCATTGTTGTATAACTATGATTCACTTTTTATATTTGTTTAAACTTTTTTATCTGTTTTTATACATTCATTAAAATTTTAAACTTTGCTTCTAAATGTTTTAACATCATTGATCATTACTATTACTCCTCTTTACTCTAATCATAAGCTTATAAGTCTTGTTGTATAGGAATTCAAAGTAAACAAATCAAATAAAATAAAACACATTATTATAACCAAGTTTGTTAAGACTAAGAGACAAAAATGGCTCGATTTCACATTATCATGGATAGATTTTTTACAATGAAGTTTAAAATTAATAAGATAATTACAAAAGTTTTAGGTATTTTCATGCTGTTTTAATTGAAACCAATTAAAGCAACCAGCAATCAAAAATGTGTTTCCATCACTTAGGCATATTTCTCACAATGTTTAGCTTTTTATGTGAAATCAAATAGAAGTATCCTCGGCTATTGGGCCTAGAGTTTGACAATACCAAACTGCTGCAGATTATGTTGAACTTTTTAAGTTTAAGTAGTATGACCTACTCGACCTATTACGAAGAGGAGAATATTTCTAACAGACAGACAGACAGACATCGCTAGATCGACTTGTCCTTTTATAAGTATCGAAGAATATACAGGCATGTCACAGAAACAAATTCCGATCGAAAGTGGAATTGAAACCGTATTTAGCTTCTTCAGAAAACGTAAACCGACAAATGTTATCGATATGAAACCACTTTTAATTTCTTAAGTGGAATTGATATTTTAAGTAGCATAGACACCAAAAAACTATCCAGAACAACTTAAAATTAATAAATAAAACTATTGGTTTATTTATTTTAGCAAAATATAGACATTTCAATCTCTAAAATAAATTTTATTACTAATTTAAAAGAAAATGATTTTTAGATGACGAAAAATACAAAACGTCGTAAACTTATTATTGCCACATTTTTATTTCATACAAACCACTTTTTGTTTAGTGCAAAATATTTGTTTTTTTCTAACAAAATACAACGCTGACAGCAAAATGGCGAAGCAAAACAAACGAAAAAGAAAAACTACTGAGGAAACATGTATTAGAAAATTTATATTTAAAATTTTTTAATTTTTTTTTTATTATTAAAGGGGAAAACATCGCAGTTCGGCACAAGAGAAAATTTTCCTTGAATATATGGAGTGCCAACGCATCCTTGTTCAGACGATAATACCTAATAAAGCTAAAAGAGGTCCATGAATGATTTTTGTTTGCAAGTAAATGTACATATACATGTAACTTACATTTCACTTGGACATGATAAAGGATCTGATGCATCCCTTAATTGACGTCGACAATTTTTCAACGGAATGTTGGTTTCGTTCCTCTATTACTGCAACAATGGATATGCCAGGCATTTTTATATTTTTTATTTATTTATTTTATTTATTTAACACAACACAATCTTAAAATTTCGCTTTATATTCTTTTTCTTTCCAACAATCAGCTGTGTATTTTTCGTTACGTTGCCATCTTTAATACACAAAAATAATTTTTTCATTTTTTTTCGATTTAATGAAAGCGACGAATTCCTGAAGAAGCTAAAACGAAATCGATCGATTTGGCAATGCGGAATCAAATCGATTTCGATTTTGTTCTGTGACATGCCTGATAGTTTATGGGTTCTCCGTAATTTATTTTGATGAGTTTCAAATCGATCGACTAGACCGACTATACGATACCCTATACCCTGCGTTTAAAGACCCTATACGAAATTTCTTCAAAATATGTTAACATATGCGACCTGTAGTTTGATTACAAGGTTTACAAGGACACACAGACGGACAGACGGACGGACGGACATCGCTAAATCGACTTATAAAGTGATTCTGAGTCGATCAGTATAATAAAAGGTCAAATATTTTTGGTAGTTACAAACATCAGCACAAAGTCATTGTACCCTGACCACATAGTGGTATAGGGTACAAAAATCCATATTATATTACATGTTCATGTACTTCAAAGAAAACTAAAAACATTTTATAAACTATTAAACTTAATGAAATTATTCATTCTTAACTAAATAAATTGTAACAAGTAAGAAAATTATAGTCGGTCTAGACCGACTATACGATACCCTATACCATGCGTTTAGAAACCCTATCTCTTAGGCTCAACTAACTGGACATTGAAAATAAGCAAAAACCAAATTTGAGTGGGATTTTTATTAATTTTTTTGGCTGCAGATATGAAAAAGTTCATATCGGATGCTATATCTATAAAGGGACTAGGTCCAAAAATGGACCGATCCTGATCATGTTTGGTAAAGTCTCTTGTATTTTGCAAAAATATGTACAAACAAAATTTGAGAAGAATCAGTGCAATATTTTTGTTTTTTAATAGACTTAAGTGAAGATCGGGAAGCAGCTCTATATGGGGTCAAAGGGATCATTTTTGGACTACTCATTAGTGGATGTAATGAACGCATACAAACCCAATTTGAGTAAGATCTATATGACAATTTGGATCTTATTGCAATTTATGTCGATTTCATATGGGTAATTTGTATGGGGGCTAGGTCTGAACATGGATCGATTCTCACCAATTTCAATAGCGTTCATCCCATGGCCGATAAAAGCTTATATACCAAATTTCATCAAAATATATTCATATTTGCGACCTGCAGTTTGATTACAAGCTTTACATGGACACACAGACGGACGGACGGACGGACGGACATTGTTAAATCAACTCAGAAAGTGATTCTGATTCGATCGGTATAATTAAAGATGGGTCTAGGTCAAATATTTTTGGTTGTTACAAACAGCAGCACAAAGTCATTATACCCAAACCACATAGTGGTATAGGGTATAAAAATCAAACCATAAAAATAAGTAAATGTACTTAACATAAAAATATTTAAAATTTGTATTGGTTGTCGGGTATCCCTTTGCTTTTATAACTGCACTCAGTTATGAAGGCGTTGATTTGATCAATTTTTGGGTCATCTGTGGATCTATTTTATACCATTCTTCGTGAAAACACGTTTTAAGCAGTCTTTCGTTCTGACTGGCGGTCCAGATGATCCCGTAGATTTTCTATAGGATTCAGGTCTGGCTATTGTGATGGTGATCTGATCGTTTTTTATACCCTATACCACTATGTGGTTTGGGTATAATGACTTTGTGCTGCTGTTTGTAACTACCAAAAATATTGGACCTAGCCCCTTCTTTTATTTTATTATTTCTGAGTCGTTTTAGCGATGTCCGTCCGTCCGTCCGTCTGTGTGTCCATGTAAACCTTGTAATCAAACTACAGATCGTAAATATGAATATATTTTGATGAAATTTGGTATATAAACTTTTATCGGCCATAGGATGAACGCTATTGTAACTGGTGAAATTCGGTCCATGTTCAGACCTAGTCCCCATACAAATGACCCCTATGAAATCGACATATATTGCCATATGATCCAAATTATCATATAGATCTCAGTCAAATTGGGTTTGTATGTGTTTATTATATCCATTAATCATTGGTCCAAAAATAATACCTATAGGACAATTCTTAGTCATAGGCCCCATATAGAGCAGCTTCCCGATCTTCACTTAAATCTATTAAAAAAACAAAAATATTGCACAGATTTTTCTCAAATTTGGTTTGTGTATATTTTTTAAAAATATAAGTGACTTTAACAAATATGTTCAGGATCGGTCCATGTTTTGACCTAGGCCACATATAAATATACCACCCGATATGAACTTTTTAATATCTGCAGCCAAAAAAATTAATATTAATGGCACTCAAATTTGGTTTTTGCTTATTTTCTATATCCAGTTAGTTGGACAGAATAGATAGGGTTTCTAAACCATGGTATAGGGTATCGTATGGTCGGTCTAGACCGGCTATAATTTTCTTACTTGTTTAACATTGTATCTTAACCACTCCTTCAAAAGAAGAGCTGAGAGTTTAAGTTCATTATCTTCTTGCAAGATATATAATTCTCCTATTTTCCAAAGTATCCAAGTATATATACCGATCCATTATAGTATAGATAAATGCTAAATTTCCCTTGCCAGACGAAGACATACTTTTATCCCCAGAATATCACATACCCACGTGCTTTACCGTTCCAGACATATTACCAGGATCAAGTTCTATATTTTTGTTTCTGCAAACTTTGTCGTGTCCGTCCGGTCCATGGATGTTGCACTTAGTTTCATCTGAAATAATAACTGTGTTCCACAAAGTTTCAACATAGTCTGCATGATTGTTTGCAAACTTTAAGCACTTTTGCCGAAACCATAATTACGTAACGTTTTTTTCTAATATTTCGGCCGTGATATCCGAGCACTTATTTGTGGAGTTTTCGTATGATTATAAGATTTCCTTGTTCCGTACGAGGATATACAGTTCTAGCCAAATTTTCTATCACCGTGTGCTTTGAAATAACTTTTTGGATTGCTTCAGGACTGTTGTCTACAGTTTTCCTAATTGAACGGATTGATTTTTTTTAAGAGCTCATTTCCTCGTGGCGATATTATTCACTTTATTGTTGTTATTAAAAAAAACTGTTTATTTAAGTTGATTTATTTATTTAGTTAATGAATAACTATACAATAATAAATTATCAGCTCTTCATTTATAACATATATTTAATTAAAGCAATTTGTTTTCTTTTTTAATTTTAAAACATTTGTGTTTAATTTTCTTTTTTATTTTTGTTTTAAATAAAATTAATTAATTAAAAAGGCTGCAGGGGTTATAGTCATAAGTAAAATCTTCTTATTTGGCTGATATCCAATGATGTCACTATCAGAAGTATTGCTTTGTGAGTTATCATTAATGACATCATTATGGTTGTCTAAAAAGTTCCTTTATCTCTGTATCATTTATAAAGTTTGGGAACAATTATTCCTCAAAATGACTTCTCCAAACATCAAAATTTTTGTAAACTTTGGCATACACCAGCTTTCGATGCTCTAAACATTTGCGCTATGGATGCATATTCGGAAAATGATTTGAGACAGTAATGGGCAATAACAATTCGTATTTGAAGGGTGATGCATTTTCATAACTTTGTATAGATTTTGTTCATGGCCGTCATTTTTGAACAAAGCAACTGAAATGGTTGGCGGCTCATTCTAAAGTTTTAGATGAAAATTTTGTCAGAGATAAAAGGAAAGTCCTGCTCCCAAAAAGAACCATGTCGAATCTATAATAAAAAAATATTTAGTAATTGAAAAGTTTATATTTTTTATATTTACATGTACCCATTAAAATCAGCAATATAATAATTATGCACAACACATTTGTATTTGCTGTTCAGACAATACATTTAACACATAATGGCGTGTTTTTACACAACCTCTCTATTTCATATTGTGTTTTTCCTACTTCGGATACACAATATTATAATAAAATCTATTATATTTCCTGTAATTATCAAATATTTTTGGAATGATTTTAAAGATCAAATATTGAAAAAACTACCCAAATAAGTTATATATATATTTTATAAGGTAAATATATTTCTTTGTGAAAATTTACTTTATGTTTAACGCCATTTCCTAAAATAAAAGATAAAAATCAATTGATAAAATCCGATTTACAAGGTATCCGTCAAATAATTGAATGTGTTACTAATAACAACATGAGCTTTACAGATTATACGAGTATATTGTTTTAACCCTTTCACGACCAAACCTAAACTGCTGGAAAACTTTTATTTTTTTTTTTGGATTCGTATTTAACGACCCAACATTTCTAAACAAAAGTGGCGTCAAAAATATTTTTTTTTAATTCCTTCCAGAAAAAAATTCATGGAACATATATATCCCATTGGTTATCAATGGTCAAACTAATTTACTCCGCTCAAAGCAAGTCAGTGACTTGTGTTTTTATTTTTTACATAAATAACTGTAGCTTTGGTTTTGTATATGTTGTAAATTTTTAAATACAGATCACAGAGAATCGATTACTACTTTTTTAGTTTGTACTAAAAATGGAAAGGAAAATTGTTCCTTTTGTGTGAAAGCTTTATGTTTCACAAAAAACTGTAATTGCTTCGAAGATTACCGTAACTGATTTTATATTTTTGAGATACATAGTTAGAATTAATCTTTTTCTAAGTCTTTTTATTTATAGTTTAATTAATTGTTGATTTAATATTATGAAATTTTTTAATTTAATAAAAATATAAAACTATGAAACATCTTTTTTACCCGTACTGAATTTTTCCGAATAATAAACCGATTCCAAATATTTTTGTGTTTCTGAAAACCATAAATATTGCTCCATGTTATATCAAAGTTTTAATGTTTCCGGTTAAATAACGTCCGAATTAATGACATCCAAATATCATAAAAAAACGATTTTCAGGCTTTGGGGTCACCGTCTTAGGTCACGAGAGTACGTGAGCCATTTTTTTTGGTATGGTCTGAAAGCTAATACTATCCTCTGTCGACTCAAGTGGGCTTTAAATAAATCGGTTTGAAAATGTGGAAAATATAAGAAAAAATAAAAATAGGACATATATGTCCCATTGGTTGTGAGAGGGTTAAAGCAAGGGTTGCCAAACCTATTGATTTTTTTGCTAAGTCTACGGGAAATAATTTTATATTAACTTTTCATAGACTTTGTTAGATTTGCGGTGATTATATAGGAAAACTATTCCGTTAAAGACGAGGAAGACTAGAAGAGTTGTTCCATGGTGGAATGATGGACTAGAAGGGCTCAAACGTATGGCTCGACGATTATTCAATAAGGCTAAGATTAATGGTGACTGGAACGCCTATAAAATAGCACTCAATGAATACAACGAGCAACTACGTAAATCCAAAAGGCCCACGTGGCAGAGCTATTATGAGAACATCAACGACCTTCCGGAAGCTGTGCGACTTCAAAAGGCACTCTCTCAGGATCACATAAATGGCCAAATGGGTCATACACTGAATTTCCGGAAGAAACCTGTGAACTTCTGTTGGAAACACACTTTCCATCGCCTGGGTCGGGCGGTATATATCCATGTCAACTACAGGAAGGGATGGATATCATTATCCCACAATTGATTGGACTTTTTAAATCTTGTCTTCTACATGGGTTTGTGCCATCGACATGGAGAGAAGTAAAGGTAGAATTATACCCAAGGTAGGCAGGAAATCTGAACAGTTACCTAAATGGAATAGACCGACTAGTCTAAGTTCTTTTTTCCTAAAGACAAGACACAAGTTCTGGACCACCATATCAGGGACACTTACCTGGCACGCAAACCTATTCATGAACTACAGTTTGCGTACCCACAAGGTAAATCCACAAGATCAGCTGTCCATAATATTATCGCAATGATAGAAAAGGCACTTGATGCCAAACAAATATCACTCTGTGCCTTTATTGATATACAAGGCGCCTTCGATAATACGTCATATAGAGCAATCGAAGAGGCCATGTTGAGAAAAGATAGTTAACTGGACGCTAGAGATGCTAAACTCTGGGGTCATCACACTGAATATGGGCAATACATTTAGGACCATAAGTGCCACTAGCGGCTGTCCTCAGGGAGGCGTTCTAGCGTCACTGCTTTGGACCTTGGTCATAGGTGAGCTGCTGGGGGAACTTAATGATTCAAAGCCTTAGGCTACGCAGACGATCTTGTTATCTCTGTCTCCGGCTTCGACGAGAGCACAATATTTATGCAACAGGATCTGAATTATACACTCAATTGGCATCAGAGAAAAGGGCTATCTATGAACCCATCAAAAACCATACTGATACCCTTCACTAAACGAAGGAAACTCAACCTTGTGGAACCAAGTCTGAACGGCTCGACAATAGGGTTCTCGGACAAGATCAAGTATCTTGGGGTCACCCTGGATAAATCCCTCAAATGGAACAGCCAAAAACACCGCCAGGGCTTTATATGCCTGTCAAAGACTATTTGGTAGAACGTGGGGTTTAAAGCCCAACATCATCAACTGGTCGTTTGAAACTATTGTGAAACCAATGGTTACCTATTCTGCTCTTGCATGGTGCCCAAAGGTTGAGCAAACTAATGCGAAAGCAATTCTGAACAAGGTGTACCCCATTACCTATATTGGTATCACAGGGGCGAACAGAACGGTGACCTAGAGGGTCACATGAGAGTCGCAAGGATCTTCATCCACGACCCGGTGGCGAGAGTCGTGGACAGAATGGTACCAAAAAAGATATTTATCAGGGAATTTGAAACCATGATATTAGGACGGAGCGCATGGACCAGTAGGACGTGGGATCCGGAGCAGGGTTCTCATATGTAGTTCACAGATGGCTCAAAACAATCAAATGGGTACACGAGCGCGGGCATATTTGGTCCCAATTTTCAACGTGCCCTACCTGTAGGTAAATACCCATGCATTTTTCAAGCGGAGGTCTTCGCTATCTATACATGCGTGACTGAATGTCTCAGAAGAAAGACAAAAAGGGCACTCATTTATATACAATCCAACAGTCAGGCTGCACTAAAGGCATAATGGCCTACAACGTGATGTCTAAACTGGTCTTGGAGTGCATTGAAGGACTAAACGAATTGGGTACATGCAACAGACTAACTCTATGCTGGATTCCGAGACACGTGGGGAGCGAAAGGTCCGATTGCCCGATTTCATGGGTCCGGAACCTCTCTGTGGTGTTCCAGTGGGAAACATAAAAGAAAAAGTGAGGGACAAAAGTCCAGGCCAACGGCAGGCTAAGAGATTTTTAACTCCATCCAGTGTTCAATCGGAAATACCACTTACCCACTTAAGGACCCTGACGGGATTCTTTACAGGACACTGCAATCTTATATATCATCTACGAAAGAAAGGACAATCTGCTATAGACACATGTAGGTTCTGCGAGCAGGAGGTGGAAACAGCAGAACACATTCTCTGTGAATGTCCAAGACTAAGTGGCTAGAGAATCCTTGCACTTGGAAGATACACTGTATGCCCCGCGACATATGGAATCTAAGGCCAAATAGGGTAATTGGCTTTATAAGAAGCCTCAATTTTTAGGACAACCATGGGCTGCACAAAGATCAAACTGGTCGCAGCGCGTAGAGCCTTCTTTATCTAATCTAATCTAATAGGAAAAATATTAGAATCTGACAAATATTATAGAACAAACTTTAAACGCATTTAATAAACGCATTTAAACGCATTTAAAATATTTAAAGTTTCTAATCTGAGAGTTTTTCTACAAAAAAAATATCTTATATTCATCAAAACATAGGAAGTTGAATACAATAATTTTAAAAGTTGCGAAACAAATTATGAAAATCTGATTAACTTTTATTTGAACTAAAATTTATAAATAGTTATTTAATTTATTATAACATAATATTTAATTATTACTTTTCTTCTATACCGGAGAGATTTTATTATTTCATTATTTTTCAATTATTGTTTATATTTGCATTGGTATCTCCGGACCTATTGAATCAATTTTGATGATTTTAAAAATCAACCTGCCCAGGATGTCACTGAATAATTTTCACTAAATAAGCAACGCAGCTGACCTAAGCATTACGAACCGATTGAAAATCTATATACCATTTGCATACTGGTGGGGAAGCTATAAAAACAATAATAGAACAAAAACGTATTTACGGGTCTTGTTAAATAAATGTAATTTTTTATATACAAACTGTGGTCATATATGTACCTTTGAAACATCTACACATCTAAATCCAAATCCAACTAAATAAATATACCCATACAATAAAAAAAATTATTTATTATATTCTAAAATTTTCGATGTTGGGATTATATTATAAATGTTTTACTTTAAAAAGATTTCATAATAAAATAAGTACTTGAATCGAAACAAACTTTGACAGCTGACAGATTATGACAACTGGTGATGTAGTTTACTTTTACTTGTTACCAAACATCTTTGCACCAAATATGTGACGCTTTGATTTTTTTTCATGCATGGACGTCACAAGCGATAACCGCCTAAGTCGACTTATGCATGCTATCATATTCTACTGAAAACGCTTTATATCTGCGTGAAATCCCCATGTCGCTATCACTGTTTATTAAAAAGTTATTAATGAAAACATACTGACCTAAGTCGTAATGAAGCCCCATTACATTTATATACAAAACTATTTTTCTCGAAAGCACGATATTCGACGATTTGTGTTATGTGTGCTTTTATGTTCTACTAAAAACGCTTTATATATATTTACGCAAAATCTCCATTTCTCTAACACTGTTTATTAAAAAGATATAAATAAAAATAAACTGACTTAAGTCGTAATGAAGCCCCATTACATTTATATAAAAAGTTATTTTTCTCGAAAGCATGATTTTCGAATTAGGCGGTTAATGCTTTTGACCACAGATATATTACGAGTAGTCCACAACAATCACTGTTGATTTCTTTATATTCTATAACATTTTTAAGTAAAAGACATATAATTTCATTGTCTAAAGACTGATTTAAGAATGATTCTATATATGATCATGCACTGCAATCAATCATTCAAACCGACCAAAGAGTTTTGGACTACATATAAATTAAACAAAATTAACATTTTAATTGTTTTTCGATGTATATAAAATTATGGCCACTTGCCAGTGGTGCAACTTGTTCATTTCACAAAAATCAATATACTCGTAACTAAAATAAAATTATTCCCAATTGCAATTAGCATTGCGTTTTTATACCCTATACCACTATGTGGTTTGGGTATAATGACTTTGTGCTGCTGTTTGTAACAACCAAAAATATTTGACCTAGACCCATCTTTAATTATACCGATCGAATCAGAATCACTTTCTAAGTTGATTTAACAATGTCCGTCCGTCCGTCCGTCCGTCCGTCCGTCCGTCCGTCCGTCCGTCCGTCTGTGTGTCCATGTAAAGCTTGTAATCAAACTGCAGGTCGCAAATATGAATATATTTTGATGAAATTTGGTATATAAGCTTTTATCGGCCATGGGATGAACGCTATTGAAATTGGTGAGAATCGGTCCATGTTCAGACCTAGCCCCCATACAAATTACCCATATGAAATCGACATAAATTGCCATAAGATCCAAATTGTCATATAGATCTTACTCAAATTGGGTTTGTATGCGTTCATTACATCCACTAATGAGTAGTCCAAAAATGATCCCTTTGACCCCATATAGAGCTGCTTCCCGATCTTCAGTTAAATCTATTAAAAAACAAAAATATTGCACTGATTCTTCTCAAATTTTGTTTGTACATATTTTTGCAAAATACAAGAGACTTTACCCAACATGATCAGGATCGGTCCATTTTTGGACCTAGCCCCTTTATAGATATAGCATCCGATATGAACTTTTTTATATCTGCAGCCAAAAAATTAATAAAAATCCCACTCAAATTTGGTTTTTGCTTATTTTCTATGTCCAATTAGTTGGGCCTAAGAGATAGGGTTTCTAAACGCATGGTATAGGGTATCGTATAGTCGGTCTAGACCGACTATAATTTTCTTACTTGTTTATATTGTACTGCAGAATGGTTGCCCTGCATTTGAAATTAAAAACACCCTAGTGATGAGGTCAGTAAAAAGAGCAACAATACACTTATGTGATGTGTAGGAGACATTTGGCCAAGGTTTTGTTTCTTGTTTTTTATTAGAGACCATGGTATAGTAAATATTTACATAATTGCTTTTTATGTGGCGAAAAACAATTTTTGAAGTTTTTCTGAACTTGCAGATTTATTTTTTATAAGTGACAACATGAATATTTTCTATATAAAAAGAACACAAACTGTAAAAATTTTGCCATAAAAACATTATTGGTTTGGAGCCAAAATATGTGCTTAAATTATTCTCAAAATTAGCCAGTGGCAATCATTAAATAAATATAAACGACAATGAAGTAAGTTGACATAATAATAGAAATCTGTTGGAAATCTAAAACAACCAAGTTTATAAACTACGCAGAGAGACGGTTTACATATATTTTTTTGCACATTTATTTTTTTAAGTATACCATGAAGTTGCTTTTCAATTTGTTTAACAATTATAGCCCAGTACAAGTATATGAAGAAATCATTTTGATAAGTCAAATATTCAAAACTCTGAATCCTAACATTTTCCAACACCTGCTTCTACTGTAAGAGGATTATATTTGATCGTTACTCTATATTCAATTGATTCTATTGAACGACGAAACTGTCTGAAAATTTGAGAGTAGTTACATATGTGAAGAGTTGCAATTATAGTACATCCATATATCTGTGGTCGCAAGCATTAACCGCCTAAGTCGAAACTCATGCTTTCGAGAAAAATAACTTTTTACATAAATATAATGGGGCTTCATTACGACTTAGGTCATTATATTTTTATTAATAGAATATGATAGCATACATAACTCAAATCGTTCTTAAGTCGACTTAGGCGGTTATCGCTTGTGATCACAGATATATTAAGGTGGATCGACTTCGAACAATAAGCAATAACTATTAAATGCACCCCGCTCCTAAATTAAATTTTGGATTTTTTTCCAAGGAAAACAGAAAGTTTGATACCGATATTGTACAAATGTTTTTAAAAATTCTGAAACAGGACTCCATTTTTAGAAATTTTTAATTATTAGTAAAGTAAGGAAATGTTTTCTTGACGATATGAAATTTGGTACTCACATTTTCTATGGTTTTAACATAGAGTTGCCACTCTGCTGATTATTTGATGCAAAATAAGATGATTTGGAAATTTAAGCATATTCTGTTTGTTTTTATAAATTAAATTTGCAATTTAAATTTGTATATTTTTGTCGACGCAAGATTTAAACAACAAAACGGAACAAAAACGAGAAATTTTTGGAACTAGTATGTACTGGTGCTGCTGGGTTCTGTGTGAAATTTTCTACACTCGTACTTGCACCTATTGGTCATGTCTAAAGACATTTTTTTATGGTTATATTTAATTTTTACTAAAATTCGTTAATTCTTTTTTTTTTATCATTTTGGCACAGTCGTTAACTTTTTACATATTCACAAAAAATTTGGTAAAGATTTAAAAAAATAGTCAAACGTATTTTTTTCATATTTTTATTAAAAAATTGTCAAAATAAAATAAAATCATTATGTCCGGCAGCGTGGGAGACAGTGGAAATCATTAATATATACATATGTTGCTTTTTAATCAAAGTTTTAATTTTTTTTATATACAAAAGCTTTATCAAAAAAAAAAAAAAAAAAAAAAATTATTTACGACTCATCCTAGCACTCTATGGTGCCCCTTACTTGTATATTTAACTATTTACGATGTGTGTTTTGAGAGCTTCATATTATCTTGTATGTTTATTTTAAGAAAATATGCAAAGTTTATTGCACTTATTTTTAACAGCTTAAAAACAATGGTAATGGTTTCGAAACTGAAACATCCTGCAGCAAAAATGGATTAATTGTACAAACGAAATAATAAACAGACACAATAAAAGAAGCAAATAATAACAGCATTTAATCTGAACATGGAATTGCATAAATAACCTATAAGAGGTACACAGGATACAGAATAATATTTTTGTAGCAAGGCGAAAAGCAGTTCGTAATTTTTATTTTAAAAGTGGAAAAACAAAAATGTTGATATTTTTCCATTTTGTTTCAATGAGATATTTCTGCTACAAAAGCCTGACTAAGTAAAGACTTCAGCTTCAAATATATATCTATAATATTAATAGGCGGATGTTTTGTTCTACCGTTTTATCCCAATTTTGACCAAACGTATATTATGTGAAAGGTATTTCTTTTTAGTGAAAGGTATTTCTTTTTAGCTGTTCACCAGATTTACAGATTTTTAATTTTTATACCGTATACCACTATGTGGTTTGTGTATAATGACTTTGTAACGCTGTTTGTAACTACCAAAAATATTTGACCTCGACCCATCTTTTATTATACCGATCAGCTCAGAATCACTTTCTGAGCCGTTTTAGCGATGTCCGTCCGTCCGTCCGTCTGTGTGTCCATGTCAACTTTTTAATCAAATTACAGGTCGCCAAAATTAATATATTTTGATGAAATTTGGTATCTAAGCTTCTATCGGCCATATGATGAACGCTAATTAAACTGGTGAAAATCGGTTCACGTTCAGACCTAGTCCCCATACAAATGACCCCTATGAAATCGACATAAATTGCCATAAGATCCAAATTATCATATAGATCTTAGTCAAATTGGAAAATCATTCACGAAGATACTTATTTACCCCATCTTTGAGCCAAAGTCAGAACTTTAAACAAAAAGCCATTTATGCTGGCTAGAATTGTATAATTTTTAGAAAACTAGCTGTAACCCGATGCGCTTTGCTATTCCCATCGTAAAGAAACAAAATAAAGGGAATGCATTTTGCAGAAAACTATTTTATTTATTTTTGGCGATTTTTGGTTTTTTGATTTTGTAAATAGTTGGTTTTTGTGATTTTATTTTGTGGTGATTTTAGACTTTAGCGATTTTATTTTTTGCAAATTTTTGTTTTTTTTTTACGATTTGTGGTTTTTTTGTGAGTTTTAATTTTGGCGATTTTTTATTTAGGCGATTTTTTTTTATTCGCGATTTTCGGTTTTGGCAATTTTTGATTTTGACGATTTTTTCCAATTTTTGTTATTGGCAATTTTGGGCTCAGGCAATTTTAGACCTTGGCGATTTTTTATTTTGACAATTTTTGCTGTTCGCGATTTTCGGTTTTGGGGACTTTTTTAGTTGGTCGATTTTTGTATTTTCCGATTTTTGTTATTCGCGATTTTCGGTTTGGTAATTTTTGATTTTGGCGATTTTTTAAATTTGGCGATTTTTGTTATTCGTAATTTCCGGTTTTTAGCGTTTTTTGACTTTGGCGATTTATATTTTTTTTTTTGATTTTACGATTTTTGATTTTAGCGATTTTTAATTTTGGTGATTCTGCGCATACTTTCCACTAATATTCACATCGGTAATCAATGTATTTGTTAAAAGTTTCAAGACTGGAGCTTTCATAGTACGTCATATTTTTGTATAGGAGGTACCATGCTCACAAATCCCAGACCGGCCATTTTTTATCTGATTACTCAAATTAATAGCAGATGGACTCGTACAAAGTGTCAAGGCTGCCCCTTTTATAGTACTCCCGTTATATGATATTGTATATTTATTTGTATGGGCGGAGCCACGCCCACAGCTGCAATCACATTAATAACTAATGAGCTCACACAAAGTCCCCAGCCTTTTTATACTACAGTACTACAGATATATAACATTAAATATTTCCTTTGTATGCGGCTGCACCACCAATGGGTCCAGTCCCGACAAATTTTTGTCCGACTACTCACATTAATTACTCATGAACTCAGATAGTCCCCAGGCTTTCACTATTACAGTACTCCAGATATATGGATTTAAATATTTACTTTCTATGGGGTTGCCACGCCCACTTATCTGATCCCTTCCATTTTTTTCCGACTACTGACATTAATAACTTATGAACTCGATCACAAAAATTTTTTACGCGACTATTCAAATTATATTAATATGAACATGTACATTGTCAATTATTTTTACTCCGTGGGTTCATCGCGATTCTGGTACTATGGGTATCTATAGTACTCATTCCATAATACTTATTCAAATGTAAAAAAAAATTATCACAAATGTGTATACCTCGGGTTTATTGGATCGGGAAATCCATTTTTCACATTTATTTTTGTTTCTAACAGACGCCAGGGGCGTTTTTGTGCATTTTTGTAGATTTTTTTTACCTTTTTGGGGAAAATTGGCGAAATTATTGCACAAATCGATGAATCTTTTAATTTTCCATATTTACTATAGCCCTAAATATTCAGCGCTGAAAAATATGTGGGTTTCCCATATATGACCTACATCGATTTAATTAAATTTAAGTAATGTACATAGTTTCAGAACTCTTGCTGTCGTAGTACTCCTGATATTATATGTTAAAATTATATGTTAAAAATTCACTTTAAAATATAGCCTATTTTTTCTTCCGTATAGGCAGTTAAAAATTTCAAGACGATCGCCCCAGTGGTGTAGTCTCCTATAAACCAGAAACAAACAGACAAAACTCTATTTTAATATATGTACATAAAAGATTTGGAATACACTTTTGTACAATTTAGAGTTTAAGGGTTTGAGCAGTCTTTTTTCTACAGAATAATTAAAATATTTCCCATTAGCACGTAACAGGTGGAAGTAGCTCGGTGTGGGTATTGATAAATAGGAACATTGTGAAGAAAATTAATATAAAAAAAAAATAAAAATCTATAACCCAAACGCACTTCAATGCGACTGTTTTTGTAAATAAATTCTGATCTGTTAAACTCGTAAAACGTAATAAAAATTTTTCTCACAAACAAGTTGTTTCAAATATGTTGTTGATTTTTTTCGGAAGTAGTTTTACTACTCAGACTATATCATGAGTTCTATGTGCTTGAACGTAACAAAAAATTTAAAAAACAGCTGCACACACTTTTCAAATCAAGTTAGTACTATTATTGTTTTTTAAACGATCGAACCCCGCCTTGCACTTACCCAGCCCACCCGAGCGAGGGGGCACGCCCTTTAACGTGGGAACCGCATACACACCATGGTCCGAATCGTGGCGAATTCCAAGAGCTGGCAAGTACAGACTATGTCATCAGCTGATATTAGGAATAGACAAACTTAAAAAACATAAAGAACAAAAAAAATTAGTTAATTGAGGAATTCAATTATATCGCGCTTTACTTTCAATACATTACAATTAAAATCAACGAAATTGTGTAACACATTATAATCATGACAAATTCTGCGGAAAGGATAAGAATTAGTCCTAAATTAGACCCAAAATAGTCCAAATGCAGCTGATTAAAATATCCTGTGAATCTACAAGGTATGTTAAAATTTAAATTTGATAACAGAAACTCCGACTCAACGTCACCATTCGCAAGGTTGAAAATAAAGGTGACACCCAACATGATCGTCCTACTTTCAAGAGTTGGAAGTCTGATTAGCTTTAGTCTGTTAGTATATGATGGTAACTCATCATAACTCCAACAGATACGTAAAAAATTGCTTTTTCCGATCAAATTCAGATTTACAACAAGTAAGAAAATTATGCAATGGGTTTCGAGAGAAGCTCTTGAATCCAACTTTGCTGAAGCAATAAGAGAATATAGAAATTAATCATAAGCCAAAGTTTAGTGCCATTGTTATTAATTTCTAAAGTACATGTAGCTGATCTTATTTTTATATGAGGACTGGGTCAAACAATGAATTTATCATGGCCATATTTAGTGGTAAAGTCACTTACTTTTCTCAAAAATATATAAAGCTAATTTGAGAAAATCTATGGAATTTTTTTTTATTGGTTTAAATAAAGACCAGGAAGCAGGTATATTTTTGGATTACTGGTTAGGGGTACAATAAACACACACACAGCAAATTTTTTGGATACATTTATGATAACCTGGGTTTTACGAACATTTTAGTCAGTTTGATACGAGCTATTTGAATGGGGGCTAGGTCTCAACATTTACCGAATTTCATAAATTTCAATAGTTTTCGCTCTATGGTCGATAAAAGCCTATATACTAAATATTATCAGAAATATATTCATACTTCCAACCAATAGTTTGAGTACGAGATTTACATGGACAACACAGAAGCACAGACGGACAGACGGACACGCTTAATTGAGACAGTGATTCTGAGTCGATCTGTATAATATTATTGGTAGATACTCATTATACCCTCACCAGTTTGCATCTTTGCAAAGAAAGCAATTTATCATAGAAGAACATTTTTTGATACCTTTTGAAGTTTTTACAATTTACTAGCAGATTCCAGCACTTGAAATTCGAGTGATATTCTAGGAAATGTTATTTTTGCAGTAATAAAGACCCTAAAGGTATGTTTCACAATTCAACTCATTTTAAATTAAGAAAACAAAATCAACACATTAACACAAACACATTAGCAAATTTAATAAACACACACATATACATATCATTGTATAATTTTATGTATGTGTTAGTAGCAACTTTAAACGATCATAACTCCAAAAAATATTCCAGACGATGAAAACCTGTAAATCTGGGTAACAGCGTAAAAGAAATACCTTTCAAATAATAATTGTCAAAATCGGGGTAAAACTGTGAAACTTACATCGGTCACAAGAAATCGCCTTGTCTATTAATATTATAGATGTAAAATTACAAAAATTATTATTATTATTTGCAAATATTAAGATACTGTAATGAAATTAGGTCATTTAGCAGCCATATGAAATTGAAATCGGTGAAAGTCGGTACATATTCAGATCTGTCACCCTGGTTACGTTTAGAACTTCACTAAATCCTCATTCTCATGTATACCGTGACCAGATTTGGTTTCGGTTATTTTTATCACTAATTCATTAATCCTAAAATAAAACTTGTTGGAGAAAAAATAGTCGCACGTAAAGTGCATTTTGGTTTTTACAAAGTGTAATCACTGGCAAAAAAAGCACTGTCGATTGTGAACATTTCCTGATATATACTGGGACATATTTGTCTACGCTACGAAAATTCATATATTTGCAGGAATACTTGCAAATTTGCATCACTTTTCTTTAAATAAAACAAGTAAGAAAATTATAGTCGGTCTAGACCGACTATACGATACCCTATACCATGCGTTTAGAGACCCTATCTCTTAGGCCCAACTAACTGGACATAGAAAATAAGCAAAAACCAAATTTGAGTGGGATTTTTATTAATTTTTTTGGCTGCAGATATGAAAAAGTTCATATCGGATGCTATATCTATATAGGGACTTGGTCCAAAAATGGACCGATCCTGATCATGTTTGGTAAAGTCTCTTGTATTTTGCAAAAATATATACAAACAAAATTTGAGAAGAATCAGTGCAATATTTTTGTTTTTTAATAGATTTAAGTGAAGATCGGGAATCAGCTCTATATGGGGTCAAAGGGATCATTTTTGGACTACTCATTAGTGGATGTAATGAACGCATACAAACCCAATTTAAATAAGATCTATATGACAATTTGGATCTTATGGCAATTTATGTCGATTTCATATGGGTAATTTGTATGGGGCTAGGTCTGAACATGGACCGATTCTCACCAGTTTCAATAGCGTCCATCCCATGGCCGATAAAAGCTTATATACCCAATTTTATTAAAATATATTCATATTTGCGACCTGCAGTTTGATTACAAGGTTTACATGGACACACAGACGGACGGACGGACGGACGGACATTGTTAAATCAACTCAGAAAGTGATTCTGATTCGATCGGTATAATTAAAGATGGGTCTAGGTCAAATATTTTTGGTTGTTACAAATAGCAGCACAAAGTCATTATACCCAAACCACATAGTGGTATAGGGTATAAACAGTCGGAAACGTTATCCATATATCACTCGTACCAAGCCTTTAAACATATTACTCATACGCTCATACAAATTGTCAATGTAAACAAAAAATTTAAATATTTTATGAAATAAATTTTAAAACCTCTTTCACAAAAGCAAAATAAAATTTTCTTTGAAATAAAATTGGCGTTGTTAATATCCCCCTTGAACATGACAAAAAAAAATTTGTGCTGCTTCGTAAAAGGAAATATTTTACTTGGTATTGCAAATGGTAATACATTTTGTTTGAAATAGACGTACTGGCTAACTCAAAATAATCTCAGACAATTGTGTAGTGTTGTTCAAGTATAAAGAAAAGTTTCCTATTAGACATTAACAATACATGATGGTTCGAAAAATATCTTGAGGCAAGTTTCTGTTTCAATGGAAGTCAAAAAATTGCTTTCATCCTTTTAAAGACACAAAAAGGGTTATATTTTGACATAACTTTTAAAAACCCCCCCAAAAGATAATGATTTTCTTCAAATAAGATTTTTCTCCATTTTTGGTATGAATATTTATTCATATTTTTTAATTTGTTGTTAAGGAATTCTTGATTAATCTAGCAAACCAACTAAATTGATTTGTGTAGGTTTTATTTATTATTAACTATTAATTGAAAAAACACTTGTTATATCACATTCACTAACGCAATTATTTAAGTAAAATGTGCAGAAGTAAATAATGTTTATTTGTTAAAGTAAATAAATAAATAATCAACAACATTTAACACGCAACTTTGTTTATAATTTTTTCGCTGTTGTTTGTTTTTGCGTAATACAATTATTTATATATAAAAGTGTATTAAACAGTAGTATTTATTTATATATAAGTATATATATATTTTTTAATCATTATACTGCATTAATTATGATTCTCTTGTAAGCATTTGTACTGTCGTAATTTATGAAAGTGAAGGTGGTACAAAAATAATAAAATTTATGATGTTCAGTTAGTAAAGCTCCTTACTTTATTTTATTTTATTTTTCGCCTTAACGAAATTCAAGGTGAGTTACAATGTATTTCCTATTTTTTTTTATGTAAGTAAAAAATTAAGAAAATGTGTGAAATCAATGGAAACACGATTTTCCTTGCATCAATCTTTGTTTTCGGTTACCTTTAACGGAAATATATGTGCAATGTAGGGGCATCTTTTTGGTCAATATTCGGCATAAAAAAATCTTTTCAGAAAGTGTTTAAGCTATTCACCCATATCTAATAAAAATATGCGCCTATAGAATATATTTTTGATGATGACAAAAAAAAAGAGTAGAAGACGGGGCGTGGTAGAGAAGAGAAATCATAACTACTGTATAAGTATTATAGTTTTGATTATATTAAACATTGTAACTATTCTTAAGTTTTAACTGCTTACATTATTTCCATTTGAAATTTGTCTACAAAGGCCGATCGTGAGGTTTAAATATGCGTTTATCTCAGAAATACTCGTACTTGAATTAATTTTTCATGCATACTCAGGCTTGTTCATGCATAGTGTGGTAAAGCATGAGTTTTCATATCGTACAGATTTTTTCTTTATATTAATCTCAAAAGATAGAGTAGTAATTTATATATTTTTAGAGTATTTGTGCATTTATATTTTTAATTTGCACTATTCTCAGTTTAGTAAGATTTTCCATATGTGATGTATGGATTTTACATTCAACACAATGCACTTTTTACATATATTACAGATTTGGCCAGAGAGCAATTATTTTTTTTTTGATTTTTTTTTTTAATTTTAATGTGCTCGTATATTTGCCAATAAGAACAAAATAATCTAACCCATAAAAACAGTTTTTATAAAAACTCTTTCTTTCCTTATGCATATGAGTTTTGAATCTCTCCGTGACTGTGCGTGACTTTGCCTGACTATCTTAAAATTAGTCCTTGGTCAAAACAAGTCTATGGAAAAAGTTTCAGATCGATCGGATGAGGTGAAATGGGGCTTGAATCACTTCGTGACTGTGCGTGGCTACCCCAAAAGTAATGTATAGTCACAACAGGACTATGGGCCAAATTTCAGATCAATTGGATGAGGAAGAATGGGGTTTCCCCATGGCAGGCAGACAGACAGACAGACAGAGATTATGAGTTAAAAAAATGATTTTAAAAATGAATTATTGTAAACTGAAACCTGATTGATTTATTTAACGATTTTATTTTCTAAGTAATATTAATGGTACCTATATAGTGTATTGTGATCTGATTTTTGAGTGTAGAAGAATAATTTATTAAGATAACCAAATAGGAATTGTGTTAATTTAGTCTAAAATAAATTACTGTAAAATGTTGTTACCTTTTAACGATGGCAATGTTGCTGTCTCTTCAAATATATTTTTTAAAGGCTTACAGAATTGCACACAAAGTTAAAGAAACATTAAAATTTTCATTTTTATTATACTTTTATATTCTAAATATATTTTTTTGACTTTATTTTTGCAAATCTTTAGCAGGGAGTACAAATATTTTAGCTATAACTAATGAGAAATATTCTGATGACCAGAAAGAACTTGAAGCCATTTGAATCCAACATGTGCGTTTTTAAAATAAAATCCTTATGATTGATAAAATCATAATGCTTTTTTTGTATTCAAAAATACGAAATTTGTTTCTTCAACTCGAACTTTTCACCTTACATGACATGCCGCAAAAGCTTTTGAATACCACATATATTATTGAAGGTTTTTTTTCATTAAATTGGAGAATTAAATTATTTATAAACAAAGATGATGTTATTCGCGTTGTAAATTCCAAAAGCCACATACTATAATGGCAGATAGCCAAGTCTGTCCAGAAGGTAGGAGGAACTTTACGTTTTTTATAAAGATGGAAGATGAATTTTTCCAAGCACTGGATAATGTAATAATAATTTTAAATTATAGCAATAAGGCTCATCTTCATAATAATAAATCCTTCAATGTTGATTTATTTTTTCCGTAATAACTTTCTTGCTCTAATGCTTTGGGACTTTTTTTTTATCTAACTTTCAAGATAAAGTTTTTGCATTATAAGAAATACCAAATTATTTGCAACTCCACTGGCAAATATTCGACTGTGAAACGTTATGGTGTTGACTCCCAACCTAAAAAATTTTCTGACCTTTTCAGATTTTATCATGTTTAAAATATTAAAAATGCGATATAATTCTTGTAATCTCTCGGAATGAAGAATCTAAGAGTTATTGGATCTCTATATAAAAAAAAATGAACAATGAAGTTCAACATTTTTGAAGTCATCGAATGCAAACTCCTTCTTTTGTCTGGTTTCTCGAAGTTCTTATCGAAACTAACAAAGCACCATTTTGGTATTGCTACTTTATATTTTTATTATATTTATATTTTATATACAAAAAATTTAAGAAATTTGTATCACTATTTAATATGTACGCATAGTTTTTCTGCACGTTCTAAGAAGATGTTTTAAGTGATAAACTATTGAAGTAACCACCTGTGCATTATGTATGTCATAAACTTATTGTCTTAAGTCATTGTAAATGCCGCTTTAAAAATACGTTTACCAGTTGTTGTCATACGAAACTTTAGCATAAGACGGTTTCATTAGAAACAAGTAGGAAAATTATAGTCGGTCTACCATACCCTATACCATGCGTTTAGAGTATCGATTCAACTAATTGGGTGTACAAAAGAAGCATAACCCACATCTGCGAGTAGAATTGTTGTTAATATTTTTGTCTGCACATTTGAAAAAAATCATTTGGATGCTCTATCTATATGGGGATTATGTCGGAAAATGGACCGATCCTGACCATATTTGGCAGAATCACTTAATTTTTGCCAAAACATATATAAACTAAATTTGAGAAAAATCTGTTCAATGTTTTTGTTTTTGATAAAGGGTTTATTTTTGGACTGCTGATTAATAAACAAACCTAATTTCAGCGAGAGGCATATGATAATTTGGATCTTGTAGCAATTTTATTCAATCTCATATTGGGCATTTGTATGGGGACTAGGTCTGAAAATGAACCAATTTTCAATGGACGGATGGATTGTCGGACGTCGCTAAATCCACTCAGAAACTGATTCTGAGAAAGCGATTCTGAGTCGATCGATATATAACAAAAGATGGGTCTAGAGGTCAAATAGTTTTGATAGTTACAAACATGCAGCACAAAGTCATTATAACCTGACCACATAGTGGTATAGGGTATATATAACAACATATTGTGTACATGTGAATTTGAAGTTGAAATTATATTTTCATGCAAATTATTTTTTAAGTTGAGATGGCGAAATAAATTAAATGTGTATTGAAAATTAAATTTAAATTGAAATCTATACAGGAGTTCAATTTCATTCCCAAAAATGCTATTCAATCAAATAAGATTATTTTCTTCCGCTTCAATTTGATTTTCAATGTAAAAATTAAGTTTTTCTATTCACCAGCAAACTGAAAATGACCTTTGTATAATAACTTAAGTATTATATTCATATTAAATGTTTACCTTGCTCTTTAAGATAAAATTACCACGATTCTAAAACAAAATCTTAGCAATTTCAACACAATGAATAAAGTAAAACAACAAAGTTTTCTGGTTATATAAATTCATATAAAACATTTACATACATGTAAATAGAACTCAATGCTTTTTACTTATGTTTTGTTGTTCTTTATTTTATTTCAGCAGCTCCACTCGGAGTATAGGAGCACTTATCGTTGGCATGAGTTTACTGGTAATTCAAGGCCAGAAGTGGTTCGACGCGCACCAGCGCCAAATCCAAGTCAATTTGTGGGTAAGTTCAAGAACATATTGATTACATTCTGAATACATCTGTAATATATTTCATAAGCAAATACAAAGAACAAAATTGATTGTTTGATTTATGTGTGGGTGTTTGTTTTGTTTTTTTTTTTTTGGTCTATTTTTAGGTGCCACAAATGAACCACCATTGCCACGAAGGAAAAAATGTCCAGAATTAGCGTATAAATCGCACGAGTTTATTATAGGTTCCGAATATACAGATGCACGCAATAATGCTGCAAATCGTATGCCCAGAGTAAGTTTTTTGTTTTTAAAAATAACAAAATCAATATCAATAATATCGCATTTTAATAATATTTAATTTCAATTTTTAATTTACATTTTCAATATTCACTTTTATAATGACGTTTTTCCTGGTTTTAAAATTAAATCCTGATTTAAGTTTTAGTTTAGTTTAGGGACTACTCTTACTTTATTCGTTGCTTTAGACCTATTTACTGTTAATTATGGTTTTATTAAAACTTTTATTTAGACATTAAATTTAATTTTTAATCCCTGTTTTAATATGATTAATCGTGGTTAAATACAAATTAATAACATTATTGTTAGCGGACCACCATGGTTCAAAATTAAATTTTTTGTCTGAAAGTCTAAATATTAAGATATTGATATCAAATTTGGCATGGGGGCAATTCCATATGTGACGGAATGACATTTTGAGTTGTAGAATTGTAGTTAAGGCTATTCCACAAAGCTATTTGCAATTGAAAATTCATTCTTCGGTTTAAAAATGATTGTAAATGATTAAGAGATTTAAAAAAAAGTCAGAAACAATTTTTTCACTATTTAATTCTTTTATTTTTGAATAATTTCGCATTGTGTGATGGTATGACATTTTTGCTACCATGACTCTGTCCTGGTAATAAAAACTGGGAACTTTTGTGAATTAAGAAGCTAATCAGTTTTTAAACTAATGCATATTTTACATATTATATACAAGCAATATAAAATTATAATTTAGAGCAACTTACCTGTAATATGTTGAAGTTATTAACTGTCATTTGACGTGACGGAATGTGTTAAAAGAAAATTGAGTTAACAAATAATTATTTATATTTATTTTATTATATAGAATACTTGTAAGAAATTACATTATGTAACTTGGAATATATTTTAATATATTTTTAAACTTACTTAATATATATGAAAAAAAAAATTTTTTTTCATCAAAGTTGACATTTTTATGGAATTGCCCATGGGTAATGACTTGACTAAAACAAAGCTAAAAATATTTTGGGCAAATTGTTCCACGCCTTTGCCCCGCCTACTTATTGATCATTTTTAAAAGTTGTTTTCTTTGTCTAAATTCAACATGACTAGATTTTTTATTTAAACTTGAAACATTTAATACTAGTTTTAATTTTTCAGCATGAACAATGAAAATAAATTAAAATTTAAGAAATTATAATATATGATACACAATATGTTTTTTTTTTTGCCATATTTCCCCATAGTTTAACAACAAATTCACCGAAATTTTATAACAAAAATCGTGTTTTTCACTTTTGCCGAAAAAAAATTAAAAAAACTTTTCCTGATTACCTCGGGAAACATGTCACATTTTAATCGCATTTCGATTTTTTTATTTCACATAATCCAGTAACGAGTTATGATGTTCACTGCAAAATAACTTTTTTCGACGCGCCTCCGGAGATTCGCTGTAACGGATTTATTTATTAAAAAATTGAAAATTATGGAAACAGGGTATAAATAACATTTGAAGTAGTTATACCCTGTTTCCATAACACAATTCATCACAGACGAACGAAAATTTGCGTGCATTTTGTTTTTGTTCTTCATACAAATTTTCGTTCGTCTGTGACGAATTGTGTTATGGAAACAGGGTATTAAAGTTTATATATAACGTGTAGATGAGATAAATAATCCAACATTATTCATATCTTCAAAAAAAATTATGAAAATACGCCTTTTTTCGCCTTTAAAACCTTACCCTCCTTCTGAGGCTCTTATATAGTTTGTCCTGTGCCTTTGAAGCATTTTATCCAAGACTTCCAACAGGCACCATATACGTGTCCATTATTTGATATCCATGTACTAATATTTTGTTTATAGTTGGTAACATTGGGTACCAAAAATACTTCTTCATGTACAAAGTAATGGTATTAGAACACAAAGTTTTGAACTTTTCGGTATTTACCGCGTGCTTGCCAGAAATCGCTATTAAAATTATATGGAAGTTGTGGAGAATTTCACAATCAAAATTTAATATAGACGATAATAACGTGGTATTCGAAAATGCTCCTCTTGTTGTTCCCCATCATTACTATTTCCACTGCCATTTGGTTTTGGTTTGTCTACATTGAGACCAGGGCTCTTCATTACCCGAGCTTGGAGCTACTCGGGCTACTCGAGCTCAACGAGCATGTAAAAAAATAAATATAAGTATCTAGTGTAAGAAATGTATACTTTTTAGAATTGCACAAGTACCAAGAATATCATCCTTAAATTTCACTTGAATCGGACTGTCCTACTGGCGCGGGGAAACTACTACTCCAAAAAGCTCGACGCCTTTCTATACAAATGTATGGAAATATTCACTTCATAGATGTTTGACATCATTTAAAAAAAATTCCAAAATACATGGTATGATTTTATATATTTTGAAGTTAGTTTTATACTGATAGATTAGCCTCCTGAAATATTAAAACATTCTGATAAAAGCTATGGAGTGGGCTAACTACTACTCGAAGAAGTTCACCCACTTTCCACTCAATTGTATGAAAATATGATCTTCGTATTTGTTCGATGCCTATTTACAAAAAATTTTTCAAGAACACTTGGAAAAAGCTCCTAGTATTTTAATAATATGAATATATGTAGAGAATATGTTTGCAAAACTTCAAAGCATTTCGACAAAAATGTTGGCGTGTGGGCACAACTACTCAAAAAAAATTCCAAAAAAAACATTTTTTTTTTTAATTTCTTCACTGCCTGTTATTGACTATGTTCATAGATTACTCATAAAAAAAATTTAAACCATTCCGACCAAAATTGTGGCGTCGGTATAGCACTACTCGACTGATATTGGCCACTTTCTATACAAATGTGTGAAAATGTGCTCTTATTTGAAGTTTGATGATATTTTCCAGAAAATTTTTCACAATGACGTATCAAAACATTATATTCGTTAGAGCTGTGTATATGAAGAGAACACTTCCTTTAAGTTTCAAAGCAAAAATTGAAACTTGGAGGAACAAAAAACATAAACTAAAAAAAAAAATTATTTTTTTTTACTGCCCGTAATTGACCTTATTCACAGATGACTCATATAAAAAATTAAGTCATTCCGATTAAAATTGTGCTCTTAGCGAACAACTACTCGAAAAAGATCAGCCACTTTCTATACAAATGTGTGAATATTTGCTCTTATTTCAAGTTTGATGTAACTTTAAAAATAAATTTACATCATGACTTGCTATATCGAGATAATCTTCTTAAAATTTCAAAGTATTCCGACAATAATTGTGTTGTTGGCGAACAACTACTCGAAAAAGCTCCACCGCTTTCATACATTTGGGTGGAAAGTGTATGATATTTTTCGAGTAGCAGTTAGCCTAGTCCATAGTTTTTATCAGAATGTTTTAATATTTCAGGAGGGTAATATATCAGTATAAAATCATACCATGTATTTTGGGAATTTTTTTTTAATGAAGTCAAGTGAAGTGAAGTGCATATTTCCATACAATTGTATGAAAAGGCGTTGAGCTTTTTCGAGTAGTAGTTTGCCACCGCCATGGCGCACCAGTAGGACAGTCCGATTCAAGTGAAATTTAGAGATGATATTCTTGGTACTTGTGCGATTCCAAAAATTATACTAGATACTTATATTTATCTTTTGACATGTTTTTTAACTTTAAAGAAATATTTACGCTGAAAGTCTTTTAATATTTTTCCCAAATTGCTATCAACTCAAACTTATATTCCATCAGCTGACTTTGATCGTGCGCCACAATTAAAAGGTTTCCAATACAACACGATTTAGTATATAGAAAATAATTTGAATTTATGCCAAAAATCTCATTTTGAACAACAGTGCGGTGTTAAATAAACTTTCCGATCAGAATTTTCTCGTTGATTAAAACAAAATTTTATTATACCCTATACCACTATGTGGTTTGGGTATAATGACTTTGTGCTGCTGTTTGTAACAACCAAAAATATTTGACCTACACCCATCTTTAATTATAACGATCGAATCAGAATCACTATCTGATTCGATTTAACGATGTCCGTCCGTCCGTCCGTCCGTCTGTGTGTCCATGTAAAGCTTGTAATCAAACTGCAGGTCGCAAATATGAATATATTTTGAAGAAATTTGGTATTTGATCTTTTATCGGCCATGGGATGAACGCTATTGAAATTGGTGAGAATCGGTCAATGTTCAGACCTAGCCCCCATACAAATGACCCCTATGAAATCAACATATATTGCCATAAGATCCAAATTATCATACAAATTTTAGTCAAATTGGGTTTGTATGTATATATTACATCCATTAATCAGTAGTCCAAAAATGATCCCTATTGGACAACTCTTAGTCATAGGCCCCATATAGAGCTGCTTCCCGATCTTCACTTAAATCTATCAAAAAACAAAAATATTGCACTGATTCTTCTCAAATTTTGTTTGTATATATTTTTGCAAAACACATGAGACTTTACCAAACATGGTCAGGATCGGTCCATTTTTAGGCCTAGTCCCCATATAGATATAGCATCCGATATGAACTTTTTCATATCTGCAGCTGAAAAAATTAATAAAAATCCCACTCAAATTTGGTTTATGCTTATTTTCTATATCCAGTTAGTTGGGCCTGAGAGATAGGGTCTCTAAACGCATGGTATAGGGTATCGTATAGTCGGTCTAGACCGACTATAATTTTCTAACTTGTTTTAGATTGTGATTGTGAGTCATATAATATTATATTTAAACTATAATCGTCCTTTAATTGTCTTAGTCCTTCAAAATCTTACTTATAGCTCTTTAATGTAGTTTTTACATGTGCTAATGGCTGTTGTTAAATAAAATAAAATATTATAAAATGTTTTATTGAGTTTTTTTATTCCACCATTTTCATTCATACAAACATATATTATTTTTTGTTTTGTCATATTTTCCGCTATTAGTGCAGTATGTCCTTTTAACTGTTGGCAATACATAGCTGTCTTTGTCTTCTGTTTTATGAATGCATTTGAAATTTTATCCCAGGAAGGACATTATTTCAATCACTCAGATTGTGAATAGAGAAAAGCTTTCACAAGCAACAATTTTTTTATCAGCAGTTTTCAGAAGATATTTTTTTACAATGAAATTTATTAAATCCTGACAAAAGTAATCTATAAATATCATATAGTTTCGGTTTTTATTTCACCGTTCTTCAGTACGGAACTGTGGGTTCAATAAGTGTGGGTTACTGCTACGTGAGATCTGGCAGATAGTCAAGAACATAGTTATATACTTTATGGGGTCCTCGATTTTTGCGACCTCAGTTTCTTTAACTGGTAACAGTATATGTTCTCATTTCATTTAGCCTTCACTGAGAGTTGAAATTTGGCACAGGTTTATTCCTTCTTTCAATTTGATTAGTGCTACATTTTTCAATATTTTTAGATTTTTTAGAAAAATTTTTTCGACTATGTGGAATCTTATTCGCTCAAAATAAAATAACGACTGAAAATAAAAAATATGTAAGAAACAAGATACTATGTTTTTATCATACTCAGTAATTAAATACTAACAGATTCCAGCCTTCGAAATTCGAGCGCAAATTCTAGGAAATTTTATTTTTTCATTAAATAAGGACCCTTAAAGTATGCTTATCAATTATAGCCAATTCACAAATCAACACAAAAAACAAACTGATTTTTATTACAAACACATTAACAAACTTAATAAACACACACATAGCATTGTATAATTTTCAAAGTTCAGAAAAAAACACACACTGAATAAAAAACTCGTACATATATGTAAACAAACAAAACTTACCCCAACACACACATATTTTTATTTTCATACCAATTATGTTTGTTTTTAAATTTTCTTCGGTGCCCAACACAACCATGACTGTGTTCGTTTTAATATTTCGTTATTTACACGAACATTTTTGTATCACATACTTAAGTCGTGTTTAAGTCGTGTTTAAAATATAACTGAACTCGAACCTGTTTATTGTACATGTTCTGTTTCTTCTCACTACACGAGCCACAACACGACTTAAAATATAACTGAACTCGAACCTGTTTATTGTACATGTTCTGTGTTTTTTTTTCAGTACACGTACCAGAACATGAACTTCAAATAAAGCAACACTCAAAAATGTGTGCTTTATGTGTGATTGAAACAAAAAGTATGTGATACAAAAATGTTCGTGTAAATAACGAAATATTAAAACGAACACAGTCATGGTTGTGTTGGGCACCGTAGAAAATTTAGAAACGCACATAATTGATATGAAAATAAAGATATGTGTTGGCTGCTTTTGAACAGAACATTGTGTGTTTCATGTGTATATTTTCTGAACCTTGATAATTTTATGTATGTGTTAGTAGCAACTTTAAATGCAATTTACTCAAAATAAAGGAAAAAATTTAAGAATCTGTAAATCTGCAAAACGGCTAAAAAAAATACCTTTCAAATAATATATGTATGTTTGGTCAAAATCGGGATAAAACGGTAGAACAAAACATCAGTCACAAGAAATCGCCCAGCCTATTAAAATTATAGATGCAGAAGGAGAAATTATATTAAAAACAAATGTCATAATCAAAAAATCTAAGTCTGATAAAATAAACGATTTTCTACTTCATGCGGTTTGGGCTCAGTTTTCTTACTTATTTTTTCATTGAATTTACACAGCTGGGTTTATGTTTAAAAATACTTTTTCGTGTTTATTGCTAGCGTGATCTGACTTATCATATTGTCAAGAAAATAATTGAATTTCTCACATGCCAAATCGATTGATTACCCTTTCTGATTTACAAAAATTTTAATGTGAAAGCGCTTGATTGACGACAAATTTTTCTAGTAATGAGAAATAACACCACAAAATGTTAATATTTACTTATGTATATGTATGCCGATTCAAAAATTGTAACTGGAAAATTCAATCATCTAACGTCATACTATCAAAAATCGATACACTGAGATTATTACGAATAATAATAGATATAACATAACTCTAATTCCAACAACTAAAGTCCATTTTAAGGAAAATGTAAGCATTTATAAATTCAGCCATTAGAGCATCGCTTGGAGCATTGCAATCAACATCAATAAACAATGTGTGCTTCAAAACTTATATTACTGCACTTAATACACAGAGAGAAATCCTTACTACTAAAATTATCCGTATATTATTACACAACTTTAATAGTCCATTAAACCAGATAGTTAAAGACAATTGGAATGAAGTAGACATTTGCTTTCTAAACTGCTCTAATAAATCTAAACGCCTTCTACACTGGTCATTAGACAGAACCATACATGAATTGTAAAAATCAAATTCTAAACTAACTCTATACCAGAATTTGTTTGCCATGATGCAGAACAAATTAAAAGACCGCAAGCTCTTTTTCACTGACGGTTCCAAAACAAGCCATTCGACCTCATGCAGCATTACAACTGAGAAGGATATTATATAAATATATCTTACATCAACCTTTCCACAGTTGATTTTAGTCGGCATATATTGAGAACAAAAAAGGAAAATTCGCAATATGCTCCGACTCTCTTCACTTTAATCAATTTTCTAACATAAGAAATATATTTGTTAAAAGATACCCCGATATATCATTGGGTTCTAGGCCATAGACGAATTGAAATGAACTTGCGGATTTTGCCGCCAGAAACACCGAAAGTTAACTCTTGCAATCGACGCAAATTTTCAATCGAAGAGATATAGATGGACTAATCAACAACCAATATATTAACACTGATAATAATATTATCCGTAGTCAAATTCTACATGGTATCAAAATATTAATTATAGTAGAAAAACTATTTACTGATGTGATTGTAATTCTATTAAATTTCAACATCTTTGTCTGGGATGCACCAGAGTTTCACACGGCTCTTAATTTAATATAAATCGCACTCCATAGTAGGGCACAATTATTATTTAGTTCTAAAAATGTTGAAACGAAAACGCCTTCCTAAGTAACTTTAGCATGTGATTTGGCCAAGAACAACTAAGTTAACTTAAACAATCCATTGTAGAGGGAGAGTAGTAATTTCAGATGTCTTAACGAGGGATAGGATTCATATAAACCCGATTTAAAATATAAAATCTGAGTTAATATTCAGATTTAGCGTTCCAAATTTGGAAAACTATGCTCCATTTTCAGGGTCTGGGCTTTTATCAAATGTGTCATTTTTCCTCAATATTTGGTATAGTCAGTGTTAGATGAAATATTCTATTATATTTAAAACTAGCTGATCCGGAAAACGTTGTTTTGCCATATAACTTATTTCTATGCATCTCTGTATGGGAGGTGCCACGCCCACTAGTGATCACGCCCATTTTTCACATAACTTCTCATACTCATCATTCGTGAACTCATACGTAGTTTCGACTGTCGGGTTTATAGTACTCCAAATAATTTTTTTTTTGTATGGGAGGTGCCACACCTAGGAGACATTTACCGATATTTAAAAACACCGGAAATTCGGTAAAACAATTTTTTTTACCGGTTTACCGGTAATTTACCGGGTTTTCTGTTCAAATACTAAATATTAAGAATCAATTGACTAATAGCAGCAAAAAATTATTAGTAGTGAATATATTTATAAAACAGGGTCGGTTACAGTAAAAAAATATTTTTTTATAAAATAAATTATAATCCATTTAAACACAAAAAACATAAGTACTTCACGTATAAAATAATAATAGTTTGTCGTAAATTACAGCTTCAAACCTCACTATTCGTGGAGCATAAACTGTTTATTAAAATATGCTCTTAAAAAACACATTGCGCTTAATGTTTCGTCGTTCAACCTGCTTCGGTATTTTGTGGCAATAAAACCTGCGGCCGAAAAAGCTCGTTCCGACTCTACGCTAGTTGGGCGAACTGTTGAAATGTACTTTTGTAGCTTGTTTAAATATTTTCCTTTAATATTTTGCTCCTTGAAATATGACATTTCTTTCCTTACTATATGTAAGAGACCGGATGATGTCTTCGGATCACTAATCTCTTCGTGTAGTTTTTATTTTATTTTTAATAATTGAATTTAGTCTTTCTTTTATTGACATATCTTGACCTAATATCGCTCCTATGGATGAAACCGTAGATTCAGTAGTCGACTTTGTTTCACACACTTCGACAACTTCAGGTTCTGTAGTTTCGAAATCTTTTTTTAAAAATTGTTCAATGACTTCAACAATTTGTTTGTTCATTGTTATATCGTTCATGAAGATAAGAATATATAGTATATCAGAATATACGGCTCTTCTCTCTCTTATTCGAAGTATTAAATCCTGCTTCAATTCGTTACATAAGACATTATTTTGATGGCTTAGTTCATCCAACATGAACTTAAGTGTCAAATCTGCAACATATAAATTAGTGTCCCTTGAACAGAGAGCTTCCACTGCTACTTTAACAGGTTGCAAAGCCGTTATAATATTTGACACAACATTGAGATCATTTTCTGATAGATATATATCGGATTTAATATCGATTAGACTCTTACGTACACAATTTTTAATTTCATAAATTCTTTTCAACATTATTAACAAACTGCTCCGCCGTGTTTTTGTGTCAAGGATTAGCGAAAGTTCTTTTCTAAATTCATCCTTAACATATTTTTGAAGGATGTCATTTTTTGTTGGTGATCTACGGAACATGACAGCAATTTTCCGAATTTTTGTAATTATAGGACCAATAGTTTCATGTTGGATTGAAAAAAAGCTCAATATCTTCCATTACTTATTCCTCCTCACTATGGTCAGATGCTGTAACAGCCACTTCTTGATTTTCGACTATAGATCTTTTATACAGTACCTTAATTACTGATAACTGGATGCCATGGGCTAAACATAGTTGATGATTTACGTTAAGTAATCTACCAACATTTTTCATTACGGCGGCCCCATCCGTTATAATAGAAGTTATAGTTCCAATCGTAATACGGAATTCTTTAGGTTTATTCTCAAGATACGTAATACATTTTTCAGCAGGCATCGATCCTTCAATCCTAACCAATCCCAGATTCCAAAATACATTATCATACGAGTGGATATTCACATTCATAAACCGTCGAATTTTAAGAGACGTCCATTCATCAAAAGTCAAGCTGAATATTTCACCACGGGCTATTCTTTCGGATAATTCTGTAATTGTTTGTTTGCAGATTTTTTCACCATACTGCAATACGATTTTCTTGGTTGTATTTGGAGACTTTGGGCAATCATATCCTTTGTACTTAAATAATTGCTGTAGATCGTGTGACGTACAAATCTTTTTAAATGATAAGCAATCTCTTGCTGCCAACCGAGCTAAAACTGCTGGAAATGAGTCGTCAATCGTTTTAATAATATTGAAATAGTCAGAAATTTTGGATCGATAATTCGTATCATTCGTAACGGAAGTTGTAGAAATGATATTAGAGCAGCTAGCTTCTGCATCATCATCTTGAACTCTTTTTAGAAGATTAATATTATGTTTTGTGATAAGGTGATTATGCACACCACTTGTGCTTCCGCCAGAACATTTTATATTTTTTTTTGCATGTATTGCATATAGCTGAATCGCCAGCTTTCGTACGTAAAAAATGATTCCATAATATATTCGGTCCGTTAGACATCATATAGAAGGCTATTTTTTTTAATAATTAATACAAGTATTGAATATGGCTTTTATTACAAAGATTTTTTCTGATATACATACTTACTCAACACAATAAGAATATAGAATATTATTTTCGAAGGTTTGTGTGTTTCTGCAAAAAAAAAACCAATAATTTAATATGCTTCCAAACTCACTACTTAACACTTTAACAACGTTACCAGACGGGAGTACAAATAAACTGAATATGATTAATAAAAAAATACTAATGTGCCCTTGCTCTGCTCATAGACAAATCAATTAAGTAGGCTTTGCATATTCAAATTTTCTTATTATCGAATGCATATTAAAAAAAAATAACTCGCACATAATTCTAATTATTATAACCTAAAAATATTTTTTTACAATCAAGTTATCATGGACTTTTTAAATTTGGATGTTTAGTTAATGCATTTTATACATATAAGAAAAATATAATTCTGTTCCATTATAAACATACTATTTTGTATTTTAATCTGTTTTTTTTTTTTTTATTTGGACAAAAGTTAGTTATTTTTGGAGAATTTTGTTTAGGTAACAAACAAATATTATTAATAATTTATTCAGAAAATCCGTAAAATTCTAAACAATTACCGGTAAATTATATGAAAATTACCGGTAAAATAAAACACAACTTTTTTTACTAGTTTTACTAGTATTGCGGCCCCTAGCCACACCCAATAACCCAATCCTGCCCATTTTTGCAGCGATTACTTACATTAACAACCGATTGACGGGCAAAAAGTTTGAAGATTCTGGCCACCATAGTACTGTAGGTATATGGTGATATGTATTTACCATGTATGCGATGTGCCATGCCCACTAGTTTTATCACGCCCATTTTTAGCCTGACTTCTCACATTACTAATCTATGTACTCCTACAAAGTTTCAGAACTCTTGCTGTCATAGAGCTCCATATAACGGGTGATTTTTTAAGAGCTTGATAACTTTTAAAAAAAAAAAAACGCATAAAATTTGCAAAATCTCATCGGTTCTTTATTTGAAACGTTAGATTGGTCCATGACATTTACTTTTTGAAGATAATTTCATTTAAATGTTGACCGCGGCTGCGTCTTAGGTGGTCCATTCGGAAAGTCCAATTTTGGGCAACTTTTTCGAGCATTTCGGCCGGAATAGCCCGAATTTCTTCGGAAATGTTGTCTTCCAAAGCTGGAATAGTTGCTGGCTTATTTCTGTAGACTTTAGACTTGACGTAGCCCCACAAAAAATAGTCTAAAGGCGTCAAATCGCATGATCTTGGTGGCCAACTTACCGGTCCATTTCTTGAGATGAATTGTTCTCCGAAGTTTTCCCTCAAAATGGCCATAGAATCGCGAGCTGTGTGGCATGTAGCGCCATCTTGTTGAAACCACATGTCAACCAAGTTCAGTTCTTCCATTTTTGGCAACAAAAAGTTTGTTAGCATCGAACGATAGCGATCGCCATTCACCGTAACGTTGCGTCCAACAGCATCTTTGAAAAAATACGGTCCAATGATTCCACCAGCGTACAAACCACACCAAACAGTGCATTTTTCGGGATGCATGGGCAGTTCTTGAACGGCTTCTGGTTGCTCTTCACTCCAAATACGGCAATTTTGCTTATTTACGAAGCCATTCAACCAGAAATGAGCCTCATCGCTGAACAAAATTTGTCGATAAAAAAGCGGATTTTCTGCCAACTTTTCTAGGGCCCATTCACTGAAAATTAGACGTTGTGGCAGATCGTTCGGCTTCAGTTCTTGCACGAGCTGTATTTTATACGGTTTTACACCAAGATCTTTGCGTAAAATCTTCCATGTGGTCGAATAACACAAACCCAATTGCTGCGAACGGCGACGAATCGACATTTCACGGTCTTCAGTAACACTCTCAGAAACAGACGCAATATTCTCTTCTGTACGCACTGTACGCATTCGTGTGGTTGGTTTAATGTCCAATAAAGTAAACTGAGTGCGAAACTTGGTCACAATCGCATTAATTGTTTGCTCACTTGGTCGATTATGTAGACCATAAATCGGACGTAAAGCGCGAAACACATTTCGAACCGAACACTGATTTTGGTAATAAAATTCAATGATTTGCAAGCGTTGCTCGTTAGTAAGTCTATTCATGATGAAATGTCAAAGCATACTGAGCATCTTTCTCTTTGACACCATGTCTGAAATCCCACGTGATCTGTCAAATACTAATGCATGAAAATCCTAACCTCAAAAAAATCACCCGTTATGTGATGTTAAAACACTTTTTATATAAAAAAAAATATAGCCTATTTTGAAAATTTTAAGAAGATCGCTTCTATAGTTTAGCCACCATAGATAGATAAACATTTATAAGTTAAGTTATTATTTTTGTAGCTCCATCATTGATGACTCTACTCTACATCCTTCTTTAACATCGGAATATGGTGGCATATGTTAACTCCTTAATTAGATTTTCAGAGGAAGTTTGTCTTCTGACACTTGGCAAACCAAATCTTCAAAGATTTTTCGAGCGCACTTTTTTTTTATTTTCATTTGTAAGCAAGTAAAAGTGTTATTATTAAGGAATATTCAAATGCGGACCCAATATGCTGTCCACTGATTATAGATAGATCCTTTTGAGCCTTAATTAACTAAATGTAAACTGGTCTAAGAAAAACTCGTTGCGGTTGTTTCGCGTTAGTTGTTTCCTTTTATCTAAGACGCCAATTGTTGTTTCTTCTCGGAATATTATCGTAGTAAATCGCCTTAAGTTGTAATCGTTTCCGTTAGTCCACAGTCAATGTTTCCCTGAAAGCGATGAAGACAATGACTGGTCTGATAATGATGTAACTTCGAATAGCGATGATGATGAACTAGATTTGTCTAAGGCGGAAGATGAAATGAAACAAAGTTACGTAATGCTGGATTTTGCTGCTCTAGAGAAAGAGGAAGATTTTTGTAATAACAAATTCCATACAATTATATCACGAAAAATGATCGATATTACGAGAAAAAATTGTTTATATTTCTCATAGACCAGGTCACATATAGCTTCGCATTAGCTTCGAGTAAAAAATAATTTATTTATTGATTTATATATAACTAGAAGTTCCAAAAAAAAAAAAAAAAGAAATTACTAATAATGAACAAACATTAAATACACATTCAGCCAATTTAGAATTTTTTCCTGAACTTGAACAGGGCCATATACACATGAAAGTGGAGATCATATGTAAAACTGCGTTCTCTTATTTTTATTTTCTGATCTTTTGTTCTATTTAAATGACTTCAAAATTATTGGGTATAGAAAATTCTAAAAATTTATATAAATATTTCTACCCATCAGTTTACGCCATAGTGGGTATCAAATGAAAGAGGATAATCCTAGAAATTAATACAGTTTTTTATTATCATTTTCTAGGATGAAATGAATAATGCTTATTGAAAATTTTATCCTTTTCTATCCGTGAAAATTTCCAATATATTTTTCGCCAAAAATTAATGTTTAAACTTTATATATTCTTTACCACATACTTTAATTTTATTCCTTTAGCTTTAGTAATTAAGCTTTAACAAATAATAATATTATTAGTCTAATATTAAAAAAAAAATTGTTGAACAATAAAGAAATTTAGGTTAGAAAAATACTTGACAGTACTGGTTGGACCTGAGCAAGACCATATAGACGTGAAACTAGATATCAGATATACTCAGTTTTCCCTTTATTTTTATCTTTTCTCCATTTGAAAAGACTTCAAAATTTTAGGCATATAAAAATTTCTAAAAATTAATTTAAATATTTCGATCCATATGACTGGGCAACGAAAAAATATTATATTTTTTTGAGAAAAATATATTGGAGATTTGAAAAATAAAAATTTCAAAGGAGATTATTTATAATTTTGGTTCCTAAAAAATTAAACCAAAAATTGTTTTCATGTCTACAGGCTGTACAGATTGATATTGACATTTTTTGATCTTTTCTCCGTTTGAAACGACTTCAAAGTTTTAGGCATATAGAATTAATTTAAATATTTCGTTCCATATGACTGGACAATAAAAAAATATTTTATTTTTTTGAGAAAAATATATTGGAAATTTGCAAATATATTTATGAGAGGATAAAATTTTCAAAGGACATTATTTAAAATTTTTCTTCCTAAAAAATTATACCAAAAATTGTTTTCATGTCTACATATGGGTGGAAAAAATATAAATAAATATTTGGAAATTTGTATATCCTTAAAATTTTGAATTCCTTTAAAATGGAGAAAATAAAAAAAAAATGAACACTATGAACACAGTTTTACTATACAATACAATCTCTGCTTTCATATGGGTATGGTCTTGTTCAAGTCGAATAAGTATTGTCGCACGGTGATATCATTAAAACAAAAGGCGAAAGAGAGTAATATGTCAAAGCTTTAAGAACTATAAACAACTAATTTTTTTTTCACTAATTCACTTCTATGTCCTTGTTCATACTATTCATGAAACTTTTTCTATTTCATAAATAATACCATATGTGCAATATATATATTTTTTATAACAACGAGTATAAATAGGCCAGCATATGTTTATAAAACATACCTGCCTGTTTGAATCATGCTTAAATTTAAATTTTTTTATGGCTTGTCAATACTAAAACACATGTACACCAGTGTTACAACTTTTTCAAAGTTTTTAGAAAAATAGCATAATGGCCCTAGCATAGTTGTACAGGCTATAGCTTGATCGCGGTTGATAAAAAAAGTTTAACCAGAAAACGTGATTAAGCTTATCCGGATATAAAATTGAGAAAATCTGAATTATTTCAAAAAACCATTTTCCAAAAGAAATATTTTCATAAATACATTAAACTTGAACATCACGTTGAGATAGGCTCAAAATTTAGTTATACCCCTAATGTACATAAACATATATTGTACATAATTTAAAAACTTAGGCCACAAAATACAATTTGGTTGAAAACATGTTAATTCTGTACTTAAAATTATAAAAAGGCTTAATTATATAGAGTTGACTCTACATAACTAATATAATCCACTGTTTCTTTAGCACGCTGTGTTCGTTCGCCTAGAAAAAGCGTATGAAAAAACAAAAAATCGAGACTGTCGAATGAAACGTGTTATGGAAATAAGCAGTTTGTACAGAATTTCATAAATATTTTTAAACAATTTTATTTTTATTTTTTCTAGTCGGAAGAACGTAATGGTACACCATCACGCCGCAGTAAATCTGAGGGTCCTCCAGCTGTACCCAATGGACGGGCTTTTGCTATACCAACGGAAGTTGATGGACCGGAAACTAAACAGGTATGTTAACGTACAGTTGTCATGCAAAGTATGTATTAAAATTTAAATTTAAAAATAAAAACATTACTCTGTAAGTGTTTAATTAAATGGTGGCAATTCAAAAGGAATTTAGTGAACAATTTTTGTTATATTAATTTTCAATTAATTGGAACAAATGCATTTTTAATGAATTACTTGTCTTAACAATATATTTCAGTTTATAAATATAACTCATGCATGATCAAATGAACTTGAGTTTAAACAAGTTTTCGTTTGTTATATTTTAAGTGAATTAAATTTTTTTTATTACTTTAAACTATTAATTAAAAACTTTTATTAAATAAACTTCAATTGAAGTATTGAAGAAACGCATGAAATTATTCCAATACATATTCTTCAAATTCTTATTCTACTAACAGACAAATGGACACATTACATAAATTTCCTAACTATTTAATGGACTCCCAAAGAAAATATTAAGATAGTTTTTGTTTTAATTTCACTCTGCAATGAAATAAAATTGTTTGAATCTGCTTTTCAACTGACCTAGTGGAGATTATAAGTCTGGGGTTTAATCGCTGCATTCGATATCGAGTAAACTCAATTAAAATTCAATAATTTCGTCTATTATATAAAGAACACGGACAAACGCCAGACCTGGTTTCACTTTTACTCTTAACCAGACATCATAATATGTTAACTGTAACAAAGTAAAATTTTTCTTAGTGTATTATTTTGGGGGGTAAATAAATTCGATCGAGAAATTCCGATAAAGAATTCTAGGATTAGACCCCCTGGTTGAGCAAATTTGAAAACCGTTTTTGAAATAACGGTTTCGTTCATTTTTCTACATTATGTAAAAATTTAAATTAATCAAAAATTTAAATTAATTAATCACTTCTCCCTTTTCCCCTATTATGAACAAAAATTCCTTCGGAAAAAAATTCGAGCGGAAAAAAGTAGTTATTCTCAATGCACTTGAATTTGGTTTATTCCCTCAAAAAACTTCCCTTGCAAAACAGACGGCAGTTTATATAAAAATGTAAGAAGTATTTTAATAAAAAAAATTTAAATAAAAAAAATTAATATTTTATTATTCTTGTAGGTTGAAGACCACAAATAAAGCCAAACTTCAACTTTTGTTAAGTTGATTGTGTTTTCCATAGATTCAGCCCGCAATTGACTTCTAGCAATCATTTAGCTATTTCGTTGTTGTTGTTCTACAACACCAATTTCCTCCACGGATGCTCGCATCATAGCTATGCTATTCATTTTTTATTTAATTTTTCTTTAAAATAAATTTATTTTCGTTTGCACACACAAGAAAAAAAATAGAAAATTAATTGTCAATAAGCAAAACAACTGGCTTCGAAATTCGATGATGCCACTTATTAATTTTTTTGTTCACGCGGAATTTATAAATGAAGGATTTTTTTCTCGAGAAAAGTATTTTCCGTGAGAAAGAAATTCCTTGAGAATATTTGTAATTGGGCTGAATATAATATTAATATATAATATCATTAATATATAATAGTAATATTATTATAAATATTTTAAAAAAGTTTCTATTTGAATTTTTAATTAGTGCCGATATCGCGAACTCCACAACCTCAAGCGACATTAAAGTAATCATAATATTTGATGGTCCATCTGAAAATTAGCAAATTTTAAATCGATTTAAATTTCAGAATTTCTAATCAAATGCACATCAAAAAATTATTGTTAAGTTTGAAATTTAGAAGAAACGGTCAAAATGTGATAAAATATCCTTATAGTTTTCATAATCTTTCCAAAATCGTTGGAAAGTTGAAAATAGAAATTGTTTAGTGTGTGAAGAAAATAATTTCGAGATTTAAGGGTATTATAAAATTTTAAAATAAACCTCGACTAGGTCATCAATCAAGTTCAAAATCAATGTAGTACAATGTTTTTGTTCAAATTGTTCAAGCATAAAATAACTTTTTATTCGCTCTGTGATTAAAAGAGTGCGTCAATCTTCATTTTGATGACAACTTTAATAGTTGAAATAGAGAAATGATTCATGCTAGACTCTATGAAAACATGATTTTTCCTTTTTTCGGACCGAAACATAGAAATTAAAATTTTATAAAAAAATATATCTTTTTAAGTACTCCGTTTTCCAAAAATACTTACTACTTTTAATTTTTAAAATGACAATTGCAGAAAATATTGCGTATTACCTACTAAACGTTATTTTTTTTGAAGCAAACGACATTTAGAACATACAGCGAGAATCTATAGATTATGCGTTTACATTTTCTTTATTAAGAATTTTTATTTATTGTTAGTTTTTTTTATCAATAACTTCTGTCATAGTTTCCACATTGTTCGATTTATCGATTACGGCAAAAAATATCATATAATTTTATATAATACAAATTTATTTTGTTATAGTTTTAACTGTATCTTAAATATATTCATATAGTGCTGTTACTTTCGTTCTCTCTCAATATGACATGTTCATCTTCTTTATATATTTACATTGTCTCTCTATCACAGTGAAGTGCATTGCACTCCATATCGTCACCTAAGTTGCAAACAGACTAACTGCAGTTACCACATCTTACAGCAGAACGAAAAAATGTTAGTTTTCGTTTTTATAAAACGATTATTTTTGGTCGTGTAGATTTAAGATTTTATAATTGGAGACATGACGTTGATAACATGAAAAAGAAAAATCTGTGGTTTTCTAGAATAACCGCGTATGTCATAATATCAAAATGTTCAGGGGAGCCAAAAAACGTTATATTTGAAATTATGGGCTCGATATAAAGTTTTTAGAGCTTTTTATTTAACAGTCCTGTAGATATGGACAATAAATACTTTATATAAAATTTTGAGTCAAAAATCTTCAGAGGAATAGATCCTAGAGAAGTACGAAAAAAACAATATGTAAATAACACTTAAAGTGTGTGCAGATAAAACAACTTATGTCGACAAACGTCGTTATCTTTGAAAAAGAAAACCACCCATGTAGACATAAGTTGTTGTTGCTTGAAAAATGGATTTTTTTTGTTCGTCATCAAAAAGCCAACGGGACATAGGATGAGAATATAACAACGTATCAAGAATAATAGTGACAAAAAATAACAGAAATAAACACACAAGTTTTTATAAGTAGTTATAAACTGAAAAATAATCCAAAATTACTTTGCATTTTTTTTTATTAATAACAACGTATGTGGCTATGTGTCGTTTTCTGAGAAAATAATTTGTCAGCGATCAAACGTAGGTTGACATACGTTGATAGTGCTGCAAATTAATTTAATAAACATTTAAGTAACGTCGTCATTTAAAGAAAAAACTCAGAAATGGTCAATATATTTTTTTGTTTTTTGTTAATTTAACACATGTTAATTTAACTCAAAACTGACAAAAATTGACATTCGCGATTATTCCAGAAAACCACAGAAATACGTTTTGAAAAAAATAAAAAAAATAAATAAAGTAGACACATAAAGTCTGATAAACTACATCATAAATAATCATAGAACACGTATACAATTTGTTTTACTGAACACCTCTCCGTGGTCTGGCTATAATGATGTTATACTGAGGTTTCCACAAATAGTTGACCCATACATTTTACCCACTAAAATCATAGAAATGAAATTTTACATTTGATTAAAACGCAATGATTCTTTTGTCTAAACAATTTATTTTTTTAATTATTTTGTAGGTCGAAATTTCCGAAAAATTCCTCTACATAACTTTTGTATGGAATTAAGATACATATTTCTTTTACAGGACTTTACTACTTTTGTAAGCTCTTCTGGATTCTTAGCTTTCCGATTGTTCTTGTATAATATAATTGCATATTTCAAAAAAAAATTCTCAATCTGGCGGGAGAGTGACATGTTTTTCAGGTTGTATTCTTTGTGGATACACTTAATTTTTCAACCTACAACTCCTATGTCTTATTCGTATAATCCGATGAAGCCTTTTCTCAGTGACATTTCTAATATATGGAATTATATTTAAGCTATCCTTCTGATGTATGAGACTTCATTATTCTATGGAATGTAGAAACTGGAACTCACTCTAACTTGACATGATTTCCCAAAATTTTATGTTTAAAATATTTTTGAAATTATTGTAAATGTTTTATTTCGTGAACTTAATTGATTGGAAATTGTTTGTTAAACTTTTTGTCATATTTAAGTAATCAATTCAATTCAATTCAATTCAATTCAATTCAATTCAATTCAATTCAATTCAATTCAATTCAATTCAATTCAATTCAATTCAATTCAATTCAATTCAATTCAATTCAATTCAATTCAATTCAATTCAATTCAATTCAATTCAATTCAATTCAATTTTTATTTACATAACATGAGGAAAATATTTACATTAAACCAAATATGGTGAACTAAAGAGTTCAGGCAAAAATTGACCTTTTCTATTTAGAAATATTTACAATTGATAAGATCATTAATACTGTATATGTAATATTTGTATATTACTAGACAAAAAGTAACAAAAACCTATAGTAAACTGAAAAAAAAAAAAAAAAAAAAGTTTTTTGTTAAGATAAAACTTAAGACTACGTTAACACCGTTAGTTGGTTAATGTGATTATATTCAGACAGTTGCCATCTGAGATCATAGTTATGTGCGAGAGACAAAATTCTGTCTTTAACATAGCAATGTCATCAATGGAATGCAATCGGCGAGTTGAATATTGGCGTGGTAGATTGTATATCATTTTTAGCAATTTATTCTGTCTTGTTTGGAGTTTTTGAATATGACAATTAGCTACATCATGCCACACTGGGGCTCCGTAATATAAAATAGCCATAAAGATAGCTTTAAAAATAATGATTTTGTTACTGAGACTTAGGGTGTACTTTCTATTTACGAATGAGAACATTAACCTTGTTACGTTATTTATTTTGTCTATTACGTGGTTACCATGATGACTAAAGTTGATTTTGAATCTAAGATAATACCAAGATATTTGACTTTGTAGTCCCATTCAATATTTGTGTTATTAATGCAGAGATTTCTTTGTGGGAGGAAACAAAACTTTCTTTTTCGTGTAAAATATATTACTTGTGTTTTTTGTGGATTAATAAGAATTTTCCATTTTTTGAAATATTCTTCTATACGCGTTAATGAGTTTTGGAGACTGTTGATGATATCCTCAGCTAAAATCCCATGGCTAAAAACTGCTGTGTCGTCTGCAAAAATTGATGAAGAACAGTCGACCAACAAAGGAAAATCTGATGTATATATGTTGTACAAGATTGGTGATAGACAAGAACCCTGAGGACATCCAGCGGGTATTGTTGTTTCTGAAGAGAAATTTTTGCCTATAAGTACTTTGTATGTTCTGTTTTTGAAGAAGCTTTGCATCATTTACATATTGCAATAATTTTTGCCTGATTCCAGCAATTTGGAAAATATGATAATTTTAAGCAGTTATTTATAATGGAAGGGCCTTTAACATTTTATTGCTTATCCCATCTATACCGGGTGACTTTGTTTCTTTTTATGTTTTTATTATAATATTAGTTATTTTATCGACTGATGTTAAAAAGTTGTTGTTGACATCATTGTTTTGAAAAGAGTCCACTAAGTAAGAAACTGTTGAAATAGTGTTAGAGTCGCTTAGGTTTGCCTTAAAGCTCATGATTCAATTTGAATGAATTGGCTAGCAAATTACATTTTTCTTGTGCAGTTGTGTAATGGATACCATTATGTTTCAGTACTGGCATAATGTTGTGCTTCTTACGTAAAACTTTTGAAATATTCCAAAATGGCGAAGAACCCTTGTCAAGAGATGCCAAAACATAATCCCAAGATTTGTTTCTTCCTATAATGAGCTCTTTCTTAATTCTTTTACTTAACCGATTCATTTCAATTTTGTCATCAGTATGCCTGTTTTAATGTGCGCTGGAAGAGCTTTATTTTTGTATAAGATTTCTCTTGTTGGGATGCTGAATTCAGTTGCATTTTCAATTAGTACATTAAAATTATTAATCATAATATTGACGCAATTCTCATTTGTACATTCTTCGCTGGTCTCGGAAAGGTTGTGATTAATGTGTTGTTTAAATAGTCTCCAATTAGCCCTACTAAAATCGTATACAGACCTTGTGGTGTTGAAACGGGAACCTTTTAGTGTGATTTGCACCGGCAAGTGATCAGAGCTTAAGTAGTTCAGTGTAGTAGGTACGGAAATTTTTGACGGTATATTGGTTAAATAAAAATCTAATGATGAAGGTTGGTGATTCTCGTTAATCGGTAAGTTGGTAAGATCAGTAGGATATTTGATCCAAAAGTTGTTCAAATCTAATACTTCGTGGAGGATATTCCCCCAAGCATTGGCTCGCAAACATCCCCATGCCCGATGTTCATAATTCCTTCTAAGTTACTTTTTCATCCATTAGTTGCTAAGTATTAACTTAAATCCATACTTTCCTTCTATTTTGTGCATTTCGTAGGTGTTTTTAGGCCCCATGGGATTGCTTTCTTCGATCATTCGTTAAAACATCGAATGCATGTCGTTTAGTGTTTTTATAGTTTTGCACTTACACTTCGTTGGTTATTATACTGCCTTATAGTAGCTAATTTCAGGTGAATATTAAGGTCAGACGCTACATCGGCAACATGTCTATCTTCCGAACATCAAGCGATGAACTACGCTATTTTCTGCTTATTATAAAAGGGTTATCCGTTATCATATATGATTCCTACACCACGTGTGCACATAACTGATACCAGATTTCTGTTATCGGAACCTAATTGCGCATTGAAGTCACCAATAAGTAACATAATGTCGCTTCTTGGAGTTTTTTTAATAGTTTGTTTTAGAAGACTGGAAAAAAGTTACATTTCAATGTTCATAAAGTCGAATAGATATAACTCTATCGGAGTGGCATTGCTAATTTTTAAAGCACCATTTTTGGCTTCTTAGAGTAAATATATATGAGGCCAACTGTGGTAGTAATAATCGCCGTTATCCGGCCATCTTGTCTCACGTAAACCGAGAAAGTGTAGTTTGTATTCTCTTAATTCCTTGCAGATTTGATCCAGTTTCGATCAATCTAATAACGTTAGCATATTCTATGTTCATAATCATTTCTAATATTTAAAGCTGATGGTCGTCAATAAAGCGGAATCAGTTCATTCCATCAGTTTATTTCCATTTATTGGGGTTTATATAATCCACTAATTTTAAGATTGAATTGGAGATTAGTCAATCCTCATGTACCGGGATTGCCAATTGATGCTTCATGATATTCTTTAGGTCCACATATGTAAATAATCTACTTCACAATGTATTAAATACTTAGGTGGCGCCGCAACATCGCCACGTCGCTACCACTATCATTGGAAACTTATTTTTAGTGAGAACTCAAGACTCTCCGCTTGTGACCACTAACAGTCGGCGTCTACTTATAGCTGCTGATGCGTGTGGCAATATTCAGCTATAGTTTACATAGGCAAACAATAAATCAATAAGACAACTTGTAAATAAGAAAATATGAAAATGTGTTTAATTGCTCTTTTTCACCGGGATGTTTGAAATATTGTGGTGCCTTCTTTGCATCACTTAGTTTGGAAACATTGATTTCAAATGCCTCTCCACAGAAAGCATTTTCTTCATCTTTTTTTTTTTTTTGGAAAATTTTGGTTATATCGGCATCGAAAGGATGAAAGATTCCACCCAAATCTAAATTGTGGCTAATTACAAACGTGAAACGTTAATTAAGCTTATCTATGAACTGTTTAAAGTCAAAGTGATGTTAAAGATTAATATATGCATATTTTTTCACATTTCTATTCCAACTTTACATAACATACTCCTGCTAAGGGCCGATTTCACGAACTTTCTTTCCAACATCTAAAGTTTCATATTTTGAAATGAGCCGAAAATTAACCAACTTTTTATCGTTTAAATTTGGCGAAGCCTCATCTTATTTGTAACAAAATGCACTTTAGGAATATTGACTAAACTATCAGCCCTGTTCTTGAAACGTTGTTATTTGAATAAGAATGTATTTGAAATAACATGAAATTGAAATTTTGGGTTTCTTGAAAACACAAATTTTATATTTTCGAAGTATTTTTCGAAATCATATTTTTTATTATCAAATGACATGAAACATATGGATTAGCTTCAGAACCATATGTTATCTAGAAACCAAGGTGCCATATGGTTCTTTAGTCACTTTCACAAAAAAACCTTAAGTAATTTTTGCATGTTTTTCCTTAAGATTATAAAGAAAGTAAAAAAAAAAATATTTTCTTTTAAAATAACAATTTACTTGTTCATTAAATTGTTTTTATTCTTCAATTTCATTCAATTAAGAATGATTTCTCTTTTTGAAATAAGTTAGGCATCACCAAAGAAAATTCGAAATTCAAATAAATTGGATTTGACTGGCATCACTACTCTTTCGAACATAAACAAAGTTGTGGCAGTCATATGCAAAAAAAAATAAAAATATGTGATTTGAGTGAAATATTATTTTAAATTCCTTTATTGGTAATAATTAGTACATAAAGAATCTATGTTATAATTGCAAAAATTATAATGGAAAATAGATTGTGCAAATAAAAAGTTTTTATTATAGTTATAGAACAACATCATCTCCAAAAGTGTGTTTTATTAACATTGACTACTGATTACGAGTTTTTTTTTTTAAATCAGCGCAAAATGTAGACGTTTTTTAAAATTGTTTTTTTTTTCATAAAATTAATGTCTAATTTTTTAAAATAATGACAAGGTTCAATAAAAAACATGTTAGAGTTTAAATATCAATTAGTTTTTTTTTATCTCTTCAGACCTGCTTAGTAGAAAAAAGGGCATTTGTTTTGATTTCACAAAGCCTTTTCTATGTGAATTAAAACGAGAAAAAATATTCTTATTGAAATTAGAGAACAGCAAAAAACTCGTAGATTTAAGAATTTTTTTCATTTACGAGTTTTTTTTTGTGATAGTGGTTAAAAGAACAGGGGTATATAATTGTTTTAAAATGTTGGAAACAATTGTTGTCACAGTGGAAAAATGTAGAATAAAAAATTAAAATAAAATCCATAAAAAATTTGTAAACTCGATGATATAATCAACCAGATCCAAAATCTCCACTAGCTCATGGCTCATTAAAAAATTACTATAGCACAGTGTTTTCAAATTAAAAAAATAAACTAAATAAGATAATTTCAACTTGTAGTTCCCGTGTAAAACAGCCTCCGATTTTCACTTAAATCAGCATATAATTAGACATAAAAAAGTTTGTTTTAACTAAATTATAAAAAACTCGCCAAATATGGTCATTAACTTTAAAATATTTAACCGTTTCGGTTAAAGCTTATTTTCTATGTTTTTACATCTTTTATGGTGTTGTGTCTGGTTGCATTTCAGCTGACGATATGTGGGTACATACGTTACATTTTACGTGTATTTGTTGATTATAGATTAAAAGGGTTTATGACTTTCAAGTGCTTTTTCATATACTTTCTATAATTTTCTTGTATTTAGTTTCAGCTTAGACTAGCAATCTGTTATGGATTTGAATTCTTTCTACTTCTTCTTGTTCAGTTTCATTTCAAGATTCAATAATTTTTTTTTTTCAGTACAAGAGTTTTGTATGTGTATTTTCCTTTAAAGTATTTGACAAGGCTTCTTTTCTTGTCTATTTCTTCTATGTAATTCCTTTTTGTAATATCCAATAGTTATGTCAATTTCTATTAAATTTGTTATTTGTTACCCTACATAGTCCATGAACAGCAATTTTTTTTTATACATATTCCAATATATCTTCGCCATTCTTAGTTAATTGTAAATGTATGGGTCTGTTTTGTGGTAAACCCAACCACTTGGCCACCATGTGTGTTGAATGATATTATTTATAAATTACTATTTTCATTGAGTATAACTACTAATAGCTTTATTCATTATTGTAAATTGTTATAGTGTAAGGATTTTGATTTATGGCTCTTTAATCAGCCATTGGACAATATATTGCAGGAATTACGTTTTAACTTTTGAACTGAACTGAAACACACACTTTCAAACACACATACTCAAATTTGTATAGTACTCTGTGGTATAACTCAGAATCATGTCTAGTTGGCAACGTACGTACATCCGTCCGTTTATCTGTATTGTATATATCGCACCTCCGGTTCAATATCGACGTAATTGAAATTTTCCTAAATGTTGAGGAATTACGTATTCAAAATACAATTTCGCCCTAAAATAAGCCTACAGAATTGACTTAAGACTCTTTAAGTCATTGACGATCGTTATTGCACGTTAAGCCCTAGATTCCGTACAAATATTTCGAGTGAGATCAACTTAAATGTTTCTAAGTCCGATAATATTATCTTGAACAAATTTGGATTATGTATGTTGATACCATCCATATTCTATTCCAATAGAAAAGCTTAGGTTAAAAGTATTAATTCTGGTCTAATTTTGCACAATACTGAATGGAGAAAGAAATTTTTTAAAAGACACATAATTACACCGTAGAACATTTTTGGGTTCATTATCTGGGGGTGAGAAATTCCAAGCCTGGAAAAGAGAAAAAGGCCAGCATAGTAAAACTTTCACAGGTTTTGGTGTTCTCAGACAAAACTTTTTTATATTTTCTTATCTTGATGTTTGTTTGCTGAGATTTTTAGTTGCAACTAAAGAACTGTTGATGATTTCTCTTTTCATTCTACAGCAAAATTGTAGCAAATGCTTCAATAAATAATTTTTATTAATATATCCATGTAAAAAATAAAATTAAAATTTCATAAAGCACCAAAACCAACTAAAACCGCGTAATTAAAAACACTAAATTTTCAATTCTTTCGTTTTGCTTAATTGCTGTAGGATTCTCGATTATTTAATTTTCGCATTCAATTCGAAGAGGATAATGCACAAAACAGAAAAGAAGTAAAGGAAAGTATATTTTCTATGAATCCCGGAATAATAATAAAAAAAAATTCTCTTGTGAAAGACAAAAAAGCAAATTTCATAAAAATTAAAATTTCGCTTAACTGAGTGTTAAGGCTTTTACTGTATTTACATACTTTTTTATTTAAAAAATTAATTCACAAATAGTTTTTTTTTTATTGTGAAAAGTAAAAAAAAAAATCAAAATAAAATTAAATAACTTAAAATAAAAACAAAAAATAATAATCTAATCCATAAAAACAAAGTTTTTATTAAAACTCTTTCTTTCCTTATGAATCTCTCTGTGACTGTACGTGAATTTGCGTGGCTATTTTAAAATTAATTTTTGGTCACAACAAGTCTATGGACCAAATTTTAGATTGATTGGATGAGGGGTAATGAGGTTTAAATGACCTCGTGGCTGTGCGTGACTATGCGTGACTGTGTCTGACTATCTTAAAATTAATCTGTAGTCACAACAAGACTATGGGCCACGTTTCAGATTAATTGGGTAAGGGGGAATGGGGTTGAGTTGACAATCTTGTCTATATTTTTTCCGTATGTCATATGTTGTGCTATTCAAAAAAAAAATTATTTAAAAAAGGCGAAAAATTAAAATTTTGGAATTTTTCATTCGACAAAATTAGTTCAACTTGATTTGTTAAAGTTATTTGTTGAGGAATGAAATGAGAAATCATCAATGGCTTTTGAGCTAAAGCTGAAAAACTAAGCAACTACAAATCAGTATAAGGAAATAAATTAAAAGGAGGTTTTACTATACTGGCATAGTACTTTCACCCTGACTTGAAATATCCCACTCCCATCCGAATGGCTGTTACATTGTGTAATCAAAGGTTATAATGAACCCACGAACGTTTTAGGTTCTTAAAAGTTGATTCATGTTAGACACAGCTCAATGTCCTAATAATAGTTAATACAGGTTAAAAACTTCAAACAGGCGCTCTATAAAAGTATTTTTAAAAACTCGCTAAAGTTTAAAACGGACGGTAGACTATGCAAAGTATTCATCGGCTGATTTTACAATTTCCAAATATCTCTGTTTAGTCCAAATCTGATTGATTCAGCTAGTTTCTGAAATATTTCACTATATTTTTGATAATATAACTAAATGCAAAATTTCTTTTGTTGGTTCTACGACTATAATGCATGATTTTTTTCTCGTAAGTTTGATCGTCTTTTATTATATAACACCTAAAATTGATTACATTACTTTCTTAATTACGTTAATATTTTTAAATAATTGTTTAACTCAACATCTTTAATTCAAGTATCTTTACTAGGACGACACATGATTTTTCATTAACTAATGCTGGTTTAGAAACAGCTGATTCTCATATCGGACTATATTTTATATACAATATATTAAGACAACAAATTTTGTGACAATAAAATTTTGATAGTAACAACAAATCTTTCTTTATTTATTTAGTTGTTTGTTGCATGTTTAATATGAATATACATAAGTATATTTTTGCTAGAATTAAAAACATTTTTTATTTTACTCTAATTCTAAAAAATTTTAATAAAGTTTTGCAAAATAAAAATTCATAAACAAAATCTTAGCTTTTAAAATTAATCTATAAATTTATCAAAAAATACTTGTATTTTGTCTGTCTCTCTTTCTTTTCTTTTCATACAAAAATTTCATTTCCAACAAACTAAAAATTGCAACTGCCCTGGATAATGATGATAATGGCGATGATAAATTCCACTTAAAAACTTGTAAAAATTTTTAATTTTCATTTTTTACTTGTTTCGTTTTGTGTTTCTCTATTTTATTTGCAGGCGGGTGAGTCCAATAATGGCTTATTCAAAAAGACCATCTCAAAATTGAGCACAGAGTATCGTTTGCAATTTGTTTGGCCCAATGTTCGTAGAATAAGAGATCAATCTGGGCCAAACTTTCATAGAACAAGCGGTAAAGAACAACAACAACAACAGCCGAAAAAATCAATATCATTAGGAGCAATTAGGGGTCAACAGCACCATCCTATCAATGATCGAACGATGATGGCTGCGATGCCAACAGTTCATAAAAAACGTACAACGAATCAAAAAGAAGGTGCGACAAAATATTCTATTTAGTTTTGTCGCTTTTAAGAATTTAAATATTAAACATTAAAAAAAAAAAAACAAAATATATTTTTTTGTATTTCCTTTTTCAATTTGAAAAACATAAAATTGATTTAACTATTTCTCTTAAATAATTTAACGTAACTAATAACATAGCAGTAATATTCGAATTTTTTTTAATATTAATTTCTCATATTTCTGTGCATATAAGTTAAAAAAAAAAACGAAAAGAAATGCGGCTGTTATCAAATAAGGACCATCTTTTAAACTAAATTCAAAAAATGATATACAAATTTCGTAGTTATATTTTATTTTAACTATTGAGTCAAATATAGTTATTTGAAATAGTTGTTTTTAGTAGTCGCTTTATGCGTTTATATAGCGGCTTTATTTGAAATCTAGCAACATGTTTTTTTATGTACATCATCGTGCCGTAAAAATCATTTTAGATTAAAAGACCTTAAAGAAACGTTAAACAGCAATAATCAGTAATAAATACAGTGGGGTGATATGGAGTTTAGTGTCAATTGAATGTCAAGTTTTTCGATTATAACAGCCGAAATTCGATTTAGAAGTGATAAATTCGATTTTACAAAAGAAAATCATATAATCCAAACGGAATTCTACTACGATACTTTAATAAATTCATGGTTGCATTTGAATAGTTCGTTTGTCAACAAGTTGGTTGCAATAAAAATCTGTTTTCCAACATGTACATTTTCATTGCAACCATGCTATGTTGCATTGCTTTAAATTCAAGAATGGAAGTTTTTATTTTTTTATACTCGTTGTTTAAAAAAATTCAATTTTATTGAATTGGGACGATCATATTTTAATTATAGAATAATAGATCTAAAAAGATATCTTATTTTAGCGATTTGTAGCAGGGCTCCTCTTTATTTGAGTATCGAACTGCTGAGCTGCTTGAGTAGTTAATAAGCTACTCCAGTAGTAAAAACCAACATTTGAAAGCATCTAAAAGGATAAATTTAACTAAATATATAGTTTTTGAAATCACACAAGTACCAGGGATATCCTCAAATTCACTTTAATTAGACAATCCAACTGGAGTGGGCAAATATTACTCGAAAAAGCTCGAACACTTACCGTACAAATGTATGAAAATATGTACTTCATAGATGTTTGAGGTTATTCTACAAAACAAAAATTCTAAAAGTACACATAGAAAAAAAATCAACAACCGAATTGTTCTAAAGTTTAACAACTGTGTTTTTGATCGCGTCATCAGAAATTTTATACCACATATTCATTTTCTATTCTGATGAACTATTACACTGTGCGACAAATGGTAGGGGTCAGTGATGGGGATGGGATGAAACCACCGGGGAAAGTTATACGGTCAAAAAAAAAGTTACACGTGTCCCGGCGTTTCGCTGAAGAAAAAAAAAATTTTTTTGTCTAAAAAATTAAAAATCACGGATCAATCGGATTCCACCTATGAACCAATACCAGAAGCCGGTCCATCGAACAAAATAATTCCAATAATTCACAAGCAAGAATGGACAAGATTGTTGCAGAATTAAACTTGTCTTAATGTGAAGCAGAAAAACTTGCCCTGCTTTTGAAAGAAGGCAACAATTTGGAGCCTAATGTCAAAGTCACCGGATATCGAAGACGACAGTTGCCATTCCAACGACAATTGCCATTACGTTTTTTAGTTTGTTACCGCAATCATAAAAATGAAATAACCTTTTGGTTATTACTTTTTTTTTAATTCTGAGAATCATAAAAAAGGCATCAACGTTTTTCCCAATGAGAAGCCTTTACTTCAAAATGAGATTGATACCTTCACTTAATTGTGAGTAAAAGCGAAAAGCGTACATCGATTTTCATGATCTATATCTCATTTTGTCCATAGGTTATGCGACTTTATGCAAAAGTAATAGGACTTGAAACTTTTTTCCGTTTTGTATTTTTTATGAATTTAAAAAATTTTTTTATTTTTTAGGCTAAAGATATTTTTGTTCTTCATACATTTATTTATAACTGCGAAACTGTTGCTTATGTAGCGAAACGTTATATGAACAGATTAAAGGAAATGTAATTCTAAATTTTTCTAAATTTGTTTTGGTTCTCGAGTTATGTCAAACCAAAGAACCCAAAACGTGACAAATTCAAATGGATATATCGCGATTCCTAGACGTGACATAGTGAAACGCCGAAACACATATTACTTTTTTTTGACCGATATAGCTTTCCCCGGTGGTTTCATCCCATCCCGATTTTGGCTATCGCACAGTGTTATCTGTTAAGACAGAATTGTGATTCTAATTAACTCGCACTTCGGTTATATATATCACCTCAATTCGGTTGTCTATAAATTTGGTAGCAAAAATAAATCTGTTTTTTCTGCGTATATGGTATAATTCAACATATTTTCGAGTCAATTAGACCAATAGATTTCTTTCCTGAAATATTGAAGCATTCTGACAAAGTCTGAGGAGTGTCTAACTACTATTCGAAAAAGATCAGCCACTACCTATGCAAATGTATGAAAGTGTGTTCTTATTTCAAGTTTGATGAAATTTTACAAAAAAAAAAATTCATGTCGACTTGATAAATTTTTTTTTGTTTGCAGTTGCAAATCTTCTTAAAATTTTATAATAAAATCGAAGTCAACTTTGCATGAAGTGAATTTTTCGATATATTTGTATGAAACTGGCTGATATATTTCGAGTAGTAGTTCGCCAACAACACAATTTTGGCTGGCCTAAAATTTTAATTTATTTTTTTTTTATTATTTTTATTGAAATACTTTCAAAGTAATCTATGGTAACTTCGTTAAAATAACAAGCAATATTATTCATTTTGCTAATAAAGTTAAATAATATTAGACATCAAGTCTTGAGGTTTTGTTTAACCTTCGTAAGTATATATCTTCATTGCCTGGTTTGATGCAAATCGAGTTATGATTTCAATGATTTCTGAAGTTCAGTTGTTGATTCATTTTCCTCATCACCAATACATGTGTCATCGGTGAAAATGACAATTTTACTATTATTTGGTAATGGTGTATCTGATGCATACAATAATTACAGTACTGTGCCCAGAATTCTGCCCTGAGGTACACCAGCTTCTATTTTCTTAATATCTGGGGCCAAATCACCGCATTCGATATCGAGTAATATCAATCGAAATTTCATATTTTGGTTTATTATTTAGAGAAGACGGACAAACATCAGCCCTCGTTTCACTTTTAATCTTAACTAGGGGCCATAATTCATTAACTGTGTCATAGTAAATTTATTCTTAGTATTTTATTTTAGAAAATAAAAAAATTTCGATCGAAAAATTTCAATAGCGAATGCGGTGATTTGGCCCCTGAATATTTTCGTTCCTGTTTCACTCTAAAAAATCAATTTTCCATATATGATTCTAATAGAGCTGTGTATTGTATTAGTAGTTGGGTTTGCAGCTTATATATCAGGTCTTTACGCCACACTTTATCGAATGCATAAGCCCCTTCTAAAAATAGGTGGAACAAACCATTTTTCTGTTCCAATACTTCTTCTATGGTATGTGCTATTCTATGCATCTGGCTTTTCTCGAAGCCAATTTGTGAGAGCATATTAGATTTTTATCTACTATGATTTTTTTATCTTATTAAAAATATTTTTTTCATATAGCAGCAATGACATTGATCTGTAAGATGTTATATGATTTAAAATTTTTTCCACATTATTATTACCTCTAAAACTTTCCAGTTGAGAGGGACATATATCAGGTATTGACGTGCATTCATCATTCTGTTCATTTTGATTAATGCTTTATTGCGGAGGTTTTTCAAATTCTTCAAAATCCGGATTTTTTCTCTTTTCCAAAAAAACAGCGTAAGATGTAAGAAGCAAGACAAAACGGTGTGAAGTACGAGTGTTTTGGTGCAAAGATTATTTCAGCTAATTCAACAACCTCTGCTATAACAACGTTAAAAATTCTACAGTATAAGCGTATAACATATAATTCAACAACCCCACAAGTATAGCGCTATTACTAATATAAAAATTATTTAAGCAAATTCAACAACCCCAACTATAACATCCAGTTGAAATAATAAATAATAAATAATTTTTATATTTATATTATATTATACAGTTGTTTGCTATAATTCTGTGGTTTTCTAGAATAACCGCGTATGTCATAAAATCAAAATGTTCAGGGGAGCCAAAAAACGTTATATTTTAAATTATGGGCTCGATATAAAGTTTTTAGAGCTTTTTATTTAACAGTCCTGTAGATATGAGCAATAAATACTTTATATAAAATTTTGAGTCAAAAATCTTCAGAGGAATAGATCCTAGAGAAGGACGAAAAACACAATATGTAAATAACACTTAAAGTGTGTGTGCAGATAAAACAACTTATGTCGACAAACGTCGTTTTCTTTGAAAAATAAAACTACCAATGCAACCACCCATGTAGACATAAGTTGTTGTTGCTTGAAAAATGGATTTTTTTGTTTTCTGAGAAAATAATTTGTCAGCGATTAAACGTAGGTTGACATACGTTGATAGTGCTGCAAATTAATTTAATAAACATTTAAGTAACGTCGTCATTTAAAGAAAAAACTCAGAAATGGTCAATATATTTTTTTTTTTAATTTAACACATGTAAAGAGCGTTAAAAATTAATATATTTGGCATCGTTAACTCAAAACTGACAAAAATGGACATAGTGACACTTCGATGACGCTTTCTGTTTGATTTTAATTAATGTGTAAATAGATGTTTACACATCAGTGTAAATAGATGTCTACACATTTCCCCTGTGATCGGACTTACATATTTTTTTTTATTTCAGTAGCGGTTTCCATTATGATAAAGGAATGTATTTCCATAGACTCTTGAACGGTAGATGGCTTATTAAATACTTTCATCTCTTCATATGGCTGGAAGATTTTTTTTGTCATAAATGAATATAGTCAGTTGTAGTTGTTGCTTAATTTTTTACAATTTTATTTTTTCAATTTCTGATCTTTTTCGAGCAGTTAGCCCGCTCCACACCTTTCACCCGACTGTTTCAAATCTGTTGATATGGGACACTACAATTTATATTAATTTTTACATTTATTTTACGTGTATTTTTTTTAAATGTGTGACTTCCATGGAGCATAAACTTGTATGGAAAGTGGTCTCTGCATATTCGAGTAGTAGTTCGTTCACCCCACATGTTTTCGACATTTTTTGTCTTTTCTGACAAAAAATGTCGCATGTTTTCGAAAATTGTATTTTTTATATATTCTAAATTAAGAGCAACCTTATTTTATACATTGATCGAAGGGTCTCAGAGTCGAACGCTCGTAAATCGCAAAAATTTGTAGCCATTGACTTCTTTCAGGTCATAGTGTGAGAATATTTCCACATTGTTCCCCTTTTTTTAATGTTTTCACCCCATGACTTCAAGGAGGATAATAATCAAAATTTTTTGCATTTTATGAACACATCACTTTGAAACCTTTCGAGTGATGTATAAAATTAGGTTATTCTTAATTTAGAATATATAAAAAAAAACACTTTTCGAAAAAAGTGCAAATAAAATGCGACATTTTTTGTCAGAAAAGAAAACGGCATAAGACAGTATGGATAATTTTCTGTATAATTAACTCAAATTTGAAATAAGAGCAAATTTTTAGACTTTTTTTGGAACGTGTCAAAATAATCCACAGTTGTGATCGGATTATTTTGGAATTTGAAGGACGTAATGCTCTCATATTTTGAACTTTAAAAAGTATAAATTTGTACCACATGCCGGCCTTAAAAATTTTTTGTAAATCAGTGCCAAATTTCAATAGGGGTATGTTTTTGGACATTTGTACAGAAAATGGTCGAGCTTTTTCGAGTAGTAATTAGTTCACTGCATAGTTTATATTGGACTCGAATAAATAAAATTCTACCATGTATTTTTGGAATCATTTTTATAGAGTGATGTCAAGCATCTATGGAGTGCATAATTTCATACACTTGTGTATAACGTCGTCGAGCTTTTTCGATTCAAGTGTAGTTTACGGATGACATTCCTGGTATTTGTGGGATTTCAAAAAGTATATATTTTTAATAGTAAATAGTTATATTTATCTATTTATCTATTTTTCAAATATGGAAAATGTAAGTTTTTACTACTCGAGCTACAACGCTCAGCTCGAGTTGCTGATTAAAAAACATTTATTATTATACGTGCGATTGGTTTTGCCTTGGCACCCTTTCCCAAAAACTCTTCTTTACTGCACTTGTGAAAAAGTATTTTGTACACACAGAAAACAGATTCATTGTGGCTACCGAATTTATTACCAACCGAAATGCGATGATGATATAAACCGAATTTCGGGTTCACTATGATTACAATTCTGTTTTGTTAACAGTAAATATTTTATCATAATGGAAAATTGTTAGATGCTATTAAATTTCTGTTGATACAGTCGAAAATACAGTTATTTCACTTTAGAACAATTCGGTTGGCGAATATTTTTTCTGTGTGTATGAATCGTAGAATAGCTTCAACTTGAAGGAGATTTGAATTTTAATAGTAGTACTAGGTCTAAGGTTACTCTAGTTTCAGCATAAGACTTCTAACATTACGCATTCTAATTTTAAAGAGATTTAAATGTCAACTACAATTTTTATATATTTCGGTTTCAGTCCTGCTCTTATAAAATTCTATATAGCGCAATTGATATCATATTTAGATGCTAGCTTAATAATAGATGCTTATTACTGGTACTAAAGCAAATGTCATTCAAATTTCCATTGTGATGTTTCCATAAAAAATCAAATTTGAAATCAAACCTATTTTCTATAATGGGACTTTCAGAATAATGATTGGGATTCAAAATTTCTACTAAAAACAATATTTTTAAAATTTCCACAAGTTGAGTTTTTGTTTTAATTATTAAACTACATAGTTGTTGATTTGAAACACGCAAACACCATTCACCTCACTGTGTACTCCTAGCAATGGCAGAACGAACATCATTAAAAGACAAACTGATATCGGTAGTTTTTCAGACACATAATAAGTACGAATATATTGTATCTGTTTTGTTTTTTCTTTCTTATTTTAATGTTTTTTCTAACACCAAAATTTTCTTCTTTCAATTTGAGAATCATTTTTATACGTGTATAGAACGAAATTATCTAAAAGTTAATTAGAAAAATAAATTAAATACAAATTTGTAAAGCTTTTTAGCATATTGATTGATTTTTAGGTGAAGCAAGTAAGTGCCGGTTTTTTTAAACTATAGATTTCTTTATTACGATGGATTTGATTCAGATTTTTTTTTAAGATTTCTCTTTAAGAAAATCTAACCTTAGTGAGAGCATGTGTTTTGTTTTTTTTTTTTTTTAATTTAGTGAAAGATTAACATGTTTATTTGTATACAAATAAAAAATCATATCATATTTAACTCATAACATTCAAATGTGAATACAGTCATTTATAAGGCTTACTACATACATTGGTTTTTAAAATATAATTTGATCAACGGTCGGTATACCCAAGCGTAATGGTAACGTATCGTAAAGTTGACCTAGTGTAGCAATATTGTGCAGTTCTAGAAAGACGTGGATGTATCATTCTGTAAATAAAGAGAGAAAGAGTGAAATCATTAAAGAAACAATCTTTTAGATACAGTCATTGGTGTGAACTACCATTATTATATTTTCAACATCCAGTTTAAATATGAATATATTACTAATTTCGATTTTTTTATACTCTTTCTTTTAACTCATACTCTCTGTCTGTCTGTCTGTCTGTCTGTCGTGGGGTAACCCCATTCCCCCTTATCCAATTCATCTGAAACTTGGCCCATAGTCTTGTTGTGACTACAGATTAAGTTTGGGGTAGTAACGCACAGTCACGGAGTGATGTAGATGTCATTTCCCCTCATCCGATCGATCTGAACCTTAGTCCATACACTTGTTGTGAAAAAAGATAAACTTTAACTTAGTCACGCACAGTCACGCATGGTCAGGCACAGCCACGGAGAGATATATAATGGATTTCCCCTCATCCAATCAATCTCAAACTTGGTCGATATACTATCTGTAAAGAAAAATAAACTTCGACATATGCACGCACAGTCACGCATAGTCACGCACAGTTACGGAGTGATTTAAATTCCATTTCCCCTTATCCGATCGATGTGAAACTTGGCCGATAGAAAAAAGATTAACTTTGACATAGTCAGGCACAGTCACGCTTAGTCACGTACAGTCACGGACAGATTAAAACCTCACTTCCCCTAACCAGATCAATCTGAAACCTTGTCCATAGACTTGTTGTGGCCAAAGATTAATTTTAAGATAGTCACGCACAGTCACGGAGATATTCAAAACTCATATGCATAAGGAAAGAAAGAGTTTTAATAAAAACTGTTTTTATGGGTTAAATTATTTTCAAGTATTTATTTTATTTGAATTTTCTTTTTGCATTTGAGTTTTTCTCTTTTTTTTATTTTACTATTTTTTTTACATAAACGCTAAAAGAAGTAATCAGTTTATCCCTCTCGTTAAAATGTAGAGAAAATCTAATTTCAATAGAAGCTTCCGATACTTTACGTTAAACTACGCTCGCTAAGCACTTGTGTGTGGTATCCATTTAGACAGGTCAAACCAGTTGATTCGCGATGTCGTTATGTTTGGGTAACCCAGCCTTTAGTTTATTTATTTACATTAGAAATGACCTAAAGGAATGGTATGATTAAAATCGTGATGCATTTCATTTGAAAATATCCTGGATTCTTATTGTTTCTTTGTGAAATAAAAATTTTTAAATTCAAACTGTCTTTATTCTCTTTTTAATTCCTTTTGACACATTGAATGTGAATAAAAAAGCATGAGTAAAAGAATTTAGATATATTTAATGAGGGCCGATCAATACATTCGTGACTGTTTAAATGAAAGACATTGTTTTTCTAGTAGACAAAAAAAAAAACCATTTCTCGACATAGTCTGCTTCTAACTCACTGCACTTTATCCATCGTCTTTAAAATTTGTAATCTTTGAAAATATTAGGTTTTGTCTAGGTCCTCAGAATGAGCATTTAATTTATCAATGATTTCATTGCTGGAACTGGAGCTTTTTCTCTAGGTTCGAAAATAGTTCTGTGAATGAAGTATCAATTAGTAGTGCAATACATGGAATTTTGCCACGTGTGTACCCATGCATCATTTTTATAAAAATCACTGTCTTCCTTGCCAAATGCGATCGTTTAAATAAGTTGTTGTGATCGTTGAATTAGTTGGCATTTTATTTATTTTCCCTTTTGAAGTTAATACATGTGGATTAAAAAACGGTCGCTCACGCTCACGCTCACCTTGGCTTTCTTTGATGCCGGTTCGCTCGGAGAAGCCCATAGTTTTCGGTGTTCTGTAATGAATACATGTTACATCCATCGTTATAAGCAGGTACAAAAACTTGTCTGTATTACGATTGTGAAAACGCCAAACGGTCCCGCAAAGGTGTCACACGATCGCTGACAACTTTCTAAAACCAAACTGCTCATTTAAAACCGATATCGCAATGCCATATGGTACACAGATGAAGTCAATGATCTAGTCACTTTCACTCGCCTATCCGCCAACGCAATATCGTGAATTTACCATATTATCGGTAATAGTGACTTTAATTGGCCAGCCAGAACGTTCGGCGTTATTGCGCTTGAGCGACCACAACGAAACTACCTACCATTTAAATTACTGGTGCAGTGTCCCCATTGTACAAGCTATTTCTTGGTTTGCGTTATGTTTTTCTTTTTTCATTTCTTCAAAAACTAACGAGATCGTATGCTTCGAATAATTGCTAAACATAAATTTAATGATTGAGCTTGCTCAAAATTTCACCGCAATCTGTATATATTAAGGGGGAGGGTTAGGTTTTAAAATCTTTTTTTGCATTTCTCTTTCAGAATGTACAATATAACGAAAGTGTTCATTCAAAATTTCAAGTAAATTGGAGCAAAACTTAAGAAGATACAGCGTTTCCAGCGACCGGCATCATACGGTATAAAAAATGTTCGAATTCCGTGAACATCATAACTCAACATCTACTTGACCGATTCTTTTGAAATTTTACATATTATATCTACACATAAATCATCAGGTAACCACGAAGAGGTTTTTTTTATTTTCAATTCTCTTCCCCATTTTTTAACAACAAATTCCCGAAATTTTATAGCAAAAATCGTGTTTTCCACTTCAAAATGCTGCAAAAAAAAAAAAAATGAACAAAACTCTTCGTCACTACCTCAGGAAATATGTCACCTTTTAAACGCATTTAAATTTTTTTATTTCACATGATCCGGTAACGAGTTATGATGTTCACCGCAAAACAACAACGCCTCCGGAGATTCGCTGTCATGGACTTATTTATGAAAATTTTTAACTGAAAATTTTTTCAAAGATTCTCCAAATGTTATGCTATAACGTGTATATGAAATACTCGTAAATAATCCAACATTATTCTGCGAAAATGAGGCTAGTCGAGCTGTAAATATTACCTGTACCCGATTTCGCGACATGATAACAGAGTCTGTCTGCCTAAATTGTATGATATTAATTGTATGGTATCAATATGAACGACATGTGGTTTCAGCATGAAACATTTCCTGATACTGGCCCCCTAGACCCTGTGATTTAACACCATTGGAGTTTTTTTTATGGGGTCATTTGGAGTCACAGATCTATGTAAATAAGCCCACAACCACCAGTGCATTGAAATAGGAAATTCAATGCTGCATCAATTCAGTCACATTTATGCAAATTGGTTATATGTCAGCTAAGCCGTGGCGGCCATTTGCTTGATGTATAGCTCCATACATGACCCTATCCAGTGTACTTTATGATTCAATACAAAAAAATTATGCATGAATTTTCGGACACCCAAGACTCTGCAGATTAGTATAAGTATGTAATGTGAACCATATAACTGTTATTCCTTCTACGCACTAAGATAATAATCGAAATGATACCAGATAGTCTATGTGTCTAGGAATCTAACCTAGAGTTTACTTGCTACATCAGCCAAGTACAATAAGAGATTCGCTGCCGCCCATAAAAAAGTTTTGACGTTATTCTCGAATAGTGTAAGTGCCCATTATTGTCTTTCTTCGATTTGTTAAATATTAATCGTTTAAACTTAGATGGTGAAATATTTCGGTTATTTCCGCTAAATATTGACATCGTATGTGTCGGCCACTTGGTCTACATTAGGCCGTTTAAACCTTAAGAGAACCATATTTAGGTTTACAAGCTTTAATCATCCACATGCTACATTCATATGTGTCAATTGGTAATAAAAAGATTTTTATTTTATTTTTATTTATTTCGAATTCCCATACAACAAGACATAAAATCTTATAATTAAAGTACAGGATTAGTACTAAGTACATAGTAGTAAGGAAATTAAGATTGTGTATAATAACAATTAAAATTAGACTTTTATGATTTTATCTGGAAAGGACAAACGAGAAATCTCTGTAGTTTTCGAATTCCTGGCTTTTTCTTCCAGTATCCAGATATCCTGGACATATTGTAGGGCATTTCCTAACTCATTCAAAAAAAATATATATTCAATCATTTATTTCTATATTTGTTTTGCGTTATTTATTTACAATGAAACAATTTTTTCTTGATTTTAATTTTTTTTTTTTAATCGCCATTGGTAAAAATTTCGTTCTATATTTGTTATACTAGAATTATTACTTTACTCTCATACTTCAAAATACTAACATAGATATTAATTTTAGTTTTTGTTCTACTAACGCTAATCTATTCTAATCTACTTTGCTCTTAAACTGTTGTTTCTGATATTATTTTAGTTTGTTCGATATAAAAAGTTTTATTTAAAATGTTTGAAGGTTGAACTACAGAGAAAAAAAAGTATATACAAATTTGCTGTTGTTGTTAATATGTTTACTAATCACACAGATTTTTACTAAAAACAGAACAATGAAAAAAAAAATGTATTGCAAACATACTACTACTTAAATTTTAGATAACAAATTAATATACCTACCATACGTTAAGTAAAAATTAATGTCAATGGATTGAAATCTTAAAAAGAAAAATCAATTTTATATATTTTTAAATATTCATTTTAGCAACACTACATGAGTTGGAGCCGCTGGTTAGCGATACTGAAGATAGAAAACCAATTGAAAAGTATGAAAATTCACAAGTTACCATATAAGTTTATGTATTTTATTTTTTTTATTTTTAGTATTTGAATTATTAGTTTTTATGAATTTATTTCGAGAAAAAATAAGAAGTATACCAGAAATCGATTTTAACTTGGTGACCTAATTTTTAGCCTTTTTATATACCTATATAAAATATAAAATTGGTAGACAACTTAAGAGAATTTTTATGCAATGGTGTATTCGTGGATTTTGCTCGATGTAGTATTTTTGCGAAACGCTACGATTTCAGGTAAATGATATAAATGGACACTCCCCTGAAGCTACATAGTTTAAGAAAAGTAAATGTTCTTTTTATTTGGACACTCCCCTGAAGCTACATAGTTTTTGTCCAGCTACGCAGATACTCATGTACGAAGGAGGTTCCAGAACTACCTAACATCACAAAAAAAAAAAACAAAACGTAGATTATACAATTAAAATAGTCATCAACCGCAGACTAATCCGTTTTGTTATTGACATTTGAAACATCCTCACGACGCTACATAGTGGGACCGCTTCAAAATAAATTTTAACCGAAAATAAATTTTTGGACCCGAATCTTTGTTTCTTCATTAAAAGTCTTGTAACTTGATTAAAGTTATCAGTATTATGAAATAAAGATGTTTGCAAAGTCTTACAGAAATCTGCCACGCCCACCGCCCATATAACCAGAAAAAGTTTTTTTATTTAAAAATAATGCTTTTGAAACAAACTGAAAAAGTTTCGCAATTGGGCTTAAAAGCTATAAGTGTCAATATGTTTCCATGCTAAAAACTAGCTGAAACGATATAAACGATATGATGACTGATAAATATTTTTACGAGTATTCAAATAGTATAGACTTTTATTCTTCTTCTATTATTCTAACAAGGCGATGGAAAACATCAGTATTTGTTGCGAATCTGAAGAACACTAGCCTATTTATTCTATAGTCCTTATTTCGAGCTTCTTCAGTTTCTTAAAATACATGAGCCTAAAAGTATTCACAATTTTATATCGTGTGTTTCTTTGAATTACTGAAATTAAATTTCGTGTGACTTTTTTATAAACATTTATTACTTTGATCAACAGTGAACAATATTATCCGAAATTTAATTTATTAAATCAAAAGTATACACTCCCACTCCCACTTTTCATTTTTTTGCAACCAGAACACAAAGGTCGATAAAGCTCACATTTTTTTGTCCAAGCAAAACTAAAAACATTGAATTTTTGAGTGCCATCATAAAAACCCGAATATTTTGTAAACTATTATTGTTATCCAGTTAATTTTGTTTTCAAAATTAATGTCGAAACATCATAATTATACCCTATACCACTATGTGGTTTGGGTATAATGACTTTGTGCTGATGTTTGTAACAACCAAAAATACTTGACCTACACCCATCTTTAATTATACCAATCGAATCAGAATCACTATCTGATTCGATTTAACGATGTCCGTCCGTCGGTCCGTCCGTCCGTCCGTCTGTGTGTCCATGTAAAGCTTGTAATCAAACTGCAGGTCGCAAATATGAATATATTTCGACGAAATTTGGTATTTGATCCTATATCGGCCATGGGATGAACGCTGTTGAAATTGGTGAGAATCGGTCCATGTTCAGACCTAGCCCCCATACAAATGACCCCTATGAAATCAACACATATTGCCATAAGATCCAAATTATCATACAAATCTTAGTCAAATTGGGTTTGTATGTATATATTATATCCATTAATTAGTAGTCCAAAAATGATCCCTATTGGACAACTCTTAGTCATAGGCCCCATATAGAGCTGCTTCCCGATCTTCACTTAAATCTATCAAAAAACAAAAATATTGCACTGATTCTTCTCAAATTTTGTTTGTATATATTTTTGCAAAATACAAGAGACTTCACCAAACATGGTCAGGATCGGTCAATTTTTGGGCCTAGTCCCCATATAGATATAGCATCCGATATGAACTTTTTCATATCTGCAGCTGAAAAAATTAATAAAAATGCCACTCAAATTTGGTTTATACTTATTTGCTATATCCAATTAGTTGGACCGAAGAGAGAGGGTCTCTAAACCATGGTATAGGGTATCGTATAGTCGGGCTAGACCGACTATAATTTTCTTACTTGTTTTCAAATATACTTACATCAAATAGACATGAGAAAAACAAATTATCTAACTGGACCATTGAAGTGCATGAAAATGTGAGGCAGTTACTACAGAGTTTCGTTTAGGTGTCTTTGCCGCGTTATTTTATAAAAAAAAATTTATTTACACTCAAAAAACTAACGTTTTGGCAGCAAAATATCACAGTGCGCTGTTTCTATTCGATTGTGAGTAAGGGCGACACCATAGTTTTTTATATTAAAATTTTTAGTCAATATGTGACGTGAAGTGCTTTTCATACTCAAACTCAGGCACTTTCAGTCGACGATCATCCACCACCACAGCAATTGGATAATCATGGAATTTTTGGAATGCTCGTACGGCTCTCTCTCACCAATATTTTACTGTTGTAAATGAAGGACCAGATATTGGTTGATATATTTTAAATGAAAATATTGTCTTATGTAACAGTGAATATTTTTATTTAAAATTTGCAAATTCACTGAGAACTATCAGTATGGTTTGTTGGCAAGCTAATATTAAGGAATGTGGCGACTTCAGTTTAAGAACACCATTTAGAAAAGAAAATGTAAACATTCTTTCAATCCATTTTGACCAATTTTAAATTTCTTTTGTCCATACTTAAATACTTCTAATAGTACATTTAACACTGCTAAACAAGAAAATCAATATGCCGCGTATTAAAGTCAAAGTGTAAAAAAATGTGTGTACAGAGAAAAGCTTCAGTTATCGTATGTTATCTAAAAGTTGCGTTATTTCTCTAAATTCCGTAAAAACATGATATGTAGACTATGGTTCCATTACTTGCAAGAAAAAATGGTAAAAAAAATAAAAGAATAGTTCCCAAAAGAAAGCTAAACATAACAACCTTGAAAAACAAGCATCCGAAAACTTCATAAACGACCAACTTAAGGATGATAAGATGATAAAATAGATTCTAAAACATTAAGAAACCCAAGTTTTTACGGTACCGTATGGTATTAATGTCGACGATCTACAAGAGAGAGTCTTTCCGTCTTGCTGGAAGGATGCCAAAGTCCAACCAATTCCTAAATAGGGTGAGGCAAATAACCCTGAAAATTGCAAATGCAATCTCTTCTGAACTCTAAAAGGTGATGGAGAGCATGGTGTGTTGTTTTTGATGGGGTCTTATTCAATGAGTTTCAGCTTAATTCAAGGGTACCCTAAGAGTTTATTCTGTTATTAATGAACATCAATATCCTCTTTTGAACATGGTCCAGTAGCTCCAAAATGGACTTTGAAGCTGCTGTCCACACATCGAAGACAACTTCCATATGTGGACATTTGGTTCAAAGTCTATTTTGGAGCTACCACACCATTGTTTGTCATTCCGTTTGTAAGTCACAGAAAAATGCATTTGCGATCCCATAAAGTATGAATGAGTCGATATAACGATGTCCATCGTTCCGTCTGTCCGTCTGTCTGTTGAAATCACAAACTAAACAATTTACCTGGTTAAAGTCATAGCAATATTTTTGTCTTTATTTCTACCAGATTGCTATCAAAAATGGGGTAAATTGGGCAGCATTGTTCCATGATATGTCTAAAACTATCAAGGCACCTCTAAAAAAAATTTAAAATATTCAGTGTGTAATATTTATGTATTATGTTTATAAAATTGTTTTTTTTTTTAATACTGCGATAAGCCCAGATATTGAGCAAACGTAAAACCCATGTGGAGGGTATCAAAGGACCTGCTTAGCCGATTTACCACTCTACTTGTTTTTATTTCAAAATATGCCATTTGTTTTACTAAATTACCCTTCATGGCCGAAAGTTTATTGTTTGTGAATTCACTTAAAATTTTTGTTAATTATCTATGGTTCAAATTAAATTTCGACATTTCTTCTTGGAAAAGTCAAAGCACACTTTATCTCTAAACTTAAAATTTTTTCAAAATAATTTACAAGCCTCCCGACCTGACAAAGAAAATGCAACAAATTTGGGAAAAATTTTCTTTATATCTCAACATGATCTCCTTTTAGCTCGACATACTTCTTCCAGCGATATTCAATAGCTTCGATACCCTGTTTATAGTAAGAACCGTCTAGCTCCTTAAAGGAACCACCGACCGTAGCTGAGTCCAAGGGAGCTGAATCTGACGAATAAGGTAGGTGATGAAGTAATTCGAACTTTATTTCATGGATTTTGCGACAATAGTGGATGTGTAAAGTGGTGCTATGTCTTGATGAAGCAACATTTGCTTTTTCGACTTAATTTCAATACATAGACGCTGTTTTTTTTTTTTTTTTTTTTAAGATAATTTTGAAGATATCCCACGCGCATCGCTTAAAAACAGATCCAATAACCTTGCCTGTAGATTAAATTGTCTTTGCCACTTTGGAAACAATTCTCCTATTTCAGTGTACTGTGTTGAAGTGGTGGACCCATGTGTCATCTGTGGTTACGAATAGACGTGAAAAATCTTTAGGACGCTGTTCTATTATAGGGAAAGCTTTCTCTTTTATAAATTTTTGGTCTATATGCGATGTAAAGCACTCTCTGAAATGTCTATTACTTTAGCTAGCTCACGCTTTTGCAGCCGACAATCATCCAATACTACTTGGAGGATTTTCTTAACTATTTCTGGCGTCGCCATTTGAATTGGTCGACCATTACGGTGTTTGTTTTGATCAGAGTTCAGAAAAAAACACACACTGAATAAAAAACTCGTACATATATGAAAACAAACATAACTTAGACCAACACACACATATTTTTATTTTCATACCAATTATGTTTGTTTTTAAATTTTCTTCGGTGACCAATACAACCATGACTGTGTTCGTTTTAATATTTCGTTATTTACACGAACATTTTTGTATCACATACTTTTTGTTTCAATCACACATAATGCACACATTTTTGAGTGTTGCTTTATTTGAAGTTCATGTTCTGGTAAGTGTACTGAAAAAAAACACAGAACATATACAATAAACAGGTTCGAGTTCAGTTATATTTTAAGTCGTGTTGTGGCTCGTGTAGTGAGAAAAAACACAACATGTACAATAAACAGGTTCGAGTTCAGTAATATTTTAAACACGACTTTAAATATAACTGAACTCGAACCTGTTTATTGTACATGTTGTGTTTTTTCTTACTACACGAGCCACAACACGACTTAAAATATAACTGAACTCGAACCTGTTTATTGTACATGTTCTGTGTTTTTTTTCATTACACGTACCAGAACATGAACTTCAAATAAAGCAACACTCAAAAATGTGTGCTTTATGTGTGATTGAAACAAAAAGTATGTGATACAAAAATGTTCGTGTAAATAACGAAATATTAAAACGAACACAGTCATGGTTGTGTTGGGCACCGTAGAAAATTTAGAAACGCACATAATTGATATGAAAATAAAGATATGTGTTGGCTGCTTTTGAACAGAACATTGTGTGTTTCGTGTGTGTATTTTCTGAACCTTGGTTTTGATAGCTCGTACGGCCTCAGTTAAACTCTGCCACACAATATTTTATAGTCGTAACTGAAGAAGCAGACGCTCCCATAATTGAATTTAGCTCGGCTTTAATATTGATTGGAGTAAGACCTTTCAAATGAAAGTATTGAATTACAGTAGCCAATTTTTTCCAATTTTAAAAATTCGCTGAAATCGCTTACTTTTAGTGGTTCAAAAAAATAAAAAATACTAAACAATGTGGCGCCTTGAACCTTGAAACATATTGCACCTCCGGTACAATATCGACATCTATAATATTAATAGGCAAGGCGATTTCTTGTGACCGATGTAAGTTTCACAGTTTTACCCCGATTTTTACAAAAAATTTATCATTTGAAAGGTGTTTATTTTTAGCTGTTACCCAGATTTACAGATTTTCATCGTCTGGAATATTTTTTTGGAGATATGATCGTTTAAAGTTGTGTTGAGTTCGTTTTCTTCATTTAAAATGAGTTGAATTGTGAAGCATACCTTTAGGGTCTTTATTAAATAAAAAAAATAAAATTTCCTCCAATATGCACTCGAATTTCGAGTGCTGGAATCTGCTAATAATTGTAATTTTTCTAAATGTTGAGGAATCACGTTCAAAGTTTTCTTGCTTATTTAAAATACAATTGCACCCTAAAATAAGCCTACAGAAATTGACTGAAAGAGTCCTAAGCCAAATCTGTAGGCTTACTTTTAGGGCGTAATTGTATTTTGAACGTGATTCCAACATTTAGGAAAATTACAATTACGTTGATATTGTACCTGAGGTGCGTTATGGATGTTTTATAACGTTGCCACTTTTCACTTTTCAAACTACTGACGCCTTCCATATGTCAGGTCGGGTCTCGTATGATTTATTTTTTAAGTTATCAATGAAGTCAAGAAAAATAATCAAATTCTTTATTTAAAAAGTTCGCGAGAAAACAAATTTGTTTATACTGAAAGAGCAAAAAGTTTGTATAATATTGTATTCGATTATTTTTAGCTTTATTGGAAGGCCATCTGAATCGTCTTTTCTAGTATACTTCTTATATTAATGAAAATATTTTAAAATTTGTAGTTTTAGTTTAACTATCAAATGCCATTGTAAATAATTTTATAAAATTCTGCAAAATAATCACTCTTTTTCCAAATCAAACTGCACCCTCCATCATGACTCCTAACAATAGTAAACATATTTTAAATTTATATATTTAATTAATTTTGTTTTTCTTAACTTCTCACTTTCTTTTTAATTAAACCAAATGAAAACCTCAATACCTGATTGGTTTGATTTTTCAAATAAAAATCCAACCACAAAATATCTTAAAAACTTGTATAAATTAAATGGATGCTTGCTCGCTCGTATGCCTTTGAAAATGATGCTTTTGAAAATCAAAAACTGCTTTTTAAAAATACATCCTTATTCATCTTAAAAATAATAATAACATCAAATATAAAAAAATGATGCCATAAATAAACACAAACTCCTTCCCCTACAAACCAATAACCAAAAAAAAAAAAAAAATGGCTTGCATAATCTTGCACTTGGCTTTAAAAACTGAACAAAAATATTTGTAAAAAAAAAACTTTGCACTTATAAACAAAATCTTAGACAAGTAACTATACAGGAGAGAAAGGTCAGTGCCAGACCCTTCTCCCAACTGATTGATCAAGAAAGAGCCAATCATTTTATAACAAAGAAGGAAAATTTCGGTTTCGAAGAATTAACCGATGTGGACAATAAGCAGCAACATTTGAAACTACAACAGCAGGGTGAATCGGGTGAACCGATTATTATGAATGGCTCAGCACCACCACATTCAAAACCGAATTTGGATTTATGGTTTAAAGAGGTAGTAGAATTGCGTAAAAAAGCGGGTGAATATAAGGTCAGTTCATTTATGATTTCTATTGATTAAAATATATTCAATGAGTTATTTTGCATAATTATGTTCATAAAGAGTCGTGGATGGGGTAGAGAAATTGATCCTGAATTGTATAAGAAACAAAAGGAACTTTGGGATCAGGTCTCAAAACGTAGTTCTTTATCGTCATTATGTTTGGCTTCTACATTGCCCAGGTAAGTGAAATTTTATTTGCACAATGCAAACAGTTTCATAAGAGAACCCGTATTTAACTTGACGAGGTTACTTTTCCTAAATGGCTTGCCAGACAAGTTAGTTCTTTCGTCTACAGTAGCTAATTGACTTTTTATCTAGAAATAATAAAGACCTTAATCAAGATTTGTGTTGATTAATATTTTAATCTGATTTCTGTTTTTCATTAATTTTCAGATCTATTACTAAAGAAGAAAAAGAAGAAGAGAATAATAAGAAGACAGCTCCAATTTTAAAAACTTACAAACCTCGAGTTCCTGGTCAGGCTTACTTTTTGGAAAATTTAACTAAAGACGAATTAAATGCACTGCCAGCAAGATTCAGTCATATACGTCATCATTTGGAACGAACTACCGGTCCAGGTTCATTCTTTACTGTTTAAAAGAAACAAATATTAATTATTGCTTTTTTGTTTTCTACAGATGTTGAAGAGGGTGCTTTACTACCTTCTCCTACACGTGAAAAGTTAATGCCAGCCATAACTAAACGTGAATCGGAATCCCAAAGAGGAAGTCCCAAAAAAACTGCTGCCTCACGCCATGGTTCACCACAAAAGGGTAGTCCCCAGAAGGGTAGCCCCAAAAAAGTTCTGAAATGTAAGTATTGAATCGTTTCTTCAATTCCACACAAACGTTTATACAAATTTTACTACACTTTCAACAGAAATTTTTTTTCAAATATAAGGAATACTTTTTTTAAAAACACACAGATTCACATTTGAAGCACTTTAAGGGTTTAAAACAGTATAAAACACTTAACATACACAAAGTTTTGCTGGAAAGCAACGTTTTTTTTTTTTTTTTTTTTTGATAACTAGTTTAATTTATTTTAATTTAATTTCTTTTATAATTTTTGCCAAATACGTTTGTCTTGCTCTTTGTTTTGAAAATCAAAAATGTTGGTTTTTGCTTGATTATTTGCAAGTATTTAACTTTGTTTAAAGTTTTTATTTATTAATTTTATTCTGAGCAGTTTTATGCAAGTTTTATTTGTTTATAAAATACAGAATAGTTAATTATATCGAAATGTTTGATCAGAGATAAATCACATTAAAGGTAAATAAATGATATTTTAAAGCAACATTTTTTTTTGCGTGTGTACCCTACACCCTACACCACTATGTGCTATTCCGTTAATCCGAGAATCACTGTTTATGTATAACCAAACTCCATCTATTTATTATTTGGATGCAATTTAGATGCATGAACTTTAACTGCGTTTGAAATTGATGAATATCCGTGCATTTTTAGCAATAACCCTAAATATAATGTTTCATTAAGGCTCAGGTATGTGAATTTTGGAATCTTCAGTATAAATCTTCGGTCTCCAAATAAAAGAGTAGGGTCATATTTATTCATAGGCCCCATAGAAAGTTGTCTGCCGATATTCACTAAAATTTATCCCGCCAAATTTCTTTCTTAATCTTTTTGTAACATATAATTATGGGGTTTCTTTCTGTCCTTTAAATTAGGTGAGGTAATTTGGTTGTAATTTGTCCATATTTGCCCCTTAGAACTTTTCCTAGAACTAATGGTGTAGGGTGTCGCATAGTCGGCTTAGACCGATTATAACTTTTGTACTTATGAAATAAACTGTTGTGCACTTTTTTGTGGAATTTAAAGAATTGCTGTAACTTGTTGTCTTAAATATAAGTGCATTCAGATTTAGCAACCATAACTGAATATGTGATGAATGAGACAGGCCTAATGGATATGGACTCATCTCACATTTAATGGAAAATCAGGCCTATATTTGTTTTCCACAGTTATTTACATTTGCTTCAAAGTAACGTATAGCAAATTTAGTATCAGTCGAAACGTATTCTGAACACATTCGGCATGTACAAACCACCTGATGTTTCTTCGTTATTCCATACCATATTAAAACAATAGCCTGGTTTGTATGGGGATCTAGGAATGCGATCGATAAAACTGGTAACACGATAAAACACAATAACTTTTGAACTCATCAAGCCATTTTAATAAAGACTAAGATATTGTAAGCAGCCAAAATACTATAGTGAAATATGGAAAAACAACCCAATGAAACTAGTTTGCTTCTTTTCCGGCAACCTTTGATACAAATATCCGTCTTTATACTGCCACTTATGATTTGCTACTTTTCCCACAAGTGCAACTTCCCAGCCAAACTAAGAATTTTTATGAAAACTAATATCTGATTGTTCTAAAATTTTGTGTAATTAAATCAACTAGACTTTTAAACATAACTTCATAAAAAAAATTAACATCTCTAAAAGGAAAAGGATATAATGATCTCGTTTTACTTGGCTTTGATGTCAAATTCACGTACACTAATCTCTTTTATATTTAAGAGAGCAGATGTTTTCGCTTTTGCCGATATACTATCAATTTTTATTTTAGCCGGCTTTTCCTGTATTATTCAGTTTTGCATCAGATTGGAAACACGGTGTGCAAAACATAAGAAATAAAAACAAATAATTTTACTAACGAACTGGTAAAAATATTTTTTACGGAATTCATATCTTATTATTCTAAAGAAGAATTCAACGATGTGCATTTCTTTACTCAGTAATAGCTTAAATAACATAAAAAGCATAACGATATGGATGATTGATATCTCGTTTTACTATATTTAATTTTATAATTATACTAGCTGTTTTTAACCCGATCTTGCCCGGGATTCAAAGGCCCTTGACTTGAACAATGGTTCATTATGCTTACCAGCCGCTGAGTACTTAGTCCCCAGTGAACAAATACCCCAAAAAAAAAAAAAAATAACTTTCTCCCCAAAAATTTGTATGGGATTGGTGAATTTGTTCATGATGAAAAGATTCCCCAATGTTTACGTTTTTTGGGGAGTAAATTCATTTTTTATTTCAATCTAAAATTTTTTGATTTTTTTTAAGACGCTACAGCAAAAATGCTTCAAAAATGAGCTGCCAGACTGCTTTAAGTTTTATTTTTTTGAAGTTTCTTTATTTTGTAAACATTAAATATAACGGAATCGTTTTCAAAAAATTAAGTTATTGCATTTAATAAGTGATCATCACTGAGCAGAGACCCCAAATTTTTAGAAGTTCCAAAAATAGAAAATGAATGCGACGTTTAAAATTGTGTCGCAAGGTTGCTTAAAGCAATTGCTTATAGTATATGTAGAGTATAGTAATTGTTGCACATACGTAGATAAAATTTATCGTAAGAGTTTTCACTGAGCTGTGTTCCGCGTGCAGCTACACCCGTGCTGCCGCGCTGTTATTGTCAACTTATTTTAATTGCCAAATTATATTTTTCGGATCATTCCGATATTTTTGCTAAGCTGTGTTCCGTGAACGCGTCGCGTCGCGTCCGCGTCCGCGTCCGCGCACCGAAATGATGCTATTGAAAAGAATACCGATTTTAGATACGTTTATTGTAGGACAGATATTGAGAGCAGTATGGGGAATTTGTTCATTCATTTTGGGGAACTTTTTTTAAAAATTTGGGAAATTTGTTCATCATGATTTTATTCTCTAATTTTTGGGGAATAAGTTAATTTTTTGGGAATTTGTTCATTGGGGACTAAGTACTCAACGCCTGCTTACCATTACAACTAACTATGTTTATGCATGAATTATTTTTTATTTTTTTGTTAACCAACACTCAGGGGATGCCCCTTACAAATCACAGTGCATTGTGTTGATTTGAGGAAAATAGGTTATGGGAAGGAGGAGAGAGGGAGTAGTGTTTGTGGATATTTGACTTAAATTTTATTAGATTATAACTGTCAGGAAAGACCTCTGCGGGGAGTTTATTCCGTATACGGTTAGTTCGACTGATAAACGTATTCTCTCTGTAATGCGTTGTGTGGTCAACTGGACAATAGACTACAAACGGATGTGATCTACTAAAGAAGCGGGTAGAGCGAACCGAAACTCGGGCACTTGGAATAAGTTCGCCAATCTCAGAAGAACATTTCCCATGGTAATATCTGTAGAACAGTGCTACACAACCCACATTCCGACGGTGTTCCAATGAATCAATAGAAATGGATACCCTACTGTCATTGATGAGCGCCAACGCCCTCCTTTGCACACGGTCCAGTAGCTCTAAAATAGACTTTGAAGCCCCTGCCCATATATGGGAGTTGTATTCCATTTTCGGTCGGATGTAAGTGGTATAGATTTTAAGGAGATCAGAAGGAGTGAAGTAATTTCTACACCGTTTTAGAAAACCGAGACACTTGAATGCTTCTTTCGACACTTGAAAAACATGCTCGTTCCAACGAACATCACATTGAATTCTCATGCCCAGAACATCAAGAGTATCCGATTCTTCAATACCTATACCACCCATATATACAGATGACATTGTTGATTCCATGGCCCTATGGGTCAACATACAACATTGAGTCTTCAGCGCATTAAAATCAACCCTATTCGCTTTACCCCACTCTGAGATTGTTAAGAGGTTTTGATTAAGTGTGTCATTCATTGTCCGCCTTTTGCCCCCAACCTCCAAGAGGCTTGGCCTACAACTAAAGGAAAATGAATGACAAATGCTGCTGTCATTTGCGAAAGAGTATATAGAGTTAAAAGTTTGGCCAAGAAGGTCGTTCAGAAAGATAAGGAAAAGAGGAGGAGAAAGAACGGAACCTTGGGGTACCCCTGAATTAAGCTGAAACTCATTAGATGAGACCCCATCAATAACAACACGTATTGCTCGGTCTCTGAGAAAACTCGATATAAATCAAGAGAACTCATTACCGACTGCAAATGCAATAAGCTTTGATATCAATGCACCGTGCCATACACGGTCGAATGCCTTGGAAATATCCAGAGCAACCACTTTACTTTCGCCAAAATTGCGAATGGATCGACTCCAGCGCTCAGAAAGTAGAGCTAACAGGTCTCCCGTGGAACGATTTCTACGGAAGCCATACTGTCGATCATTAAGAAGTGAGTTGGCCTCTAGGTAGTTCACAAGGTGGAAATTGATCATGGTCTCCACCACCTTTGAGAGCGCAGAGCAGATTGCAATTGCACGGTAATTTTCAGGGTTATTAGCCGCACCCTTCTTAGGGATTGGTTGGACATTAGCAACCTTTCAGCAAGAGGGAAAGACTCCCGCACGATACGAAAGGCTGAAAAGGTTGGCCAATGGACTGGCTAGCGTTGAAGAGCACTGTTTCAGCGCCAGTGCTGGTATACCATCCGGTCCCGGAGACTTGTTAATGTTGAGATCCGAAAGAACCCTTTTAACTGCACGTGCTCGGAAGAATATTTTTGGCATAGTACAAGATATTCTTTCGAGTTCGGGTAGTGGTTGATCGCTATCCGGCAAAAATGAATATTTTGCAAAAAGTTCAGCTAAAAGGTTAGCCTTATCAACCGGGTCAGCGAATATTTGGTCATTCATTATAAGAGTTGGGATAGCAGAACTAGCATTATTCTTTACTCTTTTAACAAATGACCAAAAGCTCTTGCTGCCCGAGGAGCAGAAAGAACTTTAGCACGAAGATGCTGATCGTGAAGAAACTTTTCGCGCCTTTGGCACATTCATTTCTCGCCTGTTTGCGTAGCAGTTCAGTGACGGAATTTTTATTTTCATGCCATAGTCTGAATGCTTCCTCTCTAGATCTGACTGCATCTCTGCAAGTCTGATTAAACCAAGATTTTTGATTACGTTTAGCCGAAATGTGCTTTAATGGAATGAATAATCTCATACCAAGCACTATTATTTTTTCCACCATTATCGCAGCAGCATAGACATTTTGAGTGTATGATATCTAAAAGTTACGAATTTTAGTTATTCTAGATCTTTGGGATATACAACACTTCTGGTGTTTCGTTCTGGTGCATATAGGAAAAGATTGTGCTGGCTCCCAACCCGGGAGCAGGCGACATATAATTGTCTATGAGAAAAGCAAGGAGTTTCTAAGTTTATAACTGCTACCGTAAGAGATTGCCCTCTTATATACGTTATGATGGAAAAAACTTTTTGTACCATCCCTTGCAATAACGGAACCAACTTACAAAAGTTTTCTGGTAGGGATTTTAGAGTCGTTTCAGGAGTTTCATATTCCCTGGAGTCAGATTGTCTTATCCGTTGGGCCTGAAGACGTTGAGTCGTTTCAGGCGTCTCAGATTCCCAGACTCAGCTTGTCTTATCCGTTGGGCTAGAAGACGTTGTTGTTTCGTTTCAGGAGTTTCACATACCCTCGACTCAGCTTGTCCTAACCGCTGGATTTCTAGACGCTCTTGAGTAGATGCAGGCATTTCCACTACTCTTAACAAAGCTTGTCTTGATCTTTGGGCTTCCAGACGTTATTGGGTTTGCTCAGGTGTTTCAGAATTTCTCGACTCAGATTGTCTAACTCGTTGAGACTCTATACGATTTTGGATCTAATCGGGTTCTCTCAGTCTAAGCAGTTTTGCATTTGAGGTAGTACGGCCTATATGGTAGCTTTCGTGTGCAAGTCACAATTGCAAATAGTTCTTTTTCCACCTTTACAACTCATTTATATAGTGATAAAGATGAAATGGAAATTTTGTAACAGGTTGCTTTCCAATATAGCCAAAAGGCGAAGTGGTAATAAGTGTAATAATTTGTTTTCCAATGTACTTAAAAAGCGAGATGAAAATATTTGTACGAATTAACCTCATCGGAGTAATCCTACAGTGGTAGTCAACCTGTATCTGTTCACCCATGAAATAAATCTACACTAATTTTAGCGTGTTACAACTCATATAATAAAAAAAGGCAAGACGGGAATATTTGTAATAGGTTGATTTAAAATATTTATTTCATAATGGTGTAAACTCAAGAGTAGTAAGTAAAGAGAATTATGCACAAAATTTTTGGGAAGTCCATTGAAAAATTAAAATATGTTAACAAACAATAAAAGCGTATATAGAAAATTAAAAGAAGTGGCCGTGGCCGATAAAAAGTATATGACGACCTTGTCTGGGATTTGAGAATAATGTGCAGTAAATTCGAGCGAAACCCGTAAAAAAATTGAAAAAAGTGGGCCTAAAAATAGGCGTGGCCGGTAAGAAGCATATGGTGACCAGAACAGAAAATGAATTTTATATACATATATAGATTTTCGAGTTCTCGAGTCGATATAGCGATGTCCGTCTCCCCGCCTGTCCATGTTTCTGTTGAAAATACACTAAAATTGTTTACTTTTTGAAATATTTGGTTTACTTTTGTTATAATTAGTCCAAATAAGTCCATATAGTAATGTAAACCTAAGGCTCATATCGAGGGGATCATAAATTCGGCACAGCCGAATTTAACACTCTTACTTATTTTTCTTCTAGCTTATTCATACTTACTTTTAATTTTTTGTTCACTTTTGTTACCGTTAGTTGTTAAACGCATAGATAATATGGAATAAATAAAATAAATAATTTACTTAAAACAAAAAATGGAACCTATATTTCTAAACGTAGAAGTCAAAGGCAACATAAAATATTTTATCTATAATGTTAATAGGCTTGGCAATTTCTTGTGACCGATGTTTTGTTCTACCGTCTTATACCGATTTTGACCAAACGTATATTATTTGAAAGGTATTTCTTTTTAGCCGATTTGCAGATTTACAGATTTTTAAATTTTTTCCTTTATTTTGAGTAAATTGTATTTAAAGTTGCTACCAACACATACATAAAATTATACAATACTACAATGTGTTTATTAAATTTGTTAATGTGTCTGTAATAAAAATAAGTTTGTTTTTTGTGTTGATTTGTGAATTGGCTATAATTGATTAGCATACTTTTAGGGTCTTTATTTAATGCAAAAATAAAATTTCATAGAATTTGCACCCGAATTTCGAGGGCTGGAATCTGCTAGTTTATATAACTATAATGAAAATTTTTATATATATACATATTATGAAGCTTTGCACTCCAAAATGCCACCTTGATGTAAAAGAGAAAGATGCGGAAAAATTATATTTGTATATATAAAATGTAGTATATACAAATATAATGTTATCACAAATATAATGTCATCTGATTTCTTAACGTGGCTTCGTAAAACGAAAAAGTCAGTCTCTACGTCAAATATTCCACATATTTTGGAAACAGGTATTCAAGTACTTTAAAGGGCTTTAGTACTTTTTCAAAAACTGGTACTCGTTTCGAACAAAGAAACCAAAAAATAATTTTTATATACGTATATATTAACTTATATCAATAATACTCATACACACGTACTTATATGAATAAGCAGGAAAATATTGAGATTAATATAAATTTAAAGCCGAAATATTTAAAAAATAATTCGAAAACCGACACTGACAGCTCTAGTTTCAACGTTTTGACATGTTTTGTCTATTAAAACCTAATTTGAGATGTTTTGATTATATGAAATATATATGAGAAAGTGTGTAGTACAGTTTTATATTATTTCCCTGAAACACGTACATACTTATATGGAAATACACTTAAAAAAACCTTGAGTTTACTCTAAATGAAATAATAATTGTATAAATCTGTGTTTTTCAATAATTTTTGTAATTATTTTACACTTTTGTATTTGTATGGTCGTAGATAATGCAAAAACCTTTTGTAACAAAATCCAAAATTTGTTACAAACTAGGGAAAATAAGCTTATATGTGAACCCTCGATAATGTTGCTAAAAATCATAATAAAAAGTATTCACTGTACCAATTGTTGTTTCAATATTGTTGTTTCAATATTTGCATGTTCATAAAAAAAGTTTTTGTGATTTTCTTTTTTTTTTAATATAAAAAAGAAAACAAATTAAAAATATTCTCCTGTTATAAAATGAAAAATCTTTATTTATACTACAAAATCAATTTTATTGTCTTCGAAGTAATCTCCCACCATTGCAATACACTTATACCAATTTTTCCAGTCTTCGAAACATTTGTTATCAGTGATTTCCGGAATGACATTTTAAAGCGCGCAATAATTCGGAAGTCACACGATTATAAATCAGGGGAATATGATGGTAGTGGAACGATATGAGCCAAATTTTGTGCGAAATCGTTTAGAAGAACCAGGAGTTGTGTGCCCATAATTCACGCCAACGACATTTACACTCAAATAATATTCCTTGTTAACAGCTTCTCATAATCGAAGAAGATTTTTAACCTTGAAATCCTAACGACTGTTTCTTTATCTTTTCGGTCTAGCTTGTTTCGGGATAATAAGCATTGATCTCAACACCCGTAGTGATGCATTTCATTCTGTAATCAGAAAACATTCTTTTGGAGATATTAATGCTATTAATGCTTTCAAAAAAATTGTATTTTTGGAACCAATAGAGATTTGTGGAGTTATGTATATTAAAATTGTGTGAACTGATGCTTTTAATATGTCAAAGGTATGAGCAAGATATCCAATTGTCGATTGATGATTTTTTAACAGTTTTTTTGCTCGTCCGGGTGCCTTTTATCTTGAACGCCTTGACACTTTGTAAGGTCCATCAAATATTATTGTGAGTAGTCAGATGAAAAATGTGAGGGATAAGATTATTGTGCGTGGAATCCCATAAAAAATATGAAGTACTCTGAAAGCTAACATCTTGAAACTTTAACAAGTAATCACGGAAAATGTGCCAAAACCGAAAATCCCGAAAAGCAAAACTCTTAAAAAAAAAAATCGGTAAAATCGAAAATCACTGAAATAAAAAATTAGTAACTGATATTTTAAATTCAAGGTCAATTCTTAAGTGTTGCCGGATTTAATTTGGAAAAATCTATGTTTTTCTTGGGGGCAGCTATACATATACATAGCTTGCTCCAGAATAGAAACGCCGAAAAAATTGATAATTTTTGCACCGAATGAAAAAACAAAAAATATTGTATATCAGTAAGCATTGAAATAAAAAAAAATAAAATAAAATATTTTAATTGTACAACTCAAACTTCGTAGGAAAAATTGATTATGAAAACATACATACATAAGAGCGACTCACTCTGTATAACGACTCCCAAAATATTTCTGGTCTAGCGTTAACCCATTTCGTGCTGGACCGTTTTTAAAAAGGTCTATTTTTTAGTTTTTTGAAAATATTTTCATTTTTTTCTAAGTCAACATATCCAATATGGGTACAACGTGATAGGTTTTTTCAAGACGCGTTCAACGGTATATAGAACGTGTACAAGCATGTCCTAACTGTTGTGATATTCAAAAAAAAAATTAATTTTTGTATGAAAATGAGTTAATTAGAAAATCAAATTAACATTGAAAATAACGTAAATTTATTTATCTTCTACTTTTCAAAATTTCAAAACTTGATTTATGCACCATGCACTTATTTTGAGGCACTTGAGTATGACAAAAATTAAAATAATATAAATTTATTATTTTAAAAACAAATTTCATTTAAAAGATGGCTACAAAAATTTTTTTCTGCTCAAAAATTAGATAAAACTAAACTACCAACGCAGTGCGCAATAACAGGGCATTTGTTTTTTATGAGAGCACAAAATTATTAAATTAACAATAAATAAGATTTTGGAAATATGAAATAAGGCTCAAATTCCAGCTTTAAGCAATATTTCAATTTTGAGGAAGATAGAACATCAATTAATTTTTTAAACGCAAAAAAAATCATGGCTTTAAAGAAAACGTTTTTGTTTGCTCTTGGTCTGAAATTTATCCTGGTATCATTTAGAAACTAAATTCACTTCTAAATTTAATAAACTCCACATTCTTGTTTAAATTTACTCAGGAGCAACATGAAAAATGTACTAAATTAGCAAAATTGCATTTTTTTTTTCACAGAACAGAAATGAGCTTGAGAAAAGAAAAATTTTGATACCCATATTGCCTATGTTTAACCACATTGTTTCCACGCCATTCGATTTTAGTTAAAACGCGAACTAGGACATATTAAGGAAAAATAAATAAATTAATGTTATTTTCAATCGAATAATGTTTCAAAATATGTTCATTTGATTTTCTAATTGACTCATTTTAATACAAAACCCATCAAAAATTACATGTTTTATTGAATATCACAACAGTTAGGACATGCTTGGACGCGTCTTGAAAAAACCTGTCATGTCATACCCATATGGGATATGTTGATCTGGAAAAAATTAAAATATTCTGAAAAATCTAAAAAATATACCTTTTTTGAAAACGGTCCAGCTCGGATTGGGTTAACGCTAGACCAGAAATATTTTGGGAATCATTATAGAAGAAACCAAGGTAGATTTCTAGGGGGGCACTTTTTTAACTTTTTTTGTGAGTCGCTCTAACATACATATATAGCAAAGTAGTATAAATATTATTCTTACAATTACATAAAACTCCAGACCCTGGAAGCGCTATTTTTATAACGCTCTGAATCCAAATACTCAATATGTTTTTGAAAAATCTTTACCCTCTTCCAAACTTTGTCGGTATTTAAAGAGGTGCCCTATTGAATGTATAAAACTTGATATGGAACTCTTTAAAATTACCGCTTTTTTAATACAATCTAAAACTCCAAACTGCAAAAAATATCAGCTAGCATAGACATATGTATTTTATGATGTGTCCACAAATATTTCCGTGATCGGAATTATCGCCCTGAGATAAACAATTTTTAAAAAAAGCCTTCATTCAATATTTGCTATTTTTTTATTAAAAAATAAATGATTCACTTTCTGTCAAAATTGCTTAATTTTCTAAAGAAATTTATTTCGATTCTGCATTAAAATAAATATTATGAAAATCTTTCGAATTAAGATGAAGAGATTTTCACTCATTTATTTTTTTAATTTTTTATGCCACTTTCATAAAAACTTTAATTACTGCGTCAATGTGTCCGTTATAATGCAGTCAACTCAAATCATTAGGATAATTTTATGGGCCTGTGTATTTTAATAACTCTATAGGAATATATATGTATGTATATTAGCAGAACCCAGCCCTCGAAACTCGAGGGAAAATTCTAGTAAATTTTATTTTTTCATTTAATAAATTATTTTATAAGACGCTAAAGGTATGCTAATCAATTTTAGCCAATTCATAATTCAGCACTTTTTGTTGCGGTTATTGTCGTTATTGGTTTATGTCCAAAATTATTTTTCAATTCAACACAGGGCTTTTTGCAAACACATTAACAAATTTAATAAACACACACACACAGCATTGTATAATTTTTTGTATATGTTAGTAGCAATTTGGAATGCATTTTACTCTAACAAAATTTAAAAATATAAAAATATGTAAATTTGGTAAACAGCTAAAAAGAAATGGCTTTCAAATGAGGGATGTTTGGTCAAGATAGAATTAAAACTGACAAACTTACATCGGTCACGAGAAATCATCTTGCTTATTAATATTATAGATACATCACACGCAATCGAATTTCATAAAAATTTCGTTGAATTGTAAATTGCCTAAATTGATTAGCATACCCTTAGGCTCTGAAAGAATCTCATTTATACTTCTGTGCTTTTTTCAAATATTTATTATCAAATCTAATAAATTTTATTTAAAAAATCATAATTTAATGAATTTTGTGAATTGAGTGTAGTATTACTGAAGGATTTAAATCGGTGTGCATTAAATCCTATTCCCTATAATTTTGAATCATTGAGTTTGTAAGAAATGAATTTAATTTGTTCATTATGTCAAGCAAAACATTTTCAATCTGAAATTACTCTTCGTAATAATGTTGCATTCAGTCTTTGTTGCAATAAGGGCAAGTATTTTGAAACCCATTAACTCAAAATCCATTCTTCGTAAGCTTTTATAGATGAATTATTTTTACTAATCCCTCAATCAAGCAAAAATCTTAAAATTATTTGAATTACATACACCATTTGTAATGGTGAGCTCTGAAGCACTCTTGCGAGCAGTGTATACCATTTGAGCTGGTGCAGCTTCTGCTTATGATCGTCATTCATGTTATGCTCTATTATATTTTTATGACACTGAAACTGCTGCGCTATACATATCGCGTGAAAGGGTGGATCATGTGATTTAAATTTGATACGTAGAACAGTAAACGAATTTGATCGAATGAATTATTTTTTAAATTCCTTTAAAGCAATCTCCAACTACTGTAGACTGCCTCAGAATGCAGCAAAAGAAGTCCGCATGATAATAAGAGTTAACAAATTAACTGATGTAGCTGCAATTTTTAAAAGCCACGATGGTGAACCACCGTTCGAAAGAAACTTGTTTGAATTAAAAAAAAAAAATAAAAAATTCGAATGCAGTTCGTTCTATATCAGTACTTGATTCATCATTGGATCCATTATTACTTCCAAATAGTGATACTGGGTGACATGTTAACATGGCACATAACATTGCATCTACATCTACTGCTACAGTTACTCGAATTAAAATAACAATGTGGCAATATGCATGGTATCATTGTGCATAATTGCCACAATCAAATGTTGCTGTCGAATGCAATGGTAGTAAAATGATATTTCCGACTGCATTTATTGATTACCCACGAAATATCAAAATTATTTAGAAGCAATGAGTAAATCCAATATTTCGGAATGCCTTCATTATTTATTAATATGTGCGTCAGTAGAAGTTGAAGAGTGAACGCTGAAGTCGTACCACAAAATTAACAGCATTTTTCGAATATTTGTGTACTGAAACACCATTACATTATGGTTGGATTGATTATCCAAACAATGGGAAAAAGTGATAACTATTTCCAGATGATATGTTATATCTCCTAGCGATATTGAATTATATCTTTTGTTCGTGTTTCTTCTTCACGTTAAAGGAACGAAAAACTACGAGGATTTACGTGCATATCCGATTGTCTTTATCCTGCATTTGCTGCTGCATGTCATGCTCATGGTATTGCTTCGAACGATATTGACAATTACGTGAATTATTGGGATTTATATGTGCTATTAATGTTCCAGCAAATGCATTAGCATTATGGAATGAATTTTAAATTGATTTGAGTAAAGATTTCATGAGAGATTTTAATAGAACATTATTATCATCACATATTCTTTTATGTGATCAACTTGGGCTTCCAATTCCAAGATTTATTTTAACTGATCTCACAATGATTGATATTCAAGAAGAGACTTTGGAAAAATTGTTTAAGGAATTGTGCATCATAATATTGGCGGCAATGTTTTTTTTTAACGTCTCATGCTATTTGTGGTAAAATATTTATTAAGACTGCATTAATTCATAAATTCAATGAACATTCGAAGTCTACGACGAGCATTCAGTGGTATTGCGTCTATACTGTTAATCGGTGGCAGTAATTTGCATAATTTGTTTAAGTTTCCAAACAAGTTAGTAAAAAATACAGTCTCTGAAATAAAAGCTAAGAGTTCACGAGCTCAAATATTAAAAATTCTTCATTGATTATTATCGATGAAGTTTTAATGTGTGCAATTCATGCTTTGAAAACAATCGATTGATTGTTGAAAGATATTTGTACAAATGATATTTATTCGGTGGTAAAAAAAACTATTAATGTCCGGAGATTTTTGGCAAACTTTGCCAGTTTTTTCACATTCAACGCGAGTAAAACTTATTGCAAATTGCATTAAATCTTGACCTGAATTTTCAAGATTTAAAAAATTAACATTAACTCAAAATATGAGAGCTCTCCGTAATTAAATCGAATTTGTTGAATTTTTTCGGAAACTTGGAAACGGAGGTATGACATATTATTTTAAATTTGGTCCTGTAAATTTGATTAGGCGCGCATCATCTCTTTTGAAGATATTTGTGTACCGGAAACCATTCACACTTCGCTAATTTTGGATTAGATCCAAAAAATTATGATTGTGTAAAACGATTACATAGAAACACATTAGATTGCGAAGTACTAACTGGAAATGCTCGAAATAACCGTATACTAATTTTAAGAATTCATTTAACATATTGCGCAACATTGTTACCAACTTTTACATAATGTGGCTTTTTTTCTGCGGAATCCTCTATTTTCTCATAGTAAACTATATGTTGCTACCAGTAGAGGTCATTCATTTGATGGACTACGATTTTATATCACTGATACAGTAGAACAGGTACATCTATCCAATGATGATAGAATTTATGATTATAGAAAATATTGTGTGCAGAAAAATTCTAGATACATAAATTTATAAAAAAAAAATCATGTGAGTGCGATCACAGGGGAGATGTGAAAACATCTGGTAATAAATAAAATTCAGAAAACAGCGACAAAAAGGTTATTACATATCATAATTTTTTCACCAAACAATCATGTCACACCGATTTGTCTTAATGCTTACATGTTACGCATAAGATCTTACGCTCAAATATTACGCTGTTTTTGTGATTGTATTGTGAATTAGAAATTTACCCCCCTGCGCGTATAGATGTTTCCACATCAAAAATCATGTGAGTCCTATTACAGGGGAGCTGTGTAAACATCTAGTAATTAAAGATTTTTTATGTCATTTTTTAAAATCAAATAGAAAGCGTCATCTATGTATCACTTATAGCAAAAACTGTTTCAGCTAATTCAACAACCCTTTGCTGTAAAACGTTAAAAATATCCCAATATAAACGTATATAAGTGATACATAGATGACGCCTTTAAAAAAGTGGCATAAAAAAACAATTTTATATCATAATTTTTTCACCAATGCAATCATAAGTCACACACCGATTTGTGTTACAGCTCTCTCCGATTTGTGTTACACTGTTTTTGTGATTGTATTGTGAAATAGAAATTTACCCCCCTGCGCGTATAGATGTTTACACATCAAAAAAACATTTAAAGAATAAAATTTTAATGAAGAAACAAAATCTCCTTCTTTTGCAGCATAATTTAAAACATAAAAATCATTTGCAACAGAATTTCAACTGCTGGGCTCTGCTTGTTATAGTAAACGTCTAAATTTTAATAGAGTTTGTTATGAATGTAAATAAGATCATTACTTTAAAAAAATCTTTTATAAGCGTTTTGGCTTCTTTTACAATATTTAACATTAATTTAAAAAAATACTTTTCTTCTGTGACATATCATGTTCTGTACAACGCAAAATAATGCAGAGATGATTAGTGATAAACACCGTTTTGGTTCCACAGCTCAATAAGAGCCGCCTTTGTTCTACTTAAAAACGCCCAACATTTAAAGTCATTATTCATGTGAACTTTTTACTTACAGTTTTTTTTTTTTTTTTTTTGGAAAACCAAACTTTCAAAAGAATTTTTATAATCATAGAAATTTGTCATAAAATTCTTTGTATAGTCTTATATGCTTTATCGTACTCTTCTTATTATTTCCCATATCATGATCATAAACCAAACTTCGAAAATAAAAATATTTAAAAGTTGTGTAGCTCATAGTTAGAAACCCTGAAGGAATAAAATTACATAAATAATATTGTAGTTCAAAGCTAGGTGAATATACTGCTGTTAGAATAACGTCTATCTTATTAATGTTTATTTTTTGAATATTAGATAATTTATTTAAATTTACTAAATGTTTCTACAAAGTTTTTGTGTTTACACCTTAGTCGAATTTAAATGTTTCAAAAAAAAAAAATCGATTTTTCATTCAAACTATCACCAATTTTAGTTTTAAAATTAAGAAAATCATAACAAAACATACATTAACATAAAAAAAATCAAATTTTTTCTTCAAATTACCAAAAACAAAAAACAACTTATTCAATCGAAACGAATTGAATAAAATGAAAAATAAATGAAATTGAATAAATTGTGCTAAAAATTTGTAAAAAAAAATAAATAAATAAACTAAAGCACGCTCACAATCGGTTGGTCCTGAACATGAATCACCCAAACGTCAATTACGCTCAGCTAGTACAGCACCATATAATCGAACGGCTGGCAAGAAAACTCCTACAGCTATACAAGGAACGACTGAGCGTAAACCTCGACCATGTAAGTAAAATTATGAAATTTGAAGTTTCGTTTAATTCACACATTAAACTTATGAAATCAATCATAAATAAAATTGGTTACTTAAATATTATAAATGTAAATGAATTAATTAAATTTTTGTTTTATTTTATTATATGTTGAAATTTTTATTTTGATTAGATGTTAGTTTTTCTACAATTTAGATCTATAAATAAAGTAGTATGATTGTGTTATAAAAACTAGTATGATAATGTTTCGAACTACTAACAAATTAGCTGTCGTTTAAATTGTGAACAAAAAAAAAAAAAAAAACGGTTAATATACATAACTAAGTTACTATTGTAAATTGTTTTCATTGAACTACTTTTATACGTACTTACTTAAATACTATATTTCGATGTTATGGTGTTGGGTTAATGATTCGAATTTATTTTTGAGTTCAGCATGTTTGTTATTAGTTTCATTCGTATTAAAATTTGCTAATTATTTAATGTTTTTAGGAAAAACATTTTTTCGATGATTATTTTAAATTCCAAAGCTAAAAAACCGCTAACTACGAATTTTGTTTTACATTTAAAAGTTTTAATCATTTTTATTCATTTTGATTTCTTAATTTCCTTTTTCTTTTTTTTTTTCAAAGAATTTTGATTTGAAATGATATCCAAAATAATTACTAAATGTTGAGGTCTGAAATTAACAACAAATGGTCTTCCACTTTTGTCCCATGTTGGAAACAGTTGAAGAACAAAAGGGGAATTTTTATGCGATGCACTAATTGAGGTTTTCCACATGTAAATACTTGATTTTTTTTAAAGCGTTTATATCGACAAAATTCATATTCTTAAACTATAAATATACAAATAGTAAGAGTATCTTAATATAATACAGTGTCCCATATTCGGGTTTTCAAGAATATTTAAAGGCCGCTGGCGACGATCATATAAACCCATCAAACACAGAGTCGTTTGCGTGCGGTCGTTCATTTTCGGCTACACGTACACGTTGTCGGCTGTGTTTGATGAAAACAAAAATTTTTGATATTTTTATTTGACGGCTGATTATTTGATCGTTGCCGGACTTGTTTGACAATCAAACTTCATTTGCTTTGGATTTTTCGTGTTGACCACATGTGGGAAAAAATATTTTTTTTGATTCCTTGGTAATACTATACTTATTGTTAAATTTTATATAAAATATATATATATATATATATATATATATATATATATATATATATTTAATTATTAATTGTTTTATAATTAAATTATTATTATAATTAATAATGAATAAGTCAGAAATTATCAAAATTTATTATTATAAAGTTTAGATATATGGTAAAATATACACAAAAATTAACATATAAATTTAATTATTTAATATTTTTTATTAAATTATTGTTGTAGTTAATAATAAATTGATTAAAATTATAAAATTTTTAGTTATAAAATTTATAGATAATTAAAACTTCATCTTAAAAATATCATAAAAAACAACTAAATAAAGTTTTGAAAATTACAATAACATAAAAACATCATCCAGCGACGACACAATTTGATACAAGTGCTACGAAATCAAAATACAAAGTGTGATTGACGTGTTTATTTGTACGTCGCACAATGACTGAAAATTGTTTTTCATTGGCCAAAATTCTGTAACTTGTGAACCGATCAAAATATTTTTGTAAATCTTTTTCTGGTGGGTAGAGATTTAGTTGTGCTTGAGTCTGTTTTAATTTCAATAAAATTGATTGAGCACTTTTTAAGAAATTCTAGGTCAAAGTTGAACTTTTAATTTTTTTTAACCTTTATGGGCTTTTTATTTTTTTTTATTTATTAAAAAATTTCGTATTTAGATTTTAAAAATAGTTATGTACAAGCATTTGTTGTAATAATAGGATTTTTTTTAATGTTTGTAAAATCAACTGGAAATTTTGCTACTACCACTGAAAAAATAAAAATTTTTGCTGTCAAATTTGCAAATTTGTTTACACTCAACGAATATTTCCACTTAACAAAACATTAGTAATATTACCTAATAGTGTTGCTATTACTACAGAAAAATTTTATCAATTTTTGCCGTCAAATTTGCTGAAAATTAGCGCAATGATTCTGATTTTGATATGAAAACATTTCATACATAAGTATGTGGGTAAAAAAAACCTTCAAAAACAAATAAGAAAATTCTAGACCGACTATACGATACCCTATGCCATGCGTTTAGAACCCTATATCTTAGGTCCAACGAATTGGATAAAGAAAATAAGCATAAACCAAATTTGAGTGGCATTTTTATTAATTTATTTGGCTGCAGATATGAAAAAGTTCATATCGGAAGCTATATGGACCGATCCTGACCATATTGGGGAAAGTCGCTTATATTTTCAAAAAATATATATAAACCAAATTTAAGAAAAAAAATGTGCAATATTTTTTTTTTATAGATTTAAGTGAAGATCGTTAAGCAGCTCTATATGAGGCCTATGACTAAGAATTATCCTATAGGGATTATTTTTGGACTACTGATTAGTGGGCGTAATAAACACATACAAACCCAATTTGACTGAGATTTATATGATAATTTGGATCTTATGGCAATTTATGTCGATTTCATAGGGGTTACTTGTATGGGGACTAGGTTTGAACATGAACCGATTCTCACCGATTTCAATAGCGTTCATCCTATGGTTCATCCGATAAAGGTTTATGTACCAAATTTCATCAAAATATATTCATATTTGCTACCTGTAGTTTGATAACAAGGTTTACATGGACACACAGACGGACGGACATTGCTAATTCGACTCAAAAAGTGATTCTGAGTCGATCGGTATACTTGTATTGTTTAAATTACCGTAATTTGAAATTTTTTTGAGTAATTTCATTAAAATGAAAAAAGGGTTCTAACCGCAGATCGTCACGGGTACAAAAGTATACATACCATTAAAGAGGACACTTTCACCTTTCTGTGGGTGATATACGTTTCTTGTTCCCTTTTGTTCCCTAGAAGTTCTATTCCACTAAAATTGAAATTTGACACAAATATAGTAGTTTAATAAATATTTCAGAACACCCCAAATATTATTAAAATATTAAACAATAGGGTTTTGACTACTTACAACAACTAAAGACTGCAATCCTACCAACCTTGTAAAGAAGACCGCAGGTCACTACCGATGATATATTGCCAGTAGTAACCAGTTATTTATGATAAAAAAAAACAAAAAAAATCACCTTCTGAAATTGAAAAAAACAGTTGAGTTTGACAGCATGCCACGCCCACAATTAGCAATAATTTAACCTAATTTTTTGGCTACATTAATTTCCATACATTAGCTACAAAATGGATGACAAAAAAATTGGACTTTTGGCCAGTGAAATCGAAATTTCAGCCACAGTGCGTCGCCTTTAAAGCTTCAAACACACGACACTCACACATATGCACTGTTTGATGGTTTTGTTTGATCGTCGGTAGCGGCCTTAATATACAGATTTTTATTCATTTTTTTAGAAACATATAATAAAATTATATCTGACACATAAATATGCACAGACAAGATAATTTATGTAATAAAAAACAAGGAAACAAATATTAAATCTTGTGTGCTGACTTCTGGTCGGAAATGAACATAAATATATTGAAATTATGTATGTTTAATAAAAATGTTTACTGTTATTTCTTCTTAAAATACCATAACACCCAGTTTACCGTGCACTTGAAGATGAACATTTTAAATATTAATCAACTTTATAATAAAATATTTTTATTACGAACTTCTCACCATTGACACATTGGAAATTTCTACTTAATTTTATTGTTTTTTCAACGCAAAAAACTCTGAATGGCCACTATAAGTCTCCGAAAAGTATTCGCACATTTACAATTAGTGAAATCCCACATATTTTGCAAAGTCACACAGGTCTGTCAAATCAATTTTACTTGAATAGAAAACAAGCTTGTTGTAAAAAGTTTATATAACTGAATTACTAATTACATTTCTTTTAAAAACTATATTTTGAGATGAGCCCAAAAATTAAATAAATTATTTAAACCTTAGAAATGAGGGTAAACTTTTTCATAAAATAACTCAGACCATTGGCAGAAATCACTGCTCAGTGCAGTACATCATTCAAAACTGCAAATCCACCAATTCAATTTTGTCAAAATCTCGCTCTGGTGGCTCCTCAAAATTAATTGAGCTCGAAAAGCAAACTACTTTGGCAAGAATTGCTGCTTCCCAAATTAGTTATAAAATCAGAGAATCCTTCGCACAAGATATCCACGAAGATACCGTTCACAGAATAATAAAAAAACAAGAATCCAGAATGTTTGTTACGTGTTTTATTTTCAGATGGAAGCAAGTTTTGCGCTTACGGAATTAAAGGTAAAAAGTTAGTTTGGCTAAAAGAGTAACAGCATGAGATAAGGAAAATCTTTTGTCAACGGTCAAACACGCTGGGGATGGCGTTATGGTTTGGGGTTGTATGATAAAATCCAATTTATTGAGTCAAGATTTTTGGTGAAGATTTTTGGTTCCAACAGGATAATGATGCAAAACATATGGCTCACAATGTAAAGCTGTAGTTACTTCACAATACTAAAAAATCAATTGAAATCACCACCCCAACCAACCGATCGCAGAATGAGTCAGCATAAAATAATCTCAAAGGAAATGTTAAAAATCTTCGTTTCGGATGATTGGGGTAAAATAAGTAAATTTGGTTAAGTCGTACCAAATCGACTCAGAGAGATCCTAAAACACAAAGCATATTCTAAAAGTTACTAACTTAAGCAATATTTAATATAAATTTAATTTTTTTTTTGTATTAATATTTCAAATATACGAATACTTTTTCTTATCCATTTTTTTTTTCTCTTTTCCGTTTTTTACCTGCATAAAAGTCAACAGTTCGAATCTAACTCTCTTTACGAACGGTCGTGTAAAAAATCAAAGCGCTTAGAGTACAACTATTTAAAATTAAAAACAAGTGTTTATTTTTGTTTTTGCAATTGCCTATTCTTGATCTCATTTGAACTCACGTGGTAGACAATCCAGCTTTAAAACAGGAATAAAAATTTTGCGATGGCCCGAGGGGCCAAATCTTCATCCAAAAGAAAGCTTGTGAATAAGAAGATGACAAAACTTCCTCCGGGTTTTGTTAACCCGAACATGGCGTCAACTTCAAGCAACAGATTTAGCCTGCTTGCTGGCCTCAATGATATGGACGTAACCCCCGTATCAAATATTAACGATGTTAAGGAACACAAACCTCCACCCATTGTTGTAGAAGCTAACGCTTCATTTACAGAAATACAAAAGCTGCTTGGTAAGGATTGCATTTTCAAACGTACTTCAATTGGTACCAAAATTTTTGCTCCTAGTAATAAAATGTACGAATGCTACAAGCAAATACTTAAAGAGAATAAGATGGAGTTTCATTCTTATGGCTCCAAAGAAAATAGGTTATATACCACCTTTTTACACGGTTTACCCCGCATAAGCTCTGAGGAAATCTCCAAGGAGCTAAAAAACTACAACCTATCCCCCTCTTCCGTAACTGAAATAACCACCAAATTCAGTTCAAACAATAATGCAGTTTATAAAGTTCAATTTGTTCGTAAAAATTTTAATCCAACTGCTTTAAAAAATGTACGAACAATTTCTAATATTATAATTTCTTGGAAAAAATATAAATCGAAATCCAAGAACAAACCAACTCAATGCTGGAACTGCTTGATGTATGGCCATGGCGGTGAACATTGCCATCGAAGTGCTGCATGTATGATATGTGCAGAACAACATCATACAAGTGTGTGTCCGTTTAACACAAATGAAAAAAGACCAGCTGTTTTTACATGCTTTAATTGCAAAAAACAAGGAAAAGAGAGAACTGATCACTCTGCAAACGATATCAACTGTCCGTTACGTTCTCTCTATTTGGAAACTAGAACAAGAGTTACTTCTAAAAGTCCGAATAAAAGCAGACAACAACAAAATAACTCATTTCAATTTAATATGGGAGATTTCCCTAATTTAAGAAACAACAACACAAATTGTAATAATAACATCAATAATAACACAATAAATAACAGCAAAGCCACATATGCTAACCAGCTGAAAACAAACAACGATTTATTTAGCATTGATGAGCTTTTTGATATTTTCACTACAGCTATGGATGATTTGCATAGGTGCACTTCAAAAGTACAACAAATCAAAGTTGTAATGTCAATGGTAAAATACGCCCATGGATTATACTAATAATTTAAACGAATTCAAAATGCTTCACTTGAATGCTAATGGCATTTCAAACTTTTCTAAATTAAAACAATTTGAGATACTAATTGAACGAGAAAATATTAAAATAGCGTCTTTGAATGAAACATTTTTTTCAGAAAATCATAGACCCTATTTTAAAAATTATTATTTATATAGAAGTGACAGAACAGATGCAAGAGGAGGAGGAGTAGCTCTGTTAATTCATAAATCTGTCGCTCATAAAAACCTCTTTATATCAAACACTTCATCAATCGAAAACATCTCAATTGAAGTTATTATAAATAATAGACCTATTGTTGTATCTTCATTATATTCACCAAGATATACCCATAACTTCTGTGCTGATATCTTGAACCTAACACCTTCCACCAAAGAATACATAGTTTTTGGTGACCTAAATGCCAAACATTGCTCTTGGAATTGCCGTTCAAATAATACTGCAGGAATCGCACTGAACAATCTACAGCAATCAAGCAATTTTTTTATACACTATCCTAATAGTCCAACCCTATTTCCCCATCAACACAATCGCGAAGCATCTACAGTCGATATTATTTTAAGCAATAGCGCTTTGAATATAGACGTAAAGACAATGGATTACGAAATACCATCAGACCATCGCCCTATTATGTGTACACTTAAAAGATCAGTGGCCTCGCAGGTTGACCTCAACTATTATGATTATAGTGCAACCAACTGGAACATTTATATGAATTTTTTAGAAAATAAAATCACGTTAAATTCGGATATATACAATACCAAGGTAATAATTGATCAGGAAATACAAAAATTTATAAATGTAGTTTTTGAAGCAAGGGATGCGTCTACACCTAAAATAACTCAACAAAATAATTTCACATTACCAGAAAGTACTGTGAAATATATTAAACTAAGACGAAGCTTTAAAAGAAAAAGCCAACGATCTTCAAATATAGCCGAGCAAACTTTTTATAATCAATGTACTAAGTTTCTAAGTAACATGATTGATAAAAGTATTAATTCGGAACGCAATAAGAAATGGTGTCAATTATTATCCAATTTAAAACTAGGTGATAAATCATTTTGGAGAATAAGCAGGAACTTGCGAGGAAAGGGAAAAAATCAAATCTCTCACCTTGAGGTTGGAAATACAAGGATAACATCTGATAAGGACAAGGCTGAAGCCCTGGCAAATACATTTGTCAAAGCAAATAACCTCACTTCGAATTACAACCACTCAGCGGATATAGTAATAAATACAAGAGTAAATAATTTTAAGAAGGAAAATCCCAGTTCTGAGTCAGCAATTTATACATCTCTAGAAGAAGTAATGAATATTGTCTCATCAATAAAACCCTCAAAATCTCCTGGTTTTGACAATGTTCCCAACCTGCTCTTAAAGAAACTACCACTCAAAGCTCTAAAATTACTGGTTATAATATTTAACAGCTGCATCAAACTCAACTATTTCCCAAACCATTTCAAAAACGCTAAGGTTATAGCTATCAACAAACCTAGTAAGCCAAAAAATAACCCAAATAGCTATAGACCTATTAGTTTATTAAGTAACTTAGGTAAAATATTTGAAAAAATACTACATTCTCGTCTAAGTGAATTTGTAACGACCAATTCTATTGTTGCTAAAGAACAATTTGGATTTAAAAAAGGGCATAGCACTACTCACCAAATAAACAGAATTAAAAATCAAATAATCACCAATAAACACAATAAACGTTCAACGGGTCTAATATTGTTAGATATTGAAAAAGCGTTTGACACCGTTTGGCATAATGGCCTAGTATTTAAACTTCTTGATGCAAATATACCAAAATATTTATGCAAACTTATTTCAGATTTCATTCACGGCAGAAGCTTTAAAGTTGCGATTAATAATGAAACATCATCTCCAAAAACCATTACCACAGGGTTACCTCAAGGATCAGTCTTGTCGCCATTGCTTTACTCGATATATACATCCGATTTCAAAGTTCCGAAATATATGAAAGTTGCTTACTACGCAGATGATACTGCGTTAATTTCTTCAAACAAACTTACAAGTGCACTCCTGAAGAAAATGGAAAAGGGACTTGTTAATTGCAGTAAATATTTTCACAAATGGAAAATCAAAATTAATCCAGACAAGACCCAAGCAATTATTTTTCCGTTCAACAAATCTCCCAAAAGACTGCCAAGACGTCATCTTCATATGGGAAATAATACCATAGATGTACTTAATCATGTCAAATATCTCGGAGTTGTCTTGGACAAAAAGCTTACTTTTAAACAACATATTATGGCTACGTGTCAAAAAGCTATAAAATCATTTAAAGCATTATGGCCACTACTAAATAGAAGGTCATTTCTAAACCCCAAAAACAAAAATCTACTCTTCAAAAGTGTTATAAGGCCGATATTAACATACGCGTGTCCTATTTGGAGTGAAGCTGCCAACTGCCACCTAAAACGCTTACAAATTATACAAAACAAATGTCTTAAAATGATAAATAAAAAGCCCTGGAGGTATCCTACAAATCTTCTTCATGAAGAAACAGGTTATGAAAAAATTATCGATTTCATAACAAGGATTAACAATAATTACTTTGCCAAAATTGAAAATTCCTCTTACCCACTGATAAGAGAATGTAGAGAAATAACGTAAAATTAAAAAGAAATCACCAAATTGAAAATTATATGCTTATAGAGGTCTATTATTTCTAATAAACCTTCTATAAGCATATAAATATTTTCAGATAGTATTTGAATTTATTAAATCATATAAAGGTTTTTTTTCCTCCCATTTTCCTTTAAAAATCATTAAAAAATAAAGTAAAAACTACTTAATGTCTTTAGATCCTATATATTATTTGTTGCAATATCTATATAAAGATAAGATCTCATATGTAAATATCAAATTTGTTAAAATATGTAAATAAAGGAAGAATGTATAATTGAAAAATTGAATCAAAAAATCAAAAAAAACCTGCATAAAATTTATTAAATGCAATCAACCTTAAATTAATTTTAATAAAATAGTGAATGGGTTAACAATTTATTAGAACAAAAAAAAAAAAAAAAACTGTTATTTTTTGTAACTTTTTTTGCTTAGTATGACAGTTTTAATTTTAGGTGTACGAATACTTTTTCTAGCCAGTGTATAGTTCGGTCAAATTTGAAATGAGAGTTAGCAATATCAAAACATCACATATGTGAAAATTATCATCGTTTAACCATGATGATTTTTACCAATATTTAGTTTATATATTATCAAATATAAACATTAGTACGGAGTGCATAGCAAATGTTCGCATTTCACTTCGGCTCTATGCGGGATCGATGTACAACAATAAAAATTCAGGCCTATCGGAGTTGATCTTTAAAATTATATAGCTAAAAAAAATTTGAAAGTTTCAACATTGTATTATACTCGATGACAAATATACATATATGATACTAGCTGGACCCGGCAAACGTTGTTTTGCCCTCAATGAATTTTTTATTTTAGTTAGAATCTGTATATATCTATATAAAGAAACATTTTTGCATTTGTTAATATTAATTGAAAACTGTTAAAGAAAAACCATGTTTTATTTATGAAAATGAAAATAAATATTTATTGTAACATACATATGTATAAGAATGACCAATATATTTCTATTATTGTAATTCTAAAAAGAAGGAACAATATTTTTAGCTTCATTATTCTGGCAGTAAATAAAAAAAATTTGCTGGCTTTCCGACATGGAAACATGCCACATATCGTTGTTCGTGGGAAAAACAACTGTTTTCGAGGTCGAAACCACATATTTGCAATGATTTTCCATGAGATTTATTAATGGTCATGTCAAAGCCCAATCTGATCGGAAATTGCAATCTTTTGAATATTATCGGTGTGTCGGTAGGAATCATAGGAATTCTTGGCAGCAAAACATGTTCTCCTTTAAATTTTCTTTGAGAATTGTGGCCTCCATAACATTGGACATTATTATCTCAACAATTAACCTGGTTCCATTGCATAGTCTCGGAGCGTTGAGGTTACGTAACAAAATTATTGGAGAACCAACTTTAAATTTTAATAAGTGTGGCGGTAGACCGGGCACATCAAGTGACTTCAAAAATTCTGTTGGATAATTGACTGCTTCATTTTGTTCAACAACACTATCCATAGATTTGAAAGAAAACGTTTCGGAATCAATCATGTCCTGAATAACAACATTAATATTATAGACATTGACATTTTTTGCGGCTAAAATAGCTCTTTCACTTAACCAATCATGGTTACGATATTGATTTTGAATCTTGGGGAATACATTTTCAATTAATTCATCACGTGACGATATAAATTGACAAAAATCTTGTGGATATTTTAATAGTTTGACTGGTTGGGATAATATTGATTTTACCATTACCAAGATCAAGTAGCTGTTTTGATCGCATGTTTGTTGTTAATTTGAACGCTACTCCATAATATTGATGATTTTCAGCAGGTATTTATTTCGTCAGCATAGGCTGATTATGGTATAACTGGCAATGTTTGACGAAAATCTCCAGATAATAAAATGAGAGCTCCACCAACAAGTCTTTCATTGCCTTTCAAATCTTTTAACGTTCTATGCAATGCTTCTAATAAATATTTGTGAGCCATGGTACATTCATCTTAAATTATAATACTGCATTTTTGCAGAACTTTTGCCATACCGGAATGGTTTTTGATATTACGTAAGGCATTCTCATTCGTTTGTACGTTTAACAGTGATTTGAGTGCTTAATGAGCTGTACGACCACCATGCAATAATGTTGCGGCTATTCCGGACGAAGCAATAGCCAATGCAATTTTTTCTTTACTTTTTGTTTAGAATGTTTATATACATATAAAACCTTTTGTGAATTTTGTACTTATAAAATTTAAATAAATTTGACAACTCATTATTTTTTGAACGCCACCGCCATCTACCGGGTCCAGCAAAAAAATTGTTGGCATCATCTAACATACATAAATGTATATTTTTAGTTTCAGTAAAATCGCACTTTAAATAAGAATATTCGAAATAGCTTTACCCCAGCGCCACCTATGGGGTCCATTTATACATACGAAAATTTCTTATGACGATACACACTACATACATTCTGAATGACAGTCAAATCGCACTGAAAATAAGAATTTTGTTTATAACTTGACCCCAACGCCAGCTAGAGGGTTAAAACTAAAAAAAAAACACAGAAGAGCTCGAACCGAACCTATGGTGCGAATCTTAGCTCGACAGCTCTTATGGTTCCGGAGATCATTCGTTACAAACAAATGAACCAACGTTTTTATATATGATGAATTTCATGTAAAAATCGAGATGCATTGAACCCGACCCCCTCAGATATCGATGAAATTTTCTTCATAGCTAAATTTGATCAATACAAACAAACCCTCATTTTTAGAAATGACTGTTTTGCGATTTTTTGGGCGTGGCACAGTGGGAAAGTTTTCGAAAAACGCGAAAATGGTCGAAAAGTGCTCCATTTAAAATGCAATAACTCAGAATCGGCTGAACCGATTTCCATGATCTTGGTATCATTAAAAAGATATTTTAACAGGCTTTATGACACGTTTGAAAAAAAAAATACACTGTAAAAAATTTTATAACAAAAAGAAAATTTTAAATAACGAAAAGAACAAAAAGATCCAGGGTTTTTTTACAGTGTATTATTTTTTTACAAAGGTTTATCCTTCACCTATACCATATCCAAAAAGTAAAATGGGTTCTTTTTTAGTTTTTTTTCTATAATTTTTTAAGTAGTGTCACTTCTAGTAATACGTACCGAAAATTTTTGAAATAATTCGAATAACAGCGAAAATATCAGGTCACATTCTTACACATTTACAAAATAGTTCAACAATTCTAACATTTTTTAAATGTTTACAAATAAAAAACCATCAACAATTGTTTATATTATTTGCCAAGTTTTTATTAATTTGTGTTTTATTTTATTTACATTTTTTTTAAGTTAATTATTTGTAAGAAATTTTGCGCTGCTCAAATTTGGTACAGTCAGAATATCTGCGCACATATACAAAAGTTTCATTTATTGGAATGAATGAATGAAAGCCTTGAGTTCCTGTTATAGTTTGAGCTTCTTTATATCGTGAAAATAGCTTTTCTTTAACGTTTTTGTATTCATCAGCATCTGCGTAAGCAACTTGTATGGTGGTCTTATATGTTTCTGATGCCCAGTGATAGAGTTGATATTGTTGGTTATATTGGCCTTCACGAACTGTATCATTTTTGAAATATATAGATGACCTACTATACTATCATTGGTATTGCAATCAGATATTATGGCGAAGCTTTTATGAAATAATTTATCGTTATCTGAAAATAAACAAACATAGGAAAAAAACAAATAAATAAAAAATATTAAATATTTTGATGAGTGTGGCTGGATGTGTTTACTAATACCAAAATATTAAAATAATTACCTTTGTAATAAATAACGAACGGATGTATTGTAGCCTGATCATTATTCCAATGTATCCTTGCACGGTATCTTGTACAAGAAATGCATAATTTTCAGCAAAGTCCATTTGAATTAACATTTCTCCTGATAACAGCGCCGCTCTTTTATTGCTGATAAATTCAGTTTGTCGCTTTGCTATGAAATGATGCGGAATCAGAACTTTGATGTGTTCATTAAAATCGCTGACAAATGATTCTCGGTTGGTGGTTAACGTTTCCAGAACACATCTAATCGTTGTATTCCACTTTTTGTATATTATTTCTTCAGTTTGGTTATTTTCAAAATGTTTTAGCATATGCGTTTTTAGATTATTTAAATTTTTGAAGCAGTGACCACACATTGAAACGCAACACTCGCTTTTTTGTATGTCACCATTACAAACAACGAATTTGAGAACATCTTTGTAGTCGGTAAATGTGCATTCTCCTTCAAAACAAAATGATTTTAAACGACTTTTTTCAAACATCAATTTCATATTCTGATGCAATGTGCATACACAGATATTTTGCTGGTTTCCAACTCCAAGTTTCATACAATTTTTTGGCCTTAACATTGTAAATTTTGTAAAACCAACTTTGGCCAAGGGATGTTTTTTTCTAAATTCGTAGTAAGATTCGCGTAGTGAAGATAACATCAGTCTTTTTTGAACTTTTTCACGTAAGTTTCCTTATTTAATAGTAATTGAATCTTGCGATCCTGGCATCATTCGGCTAATTTCATCATCTTCATAAAATAATTTGACTGTGCTTAGAGTTTCGGTTGGTAAACTACGTCTGCTCATTTTTAAAAGATTGATATCTGCAAACTTCGTTTTATTCCTTTGGATATCTTTACTTTTTTTGATACAATCGTGAGATATATCATCCCCAAAACGATCTTTAATTTCTGCGTGACTCATATTGATTGGTAAGAGAGATAAAAGTTTTTGCTTTTCCAAAAGATTTGAGCTGTTCTCTATTTGATATTTCGCAAAATTTCTTCGTAAATGGCTTTGACGTTTTCAAGTTGCGCTGACAAATCAGATAATGGATCAGCTCCAAGTGAATCTGCTATATTTTCCAAAATTTGCACTAATTTTCTATTTCTGTATGCATCTCGTTTGATATATTTCCTTTTAAGAGGCGTCATTTGGTTTGGTAGATGAGGAATAATGTGATCATTTATATTTTCAATGAGTTCGTTGCTTTCGATGTTTGCATTACGGCTGGTACAAGTTGGAAGTTCATTCAATTCTTCTCTAATTTCATCGCTGGGCGTTATTGGTAAATAATTTGAGACTTCATTCTGCTCCACGTTGGATTCATTACGACTGCGCGCTTTTCTCAGTGTATTCCGGCAAGTTTCGCAAATACGGCTACAATGAATGTTGGCGACAGCTGGAAAATACTCAATTATATTTGCAGCCTCGTTCTCACTTATTTTACGAAGCGAAGCGCAACACTTATTAGATATTTTTATCCATCTGTACTTATTGTTTGAATTCATATTCACTCTAATTTTTAAAATATATGCGTAAAAATTGTAATGGGATATCTTGGCTTCTCGAAACTGTTTATAATTATGAATTTCGGTACGATGCACTTTTAAAATATGGACTTGTAATTTTCGCGTTCGTCGACACTAGTTGAATGAGTAAAATCGATCAATGCACTCCTATTTATACTGTGTATTGTTCACTAGTTTACTGACAGGTACTTATAAATGGGTGCATATTTTTTTACGGTGGCTATATACCTGTTTCACCATGTGTGAGTTTTAAATTTTCCGAATAATGACCACCCTTAAATGTGGGTTGAATTTTTGTAAAAAAGTCATACAGGTAGCCAACTGAAAAACCCAAATAATTAAAAATTACTTTGCTTACGCAATCATAAAAATTAAATAACCCTTTGTTTATTCCGTTTTGTTAATTCTCAGAATCATAAAAAATATGATCGGGGGTTTTTCCGAAGAATGTTGTGCATATGTAGAGCAAATTTTTGAAATTCATACCTTTACTCAATTGCGAATAAAAGCGAATTGAGTTGGCAAATCATGTGTTGTACTGTGTTATTTTACCTGTATGTAAATATAAAATATAAGGGCAATTACTAGAAGTGACACTACTTAAAAAATTATATAAATAAAACTAAAAAAGAACCCATTTTACTTTTTGGATATGGTATAGGTGAAGGATAAACCTTTCTAAAAAAATAATACACTGTAAAAAAAACCCTTGATCTTTTTGTTTTTTTTCGTTATTTAAAATTTTCTTTTTGCTATAAAATTTTTTACAATGTATTTTTTTTTTCAAACGTGTCATAAAGCCTGTTAAAATATCTTTTTAATGATACCAAGATCATGGAAATCGGTTCAGCCGATTCTGAGTTATTGCATTTTAAATGGAGCACTTTTCGACCATTTTCGCGTTTTTTCGAAAACTTTCCCACTGTGCAACGCCCAACAAATCACAAAACAGTCATTTCTAAAAATGAGGGTTTGTTTTTATTGATCAAATTTAGCTATGAACAAAATTTCATCGATATCTGAGGTGGTCGGGTTCAAAATTTCAGTTTTATCTTGATTTTTAAATGAATTCATCATATGATTTCATGTCAAGTGCACCAACTTTTTAAACCGATGTCTTCCGATCGGGATGAAATTTGCACCAAGGTTAGTCCTATTGGATAGTAGTTTAGACACAATGTTTCAACAAGATCGGTCCAGATCTCTTTAAGTTAGAGGGGATCAAAATTTGACATTTTGGCCAAACAGGTGTTTTTTCTCATCCATGTAACTTATTACCTATTGTTCTTAGAAAATTTTCTCCCAAAGAGTTTAGATAGCTATTTCTTCAATATTTCGGAAAAAATACTTTAAAAAAAAAAAAAGTTTGTAGAATTTTTTTTGCTAAATTAAAGCATTTTTTGCCTTTTTTTTCAAAAAGGGCATTTTTTTTTTTTTTTTGTTTTCATAAGAAAGCTTATGATTTTTCCTTTAAGAGCTTTTTGGTCGCTTAGTGGGATGGGAGTGGGATATCTATCAAAATAAATGTTTTGTAACTCAAGACAACGATTTTTCAATTTTTCACAAATGCACTATTTTGAATTTTTTCCTATTTGTGTCTAAAACCTTACAAATAAAACTTATACTGAGAAACTAGACAAACCAAACTTTCCGAAGGTATATAACATACCTAACTAAAATTTTATACCCTCGATACTGTAATACCCAGAATATGTTAACCTCAGGAAAAAAAAATCGTTTTTTTCTATAGAAATGTTGAAAAATTATTTTTTTTTATTTATTTTTAATAATAATTAAATTAATGTATAATAATAATAATATTAAAAATAAAAAGATAAATAATTTATTAAAATTTAATCTTAATTGCATTAGATCCATTTATATCATAACTATTTTTATACTTAATTTATTGTAGCTGATGAAGTATTTAAGTCTTGTAAATTTTTAAATATCCAGTCTTTCATCCAGCTTTTTTCTCGCCTTTATTTACTGCGTTTGTTTGTCAACCCTTTCTTGGCGTTACTAGGTTCTGCTGTTGATTTCGCTGCTGGTTTATTTGTTGGCTTTGGAAAGAAATCCCATTGAATAGAGGCAGAAAACTTTTTCAAATTGAGTCTTCCATCGACAAGCGGTATAAAAGCATGGTATTGAGCGGCCCATCGATTGTTACCGCAGCATCGAATCTGCTCTTCAGTGTTTTCAATGTTTCCTGATGATCCTCTTTGCTACTAAAAACTATTTTAGTTTCTTTACAATAACTCTTTGCCCAATGGAATAAAGCAGTCGCATCTAAGATGCGATCTTGATGAGAGCACTGGAGGCTATACTACGCTGCATTTCTTTTAAGGTTTGCTCCAATACCATCACATGCTCCTTTACCATGAGCAGTAGGATGAAAATGCCACTCAGCTGGCATTCCAAAATCTTTATCGTGGGCATAAGATTTGCCAAGCTACTTTTGTTTTTAAAATGTTGACGAGCTCCGTCCGAAACGTAGTATACCTTCTTTAGTTACTGTAAATTTAGATTTTAGAAATTTTAGTATTCTCTTCTGGTACTCATAAACTGCAACGGTATCATGTTTTAAATCGTCGGATATGATTGCCATACTTTTGTGTTCCAGTTTTTCATCTTTCATGTAGTAAATAACTACTGTGAATATAGTTGCTTGGTCGTTATTGAAGTGGAATGCTTATATGTTTATAGTTTTCTGCGAAATCATATGAAATAACGAATTCAACAGACTTCAAATGTATCTTCAAATCCTTGAAGAATGACCATTGCTCTTTGACTAAAAAGTCATGGGTTCTCAAGTTTAGCAATCCTGTACACATTTCTTCCACAAATCATCCACATTTAAAAAGATTGTTTTCAATGTGCATCTGTCAGTCCGAATCCAAGAATCAAATTTGACCTCCTCTATATGTTCTCGATCTAAAGAGTTGATTAAATTTTCTTTGATGAATGTGGTTTTCGGGCAATTGGTACATTCACCTAAGTGGCAAGAAGTTGTTGCATTAGGACACATAGTCAATTTAAGGCAATCGCGGTAATCGTGTAGATCTTCTGCCGAATCATCTGTTAAATACTTTAAGTTGATTTCCTTCAACATCAGTTTAACATTTTCATGGTAAATTTGTATTCAGATTGAAATGTTGCAAATAACTCTTTCAGATTACATATAACCATTCTCTTCTGTTATATTATGAAGGTATGTTACATACCTTCGGAAAGGTTAATTTGTCTAGTTTCTCAGTATAAGTTTTATTTGTAAGGTTTTACACAGAAATAGGAAAAAATTCAAAATAGTGCATTTGTGAAAAATTGAAAAACCGTTGTCTTGAGTTACAAAACATTTATTTTGATAGATATCCCACTCTCATCCCACTAAGCGACCAAAAAGCTCTTAAAGGAAAAATCCTAAGCTTTCTTATAAAAAAAAAAAAAAAAAAATGCCCTTTTGAAAAAAAAGGCAAAAGATTCTTTAATTTAGCAAAAAAAAGTCAAAATTTTTTTTTTTTTTTTTAAATATTTTTTCCGAAATATTGAAGAAATAGCTATCTAAACTATTTGGGAGAAAATTTTCTAAGAACAATAGGTAATAAGTTACATGGATGAGAAAAAACACCTGTTTGGCCAAAATGTCAAATTTTTATCCCCTCTAACTCAGAGAGATCTGGACCGATCTTGCTGAAAAATTGCCTTTTATACTACTATCCAATAGGACTAACCTTGGTGCAAATTTCATCCTGATCGGAAGACATCGGTTTCAAAAGTTGGTGCACTTGACATGAAACCCCCCATATATATACATAGAGATATTTGAATAATATCAAATTTGCAATAATTAAAAATCTGTTTAAAGAAAATTGGAAAATATGAAGATTTTTTACATTTATTGATATACTGAGGGATGCAGGATTTTTTTACATTAATTGATACACTGAGAGAAACAATAAATTAAAAAAAAAACTACAAAGATCCCATTTTGTCAAAGTTTTGGGTGCGATTTTCTTTCAGTATATTTTTGGTAAATTTATTTTAGATTATCAAAACATATTTTTTTAATTTGAATTTAAAATTTTTTTTTTTTCCATCAACTGTATTTTATTAATTAATACAAAGATTTGCATTTATTTCAAATTTGATATTAACCTTTCGTCATCAGGATAAACGGTGTTAGCGATATTCTAATAAATAAATATGTCATATCTATATAACTGTTATCTAGTCGATTATAACAGTTAAACAATTTTTTATATTATAAAATTTAAAATTTTTTTAATATACATATATTTTTCTCAAAATGTTCAGTGCCTGCATGGAGTCTCCACCGGGGACCCTGATGAACTTCAAATTGACTACAACTCTACATATAATAGCTTTACATCCATTTGAGCAGATCCCATGTAGAGGCGAAGTTAAATTCGAAAGATAAAATGTGCCATACAACGTTATTGCATCCTAATGTATACATAACTATTAAATTTAGGCATGACTGGACTATTTCCAAAAAAAGTCACATCTAATATGAACTTAAAATTCTAATCAAAAATTGTTTTTTTATATTTTTTTTCCTATGGCCGTTATTGACCTAACCCAATATGGTTGGTAGAAAATCCTAGTGTATGGGTATTGTATGGTCGACCTAGTCCCATAATAACTTTCTTACTTGTTAGCAATAACTTTTTTTTCGAAAATTGTATAGGTTAATTTTTTAACGGTCAGTTCGTAAAATCCATTTAAAACAGAATACAATTTGTTAAATTTTAAGTCGAACATTTGTTCAAGTTTTTTTGCTGGTCAGGTATAAATTTTTATACATACTTATAAAAAAAAATAACAGTATATGTATATATATTTATTTATAATAATTTCATTAATTTTTATTTCATTGTACCAACTTGTCCAAGGTGTTAGCTTTCAGTCGTTTAGGTTACCGAAATATTTCAACTGTTATACTTCTATAGATATACATACTTATAAAAAAAAATTATTTAAGGACTTTATTAAATAACTGTACTCATATAATTGTGTTCTTTGAAGAAGCTTTAAGTTAAATGAAATCATTGTTTTTACGACGCAAGCTTTTAAGTAATAGTGTACGCTTTTGTTCTCTTTCAAACGCTTTTTGGTCAGAAGGTTAAAGATTTTCTGTGATTATAAAATAATTCTCTTAAAAAAAAATTTACATTTGTAAATAGTGCTGTAATATAAACGAATTATTTGTTTATTATTTTTATTTAATGTTAAAAAACCAAATTCAATGATTTATAAATTAAAGCTTGTTTGGTTTCTTATTTAAAAAAAAAAAATTATTTATTTATTTTTTATTCTTTTATTCCCACGTTACTGCCCACAACCTTTTCTTTTATATATATATAGCTACTCTTTCCACTACATTTCATTCCCGTCCGAAAAGTAGTTCATTACCTCCTCCTAGTGGTAGGGTTCATGCATATGCTGCTGCTAATAGTGCTGCTGCTGCAAATCAATTGCATTTGTCATCACAAGCATCAAACAAATCACCGCAACCGCTACAAATGCGCAAAAGTGAAAAAGACAAATCAAATGCTGCCAAACCACGTTCTAAATCGTCAACTAAATCATCTTATCCATCAAACAATATGACAGGCTCAAAATTATTGGTAAATGAGCATGCTCATGATGAAAATGACATTCAATTTGCAGGCAAAAAAGCAAATTTATTGGCTTTAAATCATTTAGCTGTACCAGGTCGTGATAAAAAATTGGTAGAATGTGAGTAGATAAGGTCGATCTATTTAATGATGTTTTTGCAAAACAGGAATGATATGAATATGTCTATTCTTCTTTTTTATATTTTTGGTTCACCCAAGAAAGAAACGCCTTAAATAACATAAACACATTTGATCTAAAAAAGTAAACTGCAATAAATAACATAATTGTGTTTAAAAGTAAAATAAAATACCAATTAAATGTTTGCCTTATGTTTGACACGTATTCTTAGACAAAAATAATTTAAGTTTCTGAAAATCAAAAAACTTAAAACATTTACAATAAAAAACCTCTTTTTGAAATACGTTCTGTCTAATAAACTTTGGTGGCCTGAATCCAAATCTGGGAAATTTTTATTTCTCATTTGCTTTTTTTGAATTATCGTTACAAAACCAATATGTTACATAAACCAATTTTTTTTGTATTCATAACTTAATTTTTTGAAACTGTGTCTTAAAATCATAAATCTTTACAGAATTGTCTTTCGTTTGAATATAATTACGTCGGTGTTTAATTCGCGATATTGTACTGTTTGAGATGTTTAAAATTTTATTGATTTATGTTTGCAAGGATGGCGAATTTTTTCATATAAATATGGAAATCTATTAAAAATGTCGTTAAATATGTAGAAAATAACTTAAAATTTTAAAGTAGTATGTCTAATTTACGAAAAAAAAAAAAATCTGTTTATATAAAAATGCAAAAAAACTTCTTTGGTAATATCATTAGGAAGTGAAAATTAGTTAACCATTTCAAGTTGTTTTCTAAATATTTCAGTTTACTTTCAATGTATCTTCGATCTTAATAGAAAATTTCTTCATTGGAATGCCTAGTTTTTGCTTAGTGTCAAAATGACAGCGTTGTTTTAAAACTAAATTACGAAAATTTTCTATATCCTTCCTATGCCAACAAGAATTTCTGACACACTCTTATTGGAATTCCCGTTTGGAAAAATAAGCATCGAATACTAAAGAATAAAGTAGTTAACGTAAATATTTAAAGCGTGGTAATTAAAAAAATGCTGATTTAGATTTAGCGCACCAAAGTTTATTAGAAACGTTATGTTATATAGACATGTTGTGCAAAAAGTTTAAATTTTTGAGTATGTATTATAATTGGCCAAGAAAATATTGTAATATATATAGGTATTACGATGTAAATGTGGAAGGGTTTTGAAGGACGCTAAATTAAAAAAAATTATTGTTGTAATATTTGCCTTAAATGTTTGTAAAAATATGTTTTGTAGTGTATCTTTCTCTCTAGAATTGTAAATAAATAACTGTGTGTTTCTTGTAGTCGAGCTTGAGTAGATGAGTATTTAACTACATATAACTTGGAACGTTTTAACAAACTCCGATTCTACTCTACAACTAAAACTAATCAACATTTAAACTTAAACTAACGATTACTCCAACTAACATTTCAACACCACTATCACAAAACTTTTGCAACTCTCTATCTTTTTCTCTCTGTCTTTAACAAAAAACAAAAAAAAAAAAAAACTTCCTATGATCATAACAACTGCCAACATTACAAACTAAAAGCTTTGTTATAAGTTTTGTTTACTAAACAGCTTTGAAAGCTTTCAGCATGCCTATTAAGTTTATTCCGAAAAAACATTAAATTGAAAATTTTGTTTAAAAAGTTCTTTCTTAACTTACAGCAGCTTTGTTTTATATATTTTCTACGTTTTTTTGTTTTAAATCTATTTTGTTTAAACAGGATTTTTTTAAATAAACTTTGAAAACTAATTTTGAATACTAACCATTTTTAAAAACAGTCTTTTACATATGCTTTTATAAAAAAAATAAAAAAAAAAAAAAATAAACAGAAAACTTTCTACAAAATTAGTTTTTAAAAATGTACGCATATGTATTCATATTTTAAAATTTATTTTTATATAGTCGACTCTGAAGATGGCCGTGATACTGCCATTTCTGTATCCAGTTGCAGTCCCCAAACAGTGGCTGATATTCCTGAAGAGCCCATAGTGAAATCACCACCCGAACCTACACGGGTCAAGAGTCCTGAACAAATAATTATGCGTTCACCTGATCCAGTTAACTGGACAGTTCCATTGGATACAGGGAAAACCTTTACTGTGACACAAAATGTTAAAGAAGGTTTGTTGTTTAATTCTTCTTTTTTTTAAATCTTTCTTCATTAATTTCTTTATATGTACAATCTTTCAGGTGAAAACTATAGTAGACCACAAAGTGAAATAAAAGCTTCTACCCCTGTAGAAAAGCCACCACCACCACCCCAGTCGGCACCTCCCGAATTGACTGCTCAAGTCAAAATGGACGGTAAGCTTTAAAGCACGCTTGTTCTTCGTAACATCCATATCCAATAAAACAAAAAAAAAAAAAAAACGCTTTTCAATACAAATTCGCTTTCATCATTATATCATCATTAAACTAAAAAAAATATGTTTTTAAAATATAACTAAAAAAACAGCTTAATAAAAGTCAATCAAGCAAGAAAGCACTTTTTCGTAACACTTCATTCTTCTTCGTAATTTAATCTCTTAATTCACTCACGTTTGTGATAAAAGCAGCCTGGAAAACTAAACAACCCAGCAACAATGCACACAATAACAGCAGTAATGACAATGAAGCTGAGACACCTCTAAGTCCTACCTCGGCATTAGGCAGAAATACCTTTAGTCATAATCATGTTAACAAAAGTGCTTTACCAGGCAGCACTATAAGGGTCTTAGAAGATCCTATGTTTGATGTAGATGACATAATGGCATCTACGTTGGCAGCAGCAGCTGCTGGACAACAACAAGCCGCCAACTTGTCATCGTCCTCAAATTCAACAACTACTACAGCTTCTACAGCTCGATCAACTGCAACAGATGTTTTGGAAAAGGCTCGTGATCGTTTTGATCGTTTCTGGGGCGGAAACACCACTAAAGAGGAAAGCGTTTAAATTGTTAAAATATTACACTTTAGAGAATATTTTAAAAAAGCTTTTAAATTTTATACATTTAACAAGGAAAAAGAAACTCCCAACACTTTTAATTAATCTACATAATATTAAGAGTTTTTGCAGTTAAAACACAAAAAAAAAGTAAAAAAATACATTTTAGGTGCGTAATCACCACTTCAAAAAAATAGTGTTGAATAAAATTCTAAATTATTTATTTTTATTATTAGTTATTAATTAACACCTCACAAGTTCAGCAACGTCTATATACATCGAAAGAAATCCATGCGAAATTTTATGAAAAATAATTTCGTAGATAATTATTTCCATATACGAAAGTTTCTTTTATTTTACGAATACAAATTTGTAATTTACGAAATAAAATATGTATATGTAGATTTTGTTGTTGTATTTAATGAAAATTATGAAAAAAAAAAAAAAGTCATATTATTTCGGAGAACTGAAAAAAGTACGAAATAAATTTTATTTAAAGGTTTTTAAAAATTTTAATTCCTTTTACTTTTTTTTTTATAAAAGAGTAATGAAGTTTTTATATTTTTTTTTTTACAAAAATGTTTTACTTCTATAATTTTTTAGTACTTGCAAAAAAAAATACAAATATTATAGAGAAAAATATTAAAAAACTAATATAAAAGGTACTTAAGAAGTTCAAAAACTTCATCAAATTGTTGTTGTTTATTATCAAGAACCTTGTTCAGTGATGTCAACTTGGATTTTTAACACTGGTTTTAATGACTTAAAAAGAAAATCTGTACGGTATTTTTAAATTTTCCAACTTTTGCGTAATTTACAATTTTCTTTAGTAATTTAAAAAATATTTTGTAGCATATACACTGCCTCTCACTTGAATAGCGCCTCTCTTATAATTTATGTTTAAGCACCATTGCTCCCAAACCAATTACAGCATTGCTCCCAAACCTTGCCTGCAAGCCATCCCCAAACATTTTCAATAATATTAAGGTCAGGAGAGTATGGTGGGCTGTTCGGCAACTCCACATTTTGAAGTTTAATCCAAGATTTGACGACTCTAGCAGTGTGGATTGGGGCATTATCTTGTTGGAATTTCCACTCCAAGCCGCCTACTAGTTCAACTACCTGCTGAAAAGCCTTTTACAGCACGATTTTGTATGATGTCGCGTTCATTCTGGGCGTCAAAAACTGCAACTCTATGATGCCATAATAAGAAATGGCTCCCCATACCATGACACCACCCTCTCGGCTGTGTAAACGGTTTAGCACATGTTTCTCCTTGCGCAGATCGCGGAAGTAATAATTAAAGCCATCGGGCCCTTCGATATTAAATTTCTTTTCATCCGAAAATATTACACGATACCACTCCTTACTCCACTTTATGTTGGCACGGCAAAAGTTAAGACGATGCTCCTTACGGAGTATATTAAGTGGAGGTATTTTCTTCAATTTTAAGAGTTGCTAGTTGAGATGCTTGCATTTACACCGAATTTTTCTCTAATTTTGGCAGCAGAGTCATGTGAATTTGACGCATGTCTGATAATAGCTATCTTAGCAGTAGCCGTAAGTATACTCTTCGTTCGCTCTCTCATGTTCGTTCCATAAATGACAGTTTCGCGTAAAAATGACGATATAACTTTACGGCTTCTACTGATTTTTTCAGATATTTTGTGAATTGATAGTTAACGCTCCTTATAAGCTTTAATTTTGACTTTTTCCACAACATCTAATGCTTTTGGGCTGCCCATATGGGTTGCAATTTATTGATTATAATAAATTAATTAACATTTATAAAACTTAGTGCACTTTTCCCTTTGACGTTCAGACGAAAACTGATAATAACGTAAAGAGCGATATTCAATTGAGTCAAACAAATATGTGAAATTTCTAATCAATTTTAAAGAGAATTGCAAATTATTGAAAGTGATGAAATGATACAACAAAAAAAAAATGCGTTTATATGCATTGAGCTTTAAAAGATTTTCATTATTGTTGAGTTAAATTCAGGGGTCGCTAATCAAGTGAGCGGCAGTGTGTGTATGTATGCTTATCGTACCTTGTAGCTTATTCGTTTATTTTACACCATCCTTTCGTTGTGTAAAATATCGAAATTTGACATACATACACTTTTCGTGTATATAAGACATTCAGCTTTTCTCGGTGTATTTAAATTTGTTAGGGCATATCTTTTTCAATATTTTCTAATGAAAATAAGGAATTTTACGCATACATTATTTAGCTTTCCGCAAAACATTACATCTTTCTATCACGGACATTTAAAATATCATACAATATAATTTTCATACAAAACAAAACAAAAGACACGAAGACCCGTCCAAATAATTAAATAAAATGTAATCAATTATAAACCATTTAAAACAAACACTCAAAAACAATAATGAATACAACAAATAGCATTATTGCAATTTAGGCCAATATATTTAAGGCATATAAGTTTCCATCATAATAGAATATTGGAGTTTTTTTTTACCAACTAAATAGTATGTGTAATACATTTTCAGAGGGTATTTAAATTAAAGATTTTAATGTTAATTTTAAGATCATAAACCAAACAACAACACAAATCTAAATTAAATACATATTTAATTACCTATACTATAAAACTTTTAATTTTTTTTTATATATATTATATTTTAATTCTCAAGTGCTTAATAAAATGTTTAAAACAAATTTAACTACAATTTAGTTAGTTTCTTATATTTGAAAACTTAAAAGTATTGAAAATATTTTTAATCATATCCATCGATGATTACAAACCAAAAAACAAGTATTATTGGACTATAACTAAGAAAGTATAAAAAAACCATTATTATTATAATTATTATCATTATTATTATTATTATTATTATTATTATTATTATTATTATTATTATTATTATAAAATAATATGAATGTTAAATTGATATTTAAAATCCTAAAACCATATTTATATATTATTATAGAACCAAAGCTTAAATGTTATTTTGTTTAAAAATTATGTTAAGCTTCACTTCATTTATATATACAGTGTAATTTATTAATTTGAAATATACAAAAAATTTTAATTTATATTTTTAGATTCTCTTAGTTGCCTAATTAGAAAATATATGGTAGGCTACATGAGAACGTAGCAAAAAATTCATTGTAAGTTAAAAAAAAAAAAAAATGTGTAGACATCTTCTTTTCAGAGTTTAGTATTTGGCTCTCCGATTAAACTAAATGTTTTTATACACTATATCGCTATGTGGTTTATTTAGCGTTGTCCGTCCGTCCGTCCCACCGTCTGTCTGGATGTTCATGTAAACCTTTTAATCAAACTACAGGTCACAAATATCACAATATTTTGAAGAAATTTAGTATATAAGCTTTTGAGCAATTGAAATTGGTGAATATTGGTGAATATTGGTGCATGTTCAGACCTAGTCCCCATACAAATGACTTCTATGAGATCGACATAAATTGCATATAAATTATCATGTAGATCCGCGTGTGGTTATTACATCCATTAATCTGTAGTAAAAAATCATCCCGGTTGCATATTTCTTAGTCATGGCCCCCATATGGCTGCTTCCCGATCTTCACTTAAATCTATCAAAAAACAAAAATATAGTACAGATTTTTTCAAATTTGGTTTGTTTATGTTTTTGCAACTAATAAAAAAATTTACCAAATATGCTCTGAATCGGTCCATTTTTCGACCTAGTCCTCATATATATATATAGCATCCTATCTGCAGGCAAAACAGATTAATAAAAATTCCTATCAAATTTTATTTATATTTTTTTTCTACATCCAATTAGTTGGACATAAGACACTTTCTCCCAACGCACGGTTTAGACCGACTATAATTTTCTTACTTGTTTTTTATTAAATTGTGAGCATCAATAATAACTTTTCAGATTTTGGATATGGTGGTTATTTTTATACCCTAATTGCCTTTGATACAGTGACTATCCTTCGTTTTTTGCTCTAAGCATATACAGTAAATAACACACTCTCACTCTCAATAAAAGTTCATACTAAACACTTTTATAAGCTGTATTCAAAATGTCATAATGATTATTCAACTATGAAAGCATTTTGGAAAAAAAAATTTTTTTAATCCTTTGTAATATAGTCGATAATCTAGTTAAACAAAGTCAGTTGCACAGAACTTTAGGAGATTGCTTTAAAATTTCAGAGGCAAGTATGACAAAGGGGGTTATTAACAACCTCTGCCATCACGATCCCGAAAGTGGATTGCCCTAAACTCACCGGTCACTGTCTAGTCGGATACCACCCGAATATAATATTAGGAGGGAAACTTATTGAGCTGAACAATTTTCTTTTTTACAAATTGACAGATTTTTAGAATTTAGTGTTTTTTTTACCTTATAAATAAATGGCATTTTTCAATGTCATATGTGTTATATCTTCGTCAAGGAATTAAGCTTAATCTTAAATGTCTTAACAAAAGAACCGAATTACATGAATTAAGATTTGGAAGACTTAGGTTTTGACAAATAAATGTTGTTAAAGAACAACGTGATTAATGTAACTAATCGAAGGATAGTAGCCAAATTTCGTTAAGATGGTAAATATTAGACACTTAATTGGTCGAATTAAGTAAATATATAATTATCTACATTCCGGTAGTTTGTTTTAGAACCGACTATCCAATCAATTCTACTCGCTACAACAAACCTAAAAATGGTTTCAATGGTTTAAATTTCTTGGAATAAAAAGTACAGAATATTCGGGGCTTTGTAGATATTCAATAATTTTGAAATAAATTTTATTCACGAACACAACTTTACAACAAGCTCGTAGTAGCTTTAAAATTTTTAGTACTCAATACTTAGTATCCACTGCTCATCATTTCAAATTTTATGGAAGATGTGACATAAAAAATTATAAGTTTATTTTAAATTAAAAACGACTTCTTTATTTTGTTTAAGATTCGTTGATTCAGTTATGCGACGAATTTTAAATGTTACGTCCACGTACTAATTTACGCGTAGAACAAATATCTAGAAAACTAATCATCGTGAAGCAAAATAGTACAAATTTTCCCCCTCGCATTATATCCAGATATGAATTTGGCGGTAACTTTTTTTGGGGATTGCCAGGTCGACAAACGTTAAATTTTGTCGGAGAACATAAAATCGCTATATTTCGAAAACTAAAAGTCGTAGTGTTTTAACCAAGTGTACTTTTTATTTAATTTTTTATGGAGCATTTTTTATATCATGTCATAGGCAGCTACTCCTTGCTCAAATTTGGTTTTGAGACAACTTTTTATGCTGGGTATTAAATTTACATAAAGAGTATTAATCTCAATATTCCAAAAAATTCGTTATATCATCTTTGAAAAATTTTTATTGAAACAATACACTACCACATCCACGATATAATTGCTTAGTTAAATCCTAATGATTTATTCGAGAAAATGTACCAGGCTTATTTGATCAAAATGATTCTTTTTTAAAATACAGATTTTGATTAAAAGGTTCTCGAAAAACTTTTTTTTAAGTAAAATGTGTCATAATCTGAGTTTGTTCGTATTGAGAAGAAACTCTTATTATCAAATTGCTGATAAATGTTAAATTGATTAAATGTATTCTACGAGTTATAAAATTTTTTTGTTTCTAATATAAAAGCAATAGGATATTAAATATTAAATTTATTTATATTTTTGGACGTTATCCATTTGGAAAAAAAAATAAAAAAAAGAAAATTAACAGGGTTTTTGGCTTTCATTTATTTATAACATTGTTGCCTGAAAATTTCAAATTATATATTCTACACTGTATATTTGTTAGCTATATTTCTTTATGTTACAATAAAAAAACAAAATATGTGTCTTTAAAGCAAAAATCAAATATTTATAAATTTCTTAAATAAAACAAACATTTAAATAAAGTTGCCCAGCATCATGTTGTCAAAATGATTTAAGTTAAACAAATAATAAAACAATGTTGAGTTTAAAACAAATGAATTTATTAATTATTTATTATAAAAGTCTCAAATAAAACATTTAACATAAGTAAAATATAAATGTTTAGCCTTCTTAATCAAATTATATAAAAAAAAAATATATATATATAGGTACTATATATACATACATACATACATACTCTCTGAATTAACTGAGCTAAATAAAAAAAAAAAAATTATAAGCAACACAACCAACCCTCTTCAACAAAACACTTATTGACATTGAACACAAAACTGAAATTATTATTTAAAACTATACAAAATATAATATCAATAACAGAAATATACAACCCCCAAACCTTTTTAAGAATGTGTAGTTTTAATGAAACTCATAAAACTTAAAACTAATAAATATAAGCACGTATTCTGAAATTCCGAAAACAAACTTTCAATATTTTAAACAAATCTGTCTTACAATAACACCATTAAAACACAAATTAGGAGGAAAATGCGTTTTTAGGTTTAATAATAAAAATGAATAGGAATTTATAAATTGACCCTCTTTTAAGCTTGGAATACTAAAAATAAAAATAAATTAATAATAAAATGATCAATACAACCAATTAACATTTACCACAAGCTTAAATGAGTATTAAATGATCTACATACGTATTATAAAAAAATCTTCTTTAAATAAAAAAAATCTCTCTTAAATTAAAAACAATTTTAATACTTTATAGTGAGTAAGCACCACTGTCTTTGATTAAATACTAAACCAAAAAAGAAATATGAAATGTGAATTTAATTAAATTAATAGTGAGCTTTTTTTAAAACAAAAAAAAAAAAAAAAAAAAACAGAAAAAATCATACACTCCTAAATATAAAAAGCATAATTGATACAAAAACATATAATAAAAATAAGAAAATTTTCCATTTAAAGAAATATATACAGATGGAAATCACTAAATAGAAAGATCAAGTGGATAATTAACATAATGGATAATCTTGAGAAATGTCGTAATCAGCTATAACAAAAGCGATCAATAAAAAGTATATATTTAAATAAAGAAATGCATATAAACGTTTCAATAAAATTTTTAAAATTAGTTTCATTAATTATTTTAGGAAACTTCTTTTCACAGATCTATATTACAATGACAGTATACAATTTGACCAATCTTAGATTTTGTGTAATACCAAATATCGAGTTAATACATCTAGCTCATTTCATTGGATTTCCCATACAAAACAAACTCTTGCTCGTTACAACATTGTAGCAAAACTCCGTATTTTTATTATCGTTGTAAAGAATTACAACGCTTTGATTAAAAAATTGACACATAAAAAAAACAAACGAAATGTAAACAAATTGAAAACGAGAAGAATAGAAAATATTATAATATATAATGAACCAGCAGTAACATGATGCGCTTCGCTACACCCATCGTAACAGAAATAAAAACCTGGGAATACATTTTGCAAACAAACATTTTATTTATTTTTCGCGATTTCCGGTTTTGGCAATTTTTGATTTTGGCGATTTTTATTTTTTTTCAGATTCTCGGTTTTGACGATTTTTAAATTTGACAATTTTTGGTTTTTGCAATTTTTTATTTTGACAATTTTTGATATCGATTTTTTAATTTTATCGATTTTTGGCTTTAGCGTTTTTTGTTTTCCGTGATTTTTGCTGTTGGCAATTTTTATTTTGGCGATTTTTGTTGTTCGCGATTTCCAGTTTTGACGATTTTTGATTTTGGCGATTTTTGTTTTTTGCAATTTTGTTATTCCCGATTTTCGGTTCAGTCAATTTTTGTTTTTGACGATTTTGTTATTTGTGACTTTCGGTTTTGGCGATTTTTGATTTTGGCGATTTTGTGGTATTCGCGATTTTCGGTTTTGGCGCTTTTTGATTTTGGTGATTCCTCCCACTACTACTCACATTGGTAATTAATGTACTTGTCAAAAGTTTCAAGACTGTAATTTTCATAGTACTTCATATTTTTTTGTATAGGAGGTGCCACGCGTATTGTTCCGATCCCGCCCATTTTTTGTTATGAACTCAAACAAAAATCCAAGGCATGCACAATTACAATACTCCAGATCTATGCCATTTAATGTTCACTTTGTATGGCGGATACCACGCCCACTGATCTGATTCTGTTACTAACGTTGATAACTTATAAACTAACACAAAGTCCCAAGCCTTTCACTATTATAGTACTTCGGTTATATGATATTATATACTTATTTTGTATAGGGGTTGGCACGTCCACTGGTCTGACCCCGCCCATTTTTTATCAGACTACTCACATTAATGACTCATGAACTTAGAGCAAGTTGCAAGGCTTTCACTTGCACAGTACTCCAGATACATAATATTATATATTTACAAAAATCGTCACGTCCAATGATCTGATCCCGCCCATTTTTTTTCGCAGCTCCTCAAATTACTTTAATATGTACATTCACATAGTATGGAAGGTGACACGCCCACATGAAAAATCCCAAAAAATATAGAGTTTAGTGGTGTAGTCTCATATAAACCCCAAACAAGCAAACATACATACATACAAAACTCCATTTTTATATAAAGGGTGATCCATTTCGAGGTTCCCTACTTTTTTAAAGAAAAAAAAACACAGAAAGTTCAAATTTAATGCAGAATGTTTATTATCATTTGAAAGAACATTCTCTGGCATTTATTTTTTGAAGATTATGTCTATCAAATGTTGGCCGCGGCTACGTCTCAGATGGTCCATCCGTTGAGTCCAATTTTCGATGACTCGTTCAAGCATTTCGACTGGTAACTGGCGAATGACACGCGTAATGTTTTGCTACAAGGCCTGAACCGAAGCGGGATTGTCCGCATAAACTTTAGACTTTACATATCCCCACAGAAAAAAGTCTAACGGTGTGATATCACACGGTCTTGGTGGCCAATCGACCGGCACAAAACGTGAAATTATCTGCTAACCGAAGTGTTCTCTCAATAAATCCATTGATTGGTGCACTGTGCGGGAAGCGGCGCCGTCTTGTTGAAACCAAATGTCGCCGAGATCACGAGCTTCAATTTCAGGCATCAAAAAGTCGGTTATCATGGCACGATAACGGTCGCCATTGACCGTTACGTTCTCACCTGCATCATTTTTGAAGAAATGTGGACCGATGATTCGACCGTGGACGTGGTCTATTCGGTTGAATATTATCTAATAATGATTGCTGCGTCTCAAGATAGGTGATGGTGTTGCGAATAGTACGCTCAGTAGGCCGATTATATTGACCATAAGTTGAGCGAAGTGCACAAAACACATTCTTCACAGATCGTGAATTTTCGTAATAAAGTTGAACGATTTGTAAACGTTGTTCAGGCGTAAGTCTTTCCATGATGAAATGCCAAACAATACTAAACAAAAATAACATGACATCATGACATGACTTACACGTGATCTGTCAAAAAAAGGCTATTGAAAAAAGTATCTCTACTTGGATCACCCGGTATAAGAATAGAAAAGGTTTTTTTTTTTTGTTTAAAACATTTGTGCTTAATTTTTATTTTTATTTTTGTTTAAATTAATTAAGTAAAAAGGCTGGAATTGCGTCACTTATTTCTTCTCCTTCAGGGTTACAGTTATAAGTAACCTCTTCGTATTTGGCTGATCTCTAGTGATGACACTATCTGGAATATTATTGCCAGGTGTCAATAATGACCTCGTGATTGTATAAAATGTTTATGTTTGCATCATTTATAAAGTTTGAGGCAAATATTCCTCAAGAAGAGCTCTCCATGCCTCAATACAAAATTTTTATAAAATGAGGCATACACTAGCTTTCGATACTCCAAACATATAGGCTATGGATGCATATTAGGAAGAGATGAAAGTTTTGTCCGACATTGCAGGAACATCTTGCTCCCAAAAAGAACTATGACGAATCTAGGAAAAAAAATTATTTAGAAATTGAAAAAAATCTGCTATATAATAACACAACACATTTGAAACAATACATTTAACAAATGCTGGCATTTTTTACGCAACCTTTCTATTTCATATTGTGTTTTTCTTACTTTGGAAGCACAATGTAAGTATATAAAAATCAAACGCTGTGTCTTAGTCTCTCTAAAATAAAAAAACTGCTTGACCGATTTACAAACCAATACATGTGTTTGCATCGAAAAATGTCTACTCAGATGTGTTTTATGCACACTTTTGTGATGGTGTGTTTTTCTCGTATAAAATGTATGAATTCATAATGGAATTTATTTTAATTTCTTTTTATGTCAGGTGCTGTAACTGATAATAAAGTTAGCGCTATGAATTATTACGCATTTCGATTAATGGTTCTACAAAATGAATACAATCACATTTTGGATTGCCATAAGCCTTTTCATCAATACATTGTTGATATGTATGTGGGAACACAAGAAATCGAGGTCGTCAATCGTTGGATTGTCCCATATTCACCAATTTTACCAAAAAAATTTTAAGAATGCCATGCTGAATACCGCAATTCATAAAAAATGCGTAACACATAATCGAACTGGTCGATACATCAACAGTAATGAAGCAGTATGGCGTATACTCAATTTTGCATCAAATCAACAGTAAAAATTGGCTTATGAAACAATCTTGCAAGAAATTGATAATGGTAATGGTGGATGCACCTGGTGGTACTGGCAAAACTTTTTTGATCTTAAATTTTGGCAACGGAACGAGCACGGGGTAGAATTTCTTTGGCACTTACATCTTGTGGAATTGCGGCCACATTATTGGATAAATGAAGCACCATCATGCAATTCATTAAAAACCTCTGGCATGGCTAGAGTTTTAAAACAAAATAGGAAATTAGTTGAAGCTTTGGATCGAACAATGAGAGATTTCCGTGGAATTCAAAATTTATTTGGTGGTGTTTTGTTTTGACAAACACTACCTGTTATCTCAAAATCAATACCAGCTGATGAAATAAATGCATATTTCAAGCTATCAAATCTATGGTGATACGTTAAAACGTTAAGGCTCACCACCAATGTGATGGTTTTATTACAATTCCGGGAGATTTTTGCATATTCACACATTCAATAGCAGAACTACTTGAAAAAGTCTTCCCAAATATACAATAACAATATATAAATAATAATGCTTGGTTGAGTGAAAGAGCTGTACTGGCAGGAAAAACTACGAATGTTATTACAATCGGAGCTCCTATCATTATGCTTCGTAATATGAATCCACCAAAATTATGCAACGGTCCAAGAATGTATGAATTATGTAATTGAAGCAACAAATCGAAGATGTGTCTCAATGATTCCCACTGATATGCTATTTAAATTTCAACGATTACAGATTCTCGTTCGTTTAGCTTTTGCAATGACTATTAATAAAGCTCAAGATCGGTCGCTGAGAGTTTGCGGCATAGATTTAAAAGTTTCTGTATTTTCACACGGTCAACTGTATGTTTCGCGTTCAAGTTTTGGGAAGCCGTCATCTCCATTAATTTTTTGTGAAAATGGCGATACTACAAATGTCATTTACCACCAAGTACTACAATAACATTTTATTCTTTTTGGATGTTCTCACTTGAAACAAGTAAGAAATTATAGTCGGTCTAGACCGACTATACGATACCCCATACCATGGTTTAGAGACCCTATCTCTTCGGTCCAACTAATTCGATATCGAAAATAAGCACAAACCAAATTTGAGTGGCATTGTTATTAATTTTTTTGGCTGCAGATATGAAAAAGTTTATATCGGATGCTATATTTATATGGGGAGTAGGTCGAAATGTGGACCGATCCTGATCATGTTTGGTAAAGTCTCTTGTATTTTGCAAAAATATATACAAACAAAATTTGCGAAGAATCAGTGCAATATTTTTGTTTTTTGATAGATTTAAGTGAAGATCTGGAAGCAGCTCTATATGGGGCGTATGACTAAGAGTTGTCCCATAGGGATAATTTTTGGACTACTCATTAATGGATCTAATACACGCAGACACCCCGAATTTGAGTAAGATCTATATGACAATTTAGATCTTATGGTAATTTATGTCGATTTCATAGGGGTCATTTGTATGGGGGCTAGGTCTGAACATGGACCGATTCGCACCAATTTCAATGGTTTTCATCCTATGGCCGACAAAAGCTTATCTACCCAATTTCGTCAAAATATATTCATATTTGCGACCTGCAGTTTGATTACACGGTTTACATGAACACACTGACGGACGGACGGACGGGCATCGTTAAATCGAATCAGATAGTGATTCTGATTCGATCGGTATAATAAAAGATGGGTCTAGGTCAAATACTTTTGGTAGTTACAAACAGCAGCACAAAGTCATTATACCCAAACCACATAGTGGTATAGGGTATAAAAATTTATGTTTTGCACTTCTTTTTCAGGAACATGTCAATACTTTCTAGAAGATTTCATTTCTTCTACAAAGACGTAAATGTATATTATTGTATTGGCCAGCGACGCGGATAGCGTTACTCTATTATAATAGTAAAATCTTTTGTTTTTTAGAATGTTCCATATTTCCTGTAACTATGAATATTTTTGAAATTTCTGGTTTTTATTTTATATTTTATTTTAATCATCAAAATGTTAAAAAAAAAAAAGGTAGATGTAAACGGTATAGAATCTATATTATAGATATTGAAGTAGATTTCATCTAAAATCTACTAGATTTTCCTTAAATTTAAACACACTATTTTAATTTCCAAAATGTCAATTCAATTATCCTATACTTTGCAAGGTAGTGAACAATCAAATAAATTAATTCTAATAAAACATATTCAGTATTGGAAATATGAAATGGGGGAATTACAAACTTCCACCATCACAAGGAGGTTGATGCTTAACTAAGAATTTAAGTAGGCTCGTTATTTGTTGTCGCTCTCAAAAGAGGATTGCCGTACACTCGTTACTGATTACTGTCTTATACCAAGCGAAAAAAATGTAAGGAAGATCAGCTTCAAGCAGGTTTTGAGCTGGTTCTTTATCCAAAACTCAAAATTCGTACTAGAGTCACACTAAGCCCCCTTTTTAGGGCGAAGCCGAATTTCGGCGCATTTATAATATTAAGTCGAGGCCGAGTTCGATCTTTTTGTTAATCAGATAAAAAATATATATTTTCAAAGTATTTATTATGTAAAATAAAACAAAAAACAAATGTAATTGGCGTTACGAAAACTTAAAAAATGGACAAAGGAAGTTATCATTGCTAAAACTGAGTTGACTTTTTTTTGCGTACTAGTTTTATATACCAAGGATGGATGGGAAAGCTCTAATAATTCCAAAGGAGGTGAAATATCGAGCACTCTGAAGTCTATTTGGAGAAAAAAGGACAAAGAAAGGATTATATACCTTCTACACCTGCAGAAAGAATTTTCGCAGAGGTAGTGTCTTGAACCGTTATTCATTCACTACATACATATATATGCTAATAAATGGATATACACTAATCTGGTGTGGAGGAACAGGAAGTAAAATTTAATATCAAATTTAAGGTTTGTACAGGCAAAAATTATTTTATTTTCTTTTAATTCTATCATTCAGTATTGTATAAAAATGCACAAAAATCCATTTCGATTGCTTAGAATTTTAAAACATCTTGAAGACATTTCCTGACATCTCACGCTTTATGGAAGCTAAATAAAACAAAACCGATTAACAACTATATTTTTTTAAATTTATACCATATATGGAAAACATAATTATATTCTCAAAATATAAAAGAACTGTTGTGTTAATATAATTTATAAATCTTCTTTACTATTGAAAAAATATAAACTGAATGATTTTTATTTCCAATTTTTTCTATTGTTAAAAACTAAAAACACAATGGAAAAAAATTATATTTTTATAAAAGTATTTTTAAAATAATGTTTTCATATGAATGTGCTACAGATAAAATATATCATAAGTGTCTGTTGTATTAAGTAAAATGATATTGCCTTATATAACTTTTAAGGTGAAATTTAATGGTTATCTAATAATCAAAGAAGTGTTCTTGTTTCCACTCTTACTCTATTTGCATTAGATTTGCCAATATGTGAAACCTTTAACATCAGCATTTGCCGATGGTACGGCCATACTTAGTTAACACTTAAATCCAAATTTTCATTCTGTGGTGCTTAATAAACATTTCAGAAATGTGGAAAAATTGCGATGAATGCCGAATCTATAATATTAATAGGCTAGGCGATTTATTGTGACTGATGTTTTGTAATACCGTTTTATCCCAATTTTAATCAAACGTATATTATTTGAAAGGTATTTCTTTTTAACCGTTTTGCAGATTTACAGATTTTTAAATTTTTTCCTGTATTTTGAGTAAATTGCATTTAAAGTTGTTACTAACACATACATAAAATTATTCAATGCTATGTGTGTGTTTAGGTAATTTGTTGATTTGTGAATTGGCTATAATTGATTATCATACTTTTAGGGTCTTTATTTAATGAAAACATAAAATTTCCTAGAATTTGCGCTCGAACTTCGAGGGCTGGAATCTGCTAGTAACAGTAAATGAGCTAAAGAGTAAATATGTAACATTTATACATCGAACATAAACCTGTCCTCCTGTAAAACATAATAATATAAATATCCTAAAATCGGATGTCGTCACTTACCTTGGCATTACTTGGCATCATCATAAATAAGCCCAGAGGCTTCAAATGAAACTTATGGCAAGCATATTGCACTGGTTAAGTCATGCGCTTTCAAATCTTAGCCTTGATTGCCTAAAATCATTCTAAAACTTCTTCCCGATCTTCACTTAAATCTATATACGTCTTTGAGGAAAGTAAATGGCTAAGTATGACCTAGTCCCTATATAAAACAAGTAAGTGTGTTAAATTCGGCTGTGACGAATCTTTGATACCCTCTACCTCGGTTTGAGTCTTGATAATAAATGTAAATGAAAAAGTAAACAATTTGTTAAACTTAATACCAAATTATTTCAGCAAATTCTTTGGGTTGGTTTTCGTCTTTTCTATTATTATTATTATTTTCTATTATTATTATTCGGATTTATTTCGGTATTTGCTTTTTCGTCATCGTGGTTGCTGATCGGTTACATACCTATATGCATGCGTTTCCGGTTATATGATATAACTTCTCGTTTAATTTAGTTTTTGCTAATTAAATAGCTCGCCCTAACCTCCATTGCAAAGGTAATGGTTGTGTAGGGTGGCTATATGCATTAAATCGTGCTAATTGGAGATGGCTGTATAGTTTCTTTTAACTGGCCAAATATTTCTTCATTGCGGCCATATAGGTCGGATGGAGTAACCAAATAATAACCAAAAAAAAAACTCTCTCAATTTTTTTATTAAAATATTGCCATATTTGGAAAACATAGAGAATAAATTTATAATAATAAATATTCAAATTAGGGATGCCAAACGCAAAAAACCAAATGTCCCAAACATTTTAAATAAAATAATTTGTTCTCTTTATTTTCTGAAAAACTTCAAATTTTCCAAAAAAATTTTAAAAATTTATACATAAAAAATAACATTCTCATCAAATTGCGTTTATTTATGTAACAGTTTTTATGTTCGCAATTCTTAAATATCATTTGACGTTTTCTAAAATTCATTGAATTTAAATTAATGTTTTCTATAGTCCGATTCTGTAAATTTCAACGATCCGACAATCGCAAAATATATCGACAGCTATTGTTGACGGAACTTGGAGGAAAAGGCGAAGAAGGCGGCTATAGCTTTATACTCCTGCAAAAAGGCCATTGGTAAGCGGTGGGGCTTCAGCCCGAAAATTGCTTACTGGATCTACACAGCGGTGGTGCTCCCAATACTGCTTTACGGGGTCATCGTCTGGTGGCCTGCACTAGAGAAGGCCTCTAATACCAACCTTCTTGCAAGGGTACAGAGAATGGCTTCCATGTGTATTACTGGTGCCCTTCGTACCACACCTACGGATGCCTTGAACATCCTCTTACACCTAATACCGTTGGACATATTAGGAAAGCAGTCGGCGGCCTCATCGGCCATTCGACTAAGAAGCACAATACAATGGCGTGGTCATAACTGTGGCCATGGAGTGATCCTGAATAACAGGAACTTACCATTGAACGTGGATTACACCACTCCGAGGAGTGTATTCGAACGACACTACCAAACTCTGATACCGACCAGGGAATCCTGGTCAGGGGGGTTCAAGGTAGCAGGCGTTCGATAAATTTCTATACTGACGGATCGAAACTGCGTGGTCAAGTTGGTTTCGGAGTCTATTCAAAGGAGCTTGGACTAAATCTGGCTCGCAGGTTGCCAGACCACTGTAGTGTTTATCAGGCAGACCACTGCAGTGTTTATCAGGCAGAGGTGCTGGCAATAAAGGAAGTTGCTGACTGGTTGGGTCGGAATATTCTGTCTAAAACCGCAGTCAACATCTACTCTGATAGTCAGGCCGCGGTAAAATCCTTGGAATCAATGTTCCTGAAAACAAGAACCACCCTTAACTGCCGCACGTCTTTAAATGAGATGGCCAAGCAGTTCGACATCAGACTCATTTGGGTCCCAGGGCACAGGAATAAATCAAGAAACTGTAAAGCTGACGAGTTGGCAAGACAGGGCACTACCTTACGGGTTCCAGCGGACTTGGAATGTATTGGTATCCCCCTGGAATCTTGTAGGCTGGAACTTCGGCTTCACACCGCCGGCATAACCGACAACAGATGGGCTAATGGATCAACGTGCAGGATCACGAGACAGATCTGGCCGGCTCTAAATCATAAGCGCACTAGCGCGCTACTATCACTCCCCCGTAGGGAGATTTGAACAGTAGTTGCTGTTATCACTGGGCACTGCCTCATAGGGGGACACGCTGAACGCCTCAGGGTCTCGTCAAATGACTTCTGTCGTAGCTGCATGGATGTGGAGGAGGTGGAGAGCATAGAGCACTTCCTTTGCTATTGCCCGGCGCTCTCCAGAACGAGACTTCGAACATTGGGATCGCCGTTTCTTCACGATATCTCTGATCTCTCAAATGTGGACATTTCACATATCAGGGGCTTCATCAGGAGCTCAAACTGGTTCTACGGTGGGGACTGAGGGGAACACCTATTCATCCCGTGGTATCACAATGGACCCCAGAGTCTAAGTGTGCTTTTCCTTTGGTTTAGCAGCCACTTTCAACCTAACCTAACCTAACCTATTGTTGTTTTCACTAAGGATTAAGTGATTCACTAAGTACATACATACATCTTAACGACAGTCGACAAATATATTTTTCTATTTATTTAAATTGTAAACGATTGGCATCTCTGTCAAAATAAGCGAAAAACACAAAGAAGAATATAAAAAAACAAATTACTTCGTGTTTGACAGGATGATTTTATGTTGTTGTTTAATATCTTTATTTTTTTACTAATATTTCTGTGTATTTATTTGAAAATGAAATAATGAATTGAATATGCTATTTAATTTTTTTATTTATATAAAAAAGTTTTTTAATTAAAGCAAAATATTTTCACTATTTTATGATTTTTATTTATGTATGACGACATTTCAACCTAAAAATTTAAGTTTTTATCGATTGAATAAACAACACAAAAATGGTTGTCGTTTAGATAACAACAACAGCTGACTTTAACAATAGCGAATATCGTTTAAAAATTTTACTGATAATTTTGCAATTTTCTTTTTTTAACGATTCGACTATCGTTAAAAGAAGTTACTGAATCGCGGTACTGAAAAGCTATTAATTTCTCCTGTATGTCAATATTATTTTAAATGTGAAAATTTTTTAAATGTAAAAACATAGGTATTTGGTGTTTTTTTTTTTTTGGAATTTCAATTTGTGTTTAACGAATAAAATTTATATATTAAAGATGCAATTGATGTCTTCTAAATTTAAAATTATAATTTCCGACGTTTTGATATGATTTTCTGAAATTCAATTTATTGTAATTTATAATTGGAAATTTTTAATTCCAGTTTTTAGAATTGATATTTTCTTAAATTTGAATGGAAAATTTAAAAAGTGCAATTTTGTATTTATGTGAATAATGATGCTTTAGTAATTATAAACAGTTTTTAAAAATTTGATGCAATCGCAATCAGATATTTTGTAGGTAAAGCAGAATAATAATTCTATATAACTATGTAGAACTGTTTTGAAAGCAAAAAACTCATTGATGAACTCGGTAACTCTATTTTGTAAAGACAACAAAAAGTTAATATGCCAAACTTATGTTCATATTTGTAAAAGAATAATGAAAAAACGTATGAAACAAAAGACCAGCCCGTGTATACTCTTAACATTGTTCTGTATGATATCTATTTGAAAATATTGACATTCATGTTAAAATAGAAATAACTATTGCAAAGCTAATTAGAACAAACAAAAATTGTGGCGCCATCTACTGTGGCATAGTCACGCTGAGCAAAATGAAGTGACACTCTGTTAATGCAAAAGAAATGTATTTTTCCACAACAAAATATTGCAGAATTTTATGTAAATAAAATAATATACCGATTTATTTCTAACATGCAGTTGTTATGGATATACATATATAATATATGTATATTATTTGTATTATTTAATATGTTTATAAATAAATTTACACATAAATTTTTTTGTGCTATATTTACATTGTTTTTTTTTTATTAACAACTGGGTATTTTAGCATTATTTGCTTTAGATGCTGGTGAATTTTTACTCCCTTTATATTAACTCGTAGTGTCTGCTTGTCGAAAAATTTTAGATCATTTTAACCAATTTCCCGTGAGCCATTCGATCTGAAATTTTGCAGGCAGGCTCGTGGTAATAACAGAAATGATCTAACAAATTTTTAGAGTGATGCCAAAACAATGGAAACTTTTAAATTTTTCTACCAGAGTTAATAAAAAAATGTACAAAGGGTTAGTTTTTATTACCACAACGACCACAAAAAAAAACAAGTCCAGCTATGACAACAACACAACATTTAGAATAACAACAAGAACAATATAGAAACATCATATCTTTCATTTTTTTTTTTTATTTTTCAGAGATTTTCCTGGACCTATTCCACCGATTTTAATGATTTTTGAAATACAAATCTTCCCATGAATTTGCTGAATCATTCTCACTAAATATGATCACTGTAGCTACACTATTCAGGGCGTGATCGTGACAAGAAAAATATAGAAAATTATATTTTTTCAAGACTTTTTTTAGTTCTTCATTCAAATCTCGGGCCCTAATCGACCGATTTGGACGATTTTAAATAGAAACTTTTCAGGATGTTAGTGAATCATTTTTTATGTCAACGAGCACCCTAGCTGCCCGATTGATGCCGTCATCGTGATTTCCACAGACGGACAGACGGACAGACGGATAGACGGACAGACAGACAGACGGACATCGCTATATCAACTCCGGGTGTTATAAGGATCACAAATATATATATCTTATGGGGTCCAAATTTTTTTTTCTAATTATTACAAACGGAATGACAAACTTATATATACCCTCTGCACACTGGAGTGGAGGGTATAAAAAAAACATCAAATATGAACTTTTTCATATCTGCACGCCTCAAAATAACAACAATATCAATTCCTCAGCAAAGTTAATTCCCAGATCTTCTCTCGAAACACATGGCAGAGGGTATCGTATAGTGGCCTAGAACGATTACAATTTTCTTGCTGGGTAATTCCATTTTAAATCAACGAAAAAAACGCCATTTTCGTCCTTACCATGTTTGAATTGTACAAAAATTAGCATGAATGCTCTAAAAAATTTTTGGGTTTCTAGCTTTTGTGGTTCCCGAAATATGGCGCCTCGAAAAGTAGAAAATTCATTAAAAACACACATAAGTGGTCTATCATTATTGCTTATATCTTCAAAAGTTTTAAACGTAGAAGGTTGAAATTGGTGTCAATTAATAGGTATTGAAAATAACTTTAAAACTAAGTTCAGCGATTTTTTTTGCGATAGGTGAAAGGTCACTATCACACGATTTAAAGTTTGGGAAGCTATATCTCAAAAAATTAAATTTTTAAAATTCTAAAAAAATACATGTTGATTCTGATAGTCTCCTCTGCATTTTGTGCCAAAAAATTTGAGTGAGCTCTTGTTAGCTCCTGAGATATTGATAAAAATGTGAAATTATTTTTAAAAAAATGTATACAATTTTTTTTTTTTTTTAATTTATGTATAAATTTATTTATAAACATATTAAATAATACAAATAATATACATCTATACTAATATAATAAAGAGGTAATGTGTGTTTGTTTGTTTGTTTGTTTGTTTGTTTGTTTGTAGGAGGTAATCTTCGTAACTAACCATCTGATCTTCCTGAAATTTTCACAGAGTCTTACTGCGGATATGGGAAGTGCTATAGGCTATAATTTTTTTAATATTTTTGGTGGGCGTGGCACCTCCCACACAAAGTAAATTTTTAATATCATATACATATATTGAGTACTATGATAGGGAGAGCTTTGTAAATTTGTGTGAGGTCACCCATTGTTAGTATAAGTAGCTACGCCGGAAATGGGCGGGATCGAATAAGTGGGCGTGGTACCTCCCATACAAGTAATAGTTCAATGTTATGTATCTCGAGTACTGTGATAGAGAGAGCTTTTCAAAATTTTCTGATGTCACCTATTATTAATGTGAGTAGTCAGATGCAAAATGGGCAGTATCGGACCAATAGGCGTGGCACCTGCCATACAAAGTAAATATAAAATGGCATATATCTGGAGTACTGTAATAGTGAGAGTCTTGGGAATTTGTGTGAGCCCATAAATTATTCATTTGATTAGTTAGACAAAAAATGGGCGTGATCGGAGCAGTGGGCGTGGCACCGCCCATACAAAGTAAATATATGATATCATATAACTGGTGTGCTAAAAAAGGAAGCTTTGACACTTTGCACGAGCCTATCAGATCTTAGTATGAGTAGTCGAACAAAAAATTGGCGGGTTCTCAACAACGGGCGTGGTACTCCCCATGCAAAGTAATTATTTAATGTCATATATCTGGAGTACTGTAAAAGAGAGAGCTTTGTGGCTTTGCGTGAGCCCATAGGTTCTTTGTGTGATTAGTCGAACAAAAAAATGGGTGTGATAGGAGCAGTGGGCGTAGCAACGCCCATGCAAAATAGATATCTAATATCATATAACTGGTGTACTATAAAAGACTCGACATTTTGCATGAGTCCATCAAATATTAATGTGAGTGGTCCAATAAATATTGGGCGGGATGGGATTAGTGGGCGTGGCACCTCCTATGTAAAATATATGAAGCACTACGAAAGAGGCAAGTTTTTGACGAGTTCATTAGTTATCAATGTGATTTGTCGTGGAAACTATATCGCCAAAATCAAAAATCGCCAAACGCAAAAATCGCGAAAAATAAAAATCGCCCAAAAACAAAAATTTTTAAAATCAAAAATGGGCAAAAGCAAAAATCGATAAAAACAAAAATTGCCAAATGATATTCTAAGTTTAAGGCCAATAGTTAAGTGTTGCCAGATCTTCTTCTCTTCTTCTTCTTCTTCTCATGGGCAGCTACATGTACCTTGCTCCAGGGTAGGAACGCCGAAAAATCTGATAATTGTTGTACCGAATGAAAAAACAAAAAACATTGTATATCAGCATCAGCAAGCATTGAAAAAAAATCTATACTAATAATCTATACTAGCATAATAAAGAGGATTTGTGTGTTTGTTTGTTTGTAGGAGATAATCTCCGTAACTACTCATCCGATCTTCCTGAAATTTTCACAGAGTCTTACTGCGGATATGGGAGCGCTGCAGCCTTAAATTTTTTAAATTTTTTTAGTGGGCGTTGCACCTCACATACAAAATAAATTTTTAATATCATATATATTAAGTACTATGATAGAGAAAGCTTTGCAAATTTGTCTCAGGTCATCTATTATTAACGTGAGTAGTCAGACAAAACAAGTAAGAAAATTATAGTCGGTCTAGACCGACTATACGATACCCCATACCATGCGTTTAGAGACCCTATCTCTTAGGTCCAACTAATTGGATATAGCAAGTAAGCATAAACCAAATTTGAGTGGCATTTTTATTAATTTTTTGGCTGCAGATATGAAAAAGTTCATATCGGATACTATATTTATATGGGGACTAGGTCGAAAAATGGACCAATTCTGACCATATTCGGTAAAGTCGCTTATACTGTGAAAACTATATACAAACCAAATTTGAGAAAAATCTGTGCAATAGTTTTGTTTTTTGATAGATTTAAGTGAAGATCGGGAAGCAGCTCTATGGGACCTATGACTGAGAATTTTCCTATAATGATTATTTTTGAACTACTGATTAATGGATGTAATAAACATGTACAAACCAAATTTTACTAAGATCTATATGATAATTTTGAACTTATGGCAATTTATGTCGATTTCATAGGGGTTATTTGTATGGGGACTGAACATGGACCGATTCTCACCAGTTTCAATAGCGTTCATCCCATGGCCGATGGAAGCTTATATACCAAATTTCATCAAAATATATTCATATTTGCCACCTGTAGTTTGATTACAAGCTTTACATGGACACACAGACGGACGGACGGACGGACGGACATTGCTATTTCGACTCAAAAAGTGATTCTGATTCGATCGGTATAATTAAAGATGGGTCTAGGACGAATATTTTTGGTTGTTACAAACAGCAGCACAAAGTCATTATACCCAAACCACATAGTGGTATAGGGTATAAAATTGGGAGGGATTAGACAAATGCGCGTGGTACCCCCACACAAACTTAATAATAAATGTGATATATCTGAATTACTGTATTAGTGAGCGACTTGGGACTTTGCGTGAGCCCTTTCATAACGATTCGGAAGGGGGGGGGGGCGGAGGGGGAGGGTGTAGCGAAGCACACCGGGTTACATCTAGTATATTATATATGTATATCCATAACAACTGCACGTTAGAAATAAATCGGTATATTATTTTATTTACATAAAATTCTGCAATATTTTGTTGTGGGGAAAATACAATTCTTTTGCATTAACAGAGTGTCATTTCATTTTGCTCAGCGTGACTATGCCGCAGTAGATGTCGCCACAATTTTTGTTCTAATTAGCTTTGCAATAGTTATTTATTTAACATGAATGTCAATATTTTCAACTAGATATCATACAGAACAATGTTAAGAGTATACACGGGCTGGTCTTTTATTTCATATGTTTTTTCATTATTCTTTTACAAATATGAACATATGTTTGGCATATTAACTTTTTGTTGTCTTTACAAAATAGAGTTACCGAGTTCATCAATGAGTTTTTTGCTTTCAAAACAGTTCTACATAGTTATATAGAATTATTATTCTGCTTTACCTACAAAATATCTGATTGCGATTACATCTAATTTTTAAAAACTGTTTATAATTACTAAAGCATTATTATTCACATAAATACAAAATTGCACTTTTTAAATTTTCCATTCAAATTTAAGAAAATATCAATTCTAAAAACTGGAATTAAAAATTTCCAATTATAAATTACAATAAATTGAATTTCAGAAAATCATATCAATACGTCGGAAATTATAATTTTAAATTTAGAAGACATCAATTGCATCTTTAATATATAAATTTTATTCGTTAAACACAAATTGAAATTCCAAAAAAAAAAAAAAAAAACACCAAATACCTATGTTTACATTTAAAAAATTTTTACATTTAAAAAAAATATTGACATTCAGGAGAAATTAATAGCTTTTCAGTACCGCGATTCAGTAACTTCTTTTAACGATAGTCGAATCGTCAAAAAAAAGAAAATAGCAAAATTATCAGTAAAATTTTTAAACGGTATTCGCCATTGTTAAAGTCAGCTGTTGTTGTTATCTAAACGACAACCATTTTTGTGTTGTTCATTCAATCGATAAAAACTTAAATTTTTAGGTTGAAATGTCGTCATACATAAAAAAAAAATCATCAAATAGTGAAAATATTTTGCTTTTATTAAAAAACTCTTTTATATAAATAAAAAAATTAAATAGCATATTCAATTCATTATTTCATTTTCAAATAAATACACAGAAATATTAGTAAAAAAATAAAGATATTAAACATAAACATAAAATTATCCTGTCAAACACGAAGTAATTTGTTTTTATACCCTATACCACTATGTGGTTTGGGTATAATGGCTTTGTGCTGCTGTTTGTAACAACTAAAAATATTTGACCTAGACACATCTTTAATTATACCGATCGAATCAGAATCACTTTTTGAATTGATTTAACAATGTCCGTCCGTCCGTCCGTCCGTCCGTCCGTCCGTCTGTGTGTCCATGTAAACCTTGTATCAAACTGCAGGTCGCAAATATGAATATATTTTGATGAAATTTGGTATATAAGCTTTTATCGGCCATGGGATAAACGCTATTGAAATTGGTGAGAATCGGTCCATGTTCAGACCTAGCCCCCATACAAATTACCCCTATGAAATCGACATAAATTGCCATAAGATCCAGATTGTTATATAGATCTTACTCAAATTGGATTTCTATGCGTTCATTACATTCACTATTGAGTAGTCCAATAATGATCCCTTGGCCCCATATAGAGCTGCTTCCCGATCTTCACTTAAATCTATTAAAAACAAAAATATTGCACTGATTCTCCTCAAATTTTGTTTGTATATATTTTTGCAAAATACAAGAGACTTTACCAAACATGATCAGGAACGGTCCATTTTTGGACCTAGTCCCCATATAGATATAGCATCCGATATGAACTTTTTCATATCTGCAGCCAAAAAAATTAATAAAAATACCACTCAAATTTGGTTTTTGCTTATTTTCTATGTCCAGTTAGTTGGGCCTAAGAGATAGGGTTTCTAAACGCATGGTATAGGGTATCGTATAGTCGGTCTAGACCGACTATAATTTTCTTACTTGTTTCTATTTTTTTTTTGTGTTTTTCGCTTATTTTGACAGAGATGCCAATCGTTTACAATTTAAATAAATATAAATATAGATTTGTCGACTGTCGTTAAGATGTATGTACTTAGTGAATCATTTAATCCTTAGTGCAAACAACAATAGCTGTCGATATATTTTGCGATTGTCGGATCGTTGAAATTTACAGAATCGGACTACAGAAAACATTAATTTAAATTCAATGAATTTTAGAAAACGTCAAATGATATTTAAGAATTGCGAACATAAAAACTGTTACATAAATAAACGCAATTTGATGAGAATGTTATTTTTTATATATAAATTTTTACAATTTTTTTTGGATGAAAATTTGAAGTTTTTCAGAAAATAAAGAGAACAAATTATTTCATTTAAAATGTTTGGGACATTTCGTTTTTTGCGTTTGGCATCCCTAATTTGAATATTTATTATTATAATTTTATTCTCTATGTTTTCCAAATATGGCAATATTTTAATAAAAAAAATTGAGAGTTTTTTTTTTTGGTTATTATTTTGTTACTCCATCCGACCTATATGGCCGCAATGAAGAAATATTTGGCCAGTTAAAAGAAACTATACAGCCATCTCCAATTAGCACGATTTAATGCATATAGCCACCCTACACAACCATTACCTTTGCAATGGAGGTTAGGGCGAGCTATTTATTTAGCAAAAACTAAATTAAACGAGAAGTTCTGTCATATAACCGGAAACGCATGCATATATATATATAACTTAAATGCATGCCGATCAGCAACCACGATGACCAAAAAACAAACTCTGAAATAATAGAAAAGACGAAAACCAACCCAAAGAATTTGCTGAAATAATTTGGTATTAAGTTTAACAAATTGTTTACTTTTTCATTTACATTTATTATCAAGACTCAAACCGAGGTAGAGGGTATCAAAGATTCGGCACAGCCGAATTTAACACTCTTACTTGTTTTTATTAATTTTGTTAATAACAAATATTTTTTTAGCAAAAAATTAAAAAAAAATTTAATACGTTCTTCTATTTTATATTTTCTAAGGCTTAAAAATTAAAGGAAGATGCTGATTGTCTTGTTTGCATTTCGTGATACATTTTTGGGCGAGATGTTATTGTTTAATCAGCATAAAATTTTGTATAAAATTTAATTATATATTTTTTTAATTTATAATGTTTACTTTTGCTATATGGGGGGTTTCATGTCAAGTGCACCAACTTTTGAAACCGATGTCTTCCGATCGGGATGAAATTTACACCAAGGTTAGTCCTATTGGATACTAGTTTAAAAGGCAATTTTTCAGCAAGATCGGTCCAGATCTCTCTGAGTTAGAGGGGATCAAAATTTGAAATTTTGGCCAAACAGGTGTTTTTTCTCATCCATGCAACTTATTACCTATTTATTGTTCTTAGAAAATTTTCTCCTAAATAGTTTAGATAGCTATTTCTTCAATATTTCGAGAAAAAAATACTTAAAAAAAAATTTTTTTTTGACTCAAAAAGGGGTTTTTTTCATAAGAAAGCTTAGGATTTTTCCTTTAAAAGCTTTTTGGTCGCTTAGTGGGATGGGAGTGGGATATCTATCAAAATAAATGTTTTGTAACTCAAGACAACGGTTTTTCAATTTTTCACAAATGCACTATTTTGAATTTTTTCCTATTTGTGTCTAAAACCCTACAAATAAAACTTATACTGAGAAACTAGACAAACTAAACTTTCCGAAGGTATATAACATACCTAACTAAAATTTCATACCCTCGATACTGTAATATCCAGAATATGTTAACATCAGGAAAAAAATCACTTTTTTTTCTATAGAAATGTTGAAAAATTATTATTTTTTATGTATTTGTAATAATAATTAAATTAATATATAATAATAATAATATTAAAAATAGAAAGATAAATAATTTAATAAAAAAACTTAAATACATTAAAAATCTTAATTACATTAGATCCATTTATATCATAACTATTTTTATACTTAATTTATTATATCTGATGAAGTATTTAAGTCTTGCAAATTTTTAAATACCCAGTCTTTCAGTGTTTTCAATGTTTCCTGATGATCCTCTTTGCTACTAAAAATTATTTTAGTTTCTTTTCAATAATTCTTTGCCCAATGGAATAAAGCAGTCGCATCTAAGATGCGATCTTGATGAGAGCACTGGAGGCTATACTTCGCTGCATTTCTTTTAAGGTTTGCTCCAATACCATCACATGCTCCTTTACCATGAGCAGTAGGATGAAAATGCCACTCAGCTGGCATTCCAAAATCTTTTTCATGAGCCATAATATTTGCGAAGCTAATTATGTTTTTAAAATGTTGACGAGCTCCGAACGAAACGTAGTATACCTTCTTTACTGTAAATTTAGATTTTAGAAATTTTTGTATTCTCTTCCGGTACTCATAAACTGCAACGGTATCATGTTTTAAATCGTCGGATATGATTGCCATACTTTTGTGTTCCAGTTTTTCATCTTTCATGTAGTAAATATCTATTGTGAATATAGTTGCTTGGTCGTTATTGAAGTGGAATGCTTATATGGCATCCTGAAGAACATATTTATAGTTTTCTACGAAATCATATGAAATAACGAATTCACCAGACTTCAAATGTATCTTCAAATCCTTGAAGAATGACCATTGCTCTTTGACTAAAAAGTCATGGGTTCTCAAGTTTAGCAATCCTGTACACATTTCTTCCACAAATCATCCACATTTAAAATGATTGTTTTCAATGTGCATCTGTCAGTCTGAATCCAAGAATCAAATTTGACCTCCTCTATATATTCTCGTTTTAAAGAGTTGATTAAATTTTCTTTGATGAATGTGGTTTTCGGGCAATTGGTACATTCACCTAAGTGGCAAGAAGTTGTTGCATTAGGACACACAGTCAATCTAAGGCAATCGCGGTAATCGTGTAAATCTTCTGCCGAATCATCTGTTAAATACTTTAAGTTGATTTCCTTCAACATCAGTTTAACATTTTCATGGTAAATGCAAACGCATACTGTGTGAGTTCCGCTGCTTTCTGCCAAAACGCAATGTTTTGGCCTCATTTGGGTTAATTTCGTGAAGTCAATTCTAACATCCTCGTGTTCAGATTGAAATGTTGCAAATAACTCTTTCAGGTTACAGAGAACCATTCTCTTCTGTTATGTTATAAAGATATGTTACATACCTTCGGAAAGGTTAATTTGTCTAGTTTCTCAGTATAAGTTTTATTTGTAAGGTTTTACACACAAATAGGAAAAAATTCAAAATAGTGCATTTGTGAAAAATAGATATCCCACTCCCATCCCACTAAGCGACCAAAAAGCTCTTAAAGGAAAAATCCTAAGCTTTCTTATGAAAAAAAAAAAAAATATGCCCTTTTTCAAAAATAAGGCAAAAAATGTTTTGATTTAGCAAAAAAAGTCTAAAAAATTTTTTTGGGAAAAATTATTGGCACTTTTGCCTCAGTCGTTTATCGCAAAGGAACAAGCAGCATTTTTGAATGCAAAAAAACATTGCTTCGAGAACATGAGTACTTTGCAATATGTGATTTTTCGGAAAAAGCATCTTTTTTTGTTCAGGACTCTTCACAAGGTTTTCATTGGAACAACAGCCAATTTCTATATATCACAAGTACTATGGTCAGTTAGAACATACCAATTACATAGTTATATCTAATAGTCTTATCCACAACACTGTTGTAGTCAACTTGTTCCATCGCCATATCATAATGTTTCTACAAAAAAAGTTTAGTTCAACACCACGAAAAATTTTTTATTTTTCAGATGGCTCAGCCGCTCAATTTAAGAATAAAAAAAATTTTGCTAATTTATGTCAGCATGAAGATGATTTTGGCTTTCCCGCCGAATGGCATTTTTTTGCCACAAGCCATGGAAAAGATCCTAGCGATGATCTTGGTGGAACCGTAAAGAGAGAAGCTCGTCGAGCCAGTTTGCAGCGTCCAATACAGGACCAAATTACTACCCCTCTTCAATTGTATAACTGGTGCCGTGAACATCTTTTAAATTTTAATTTTGTATTTTTAACAGATGAAGATTATAAAGCAGCAGAAGAGTTTATTAAAAACAGATTTATTGGCTTGAGAACTGTACCAGGAACACAAAAATTCCACTCTTTTGTTCCTGAAAGAAAATCAAAACTTAAAGTAAAACTGTACTCCGAAGACCGACAATTTTTAATTGAAAATATTTACAATTAATTAATCGCATATGTTTATAATATACTAGATGTAACCCGGTGTGCTTCGCTACACCCTCCCCCTCCCCCCCCTCCCGAATCGTTATTAAAGGGCTCTCTCATTAATACAGTAATTCAGATATATCACATTTAATATTAAGTTTGTGTGGGGGTACCACGCGCATTCGTCTAAACCCGCGCAATTTTTTGTCTGACTACTCACGTTAATAATAGATGAACTGAGACAAATTTGCAAAGCTTTCTCTAGCATAGTACTTAATATATATGATATTAAAAATGCACTTTATATGGGAGGTGCCACGCCCACTAAAAATATTTAGAAAAACTAAAGCCTGTAGCACTCCCATATCCGCAGTAAGACTATGTGAAAATTTCAGGAAGATCAGATAAGTAGTTACGGGGAGTACCTCCTACAAATAAACAAACAAACAAATATTACCTCTTTATTATGTTAGTATAGATTATTAGTATAGATTTTTTATTTCAATGCTTGCAGATGCTGATATATAATGTTTTTTGTTTTTTCATTCGGTACAACAATTATCAGATTTTTCGGCGTTCCTAGCCTGGAACAAGGTAAATGTAGCTGCCCATGAGAAGAAGATGGATTATCCATATTAGATCTGGCAACACTTACTGTTGGCCTTGAACTTAGAATATCATTTGGCATTTTTTTCATTTTAGAGATTTTTGGTTTTGCCCATTTTTGATTTTGAAGATTTTTGTTTTTGGGCGATTTTTATTTTCGCGATTTTTGGGTTTGGCGATTTTTGATTTTGGCGATATATTTTCCACGACAAATCACATTGATAACTAATGAACTTGTCAAAAGACTGTCGCTTTCGTAGTGCTTCATATTTTTTACATAGGAGGTGCCACGCCCACTAATCCCATCTCGCCCAATTTTTATCGGACAACTCACAATAATATCTGATGGACTCATGCAAAATATGGAGTATTTCCCTTTTATAGTACACCAGTTATATGATATTAGATATCTACTTTGCATGGGCGGTGCTACACCCACTGATTCCATCACGCCCATTTTTTTGTTCCACTAATCATACAAATAATCTATGGGCTCACGCAAAACCACAAAGCTCTCTCTTTTACAGTACTCCAGATATATGACATTAAATAATTACTTTGCATGGGGAGTGCCACGCCTATTGGTGTGAACCCGCAAATTTTTTGTCCGACTACACATACTAAGATCTGATGGTGTCGTGCAAATTGTCGAAGCTTCTCTTTTTTAATACACCAGTTATATGATATCATATATTTACTTTGTACGGGCGGTGCCACGCCCACCGCTCCTATCACGCCCATTTTTTGTCCAACTAATCGCATGCATAACTTATGGGCTCACACAAAGTTCCAAGACTCTCACTACAACAGTACTTCAGATATATGGCATTTTATATTTAATTTGTATGGTAGGTGCCACGCCTACTGGTCCGATATTGCCCGTTTTTTGTCCCACTACTCACATTAATAATAGGTGACATCAGACAAATTTGAAAAGCTCTCTCTGTCACAGTACTCGAGATATATAATATTAAATTATTATTTGTATGGGAGCTACCACGCCCACTTATCCGATCCCGCCCATTTTCGGCGTAGCTACTAATATTAACAATAGGTGACCTCATACAAATTTTCAAAGCTCTCCCTATCATAGTACTCAATATATGTAGATGATATTAAAAATATACTTTGTGTGGGAAGTGCCACTCCCACTAAAAATATTTAAAAAAATTATAGCCTATAGCACTTCCCATATCCGCAGTAAGACTCTGTGAAAATTTCAGGAAGATCAGATGAGTAGTTACGGAGATTACCCTCTACAAACAAACAAACAAACAAACAAACAAACAAACAAACAAACACACATTACCTCTTTATAATATTAGTATAGATATATGTAAAATAAATATTTCTTACTTTTAACTCCTTTTGTCTAAAATAATGTATGAATCACCCAAATAAGTAAAAAAAAAAATATAAAATTTTTTCAAACAATTTCACATTTTTATCAATATCTCAGGAACTGATAGGAGCTCACTCAAAAGCACAAATTACAGAGAATAATATCAGGATTAACATATATTTTTTCCAGAATTTTAAAAATTTAATTTTTTGCGCTATAGCTTCCCTAACTTTAAATCATGTGACAGTGACCTTTGACCTTTCAGAAAAAAATTTTAACTAAATGCAGTTTAGAAGCTATTCTCAATACATTTAAAATAAGACCAATTTTGACCCTGTATGTTAAAAATTTTTTAATAATTATAATGGCAGACCACTTATATGTGTTTTTTTCAGTATTTGACGCGCCATATCTCAGGAACAACAGAAGCTGGAAGTCCTAAATTTTACCTTTATCTTAGTTAAGTAAGGTGCAAAAAGACAACTAAGTTTCATAAGATTCAAAGGTGGTCGGGAAAATCTGTTCGTTGGTTATAAAAATTTTAACCCTGCTTTTTTTTCTTTTCATAAATCCATATGTGATATTTTATGCTTTTAATGAAACCAGTTTTTATTTTCTTTTTGCCAATTTTTTATTCATAAATCGGAGAGGTTTGACGTTTTGGAAAAATGATCTGTGTTATTTCTAGTAGTCGCTTATTGTCAACGGAGTTTCAAAATAAATTACCAAATGTAACTCATTTTGGTGTCATCGCTCTGATATTTATAGGTAATTTAAACTGGTGTATGGTTTTACATTTTGCAAGCATCAGGGAATCGTTACTAAACGATGTTTTTATACCATCAGCACCACTGTGCAGGGGGTAAATATGTTTGTCAATCCATTTGTAACTCATCGAAATAAACTTCGGAGTCCCCATAAACTATATATATTCTCTCTAGGTTAAACAGGCGAGGAAAGACGTACGAAAATGTAAATGTACTGCGATAAAACTTCATATTAAAAACTAAAAATTGTAAAAAATGTTTATACGTAACAGAACATGTGCATTTAGATATGAATCAGCGATGAATACCAGAGTTCAGAAAAAAACACACACTGAATAAAAAACTCGTACATATATGTAAACAAACATAACTTAGACCAACACACACATATTTTTATTTTCATACCAATTATGTTTGTTTTTAAATTTTCTTCGGTGCCCAACACAACCATGACTGTGTTCGTTTTAATATTTCGTTATTTACACGAACATTTTTGTATCACACACTTTTTGTTTCAATCAAACATAAAGCACACATTTTTGAGTGTTGCTTTATTTGAAGTTCATGTTCTGGTACGTGTAGTGAAAAAAAACACAGAACATGTACAATAAACAGGTTCGAGTTCAGTTATATTTTAAGTCGTGTTGTGGCTCGTGTAGTAAAAAAAAACACAACATGTACAATAAACAGGTTCGAGTTCAGTTATATTTTAAGTCGTGTTTAAAATATAACTGAACTCGAACCTGTTTATTGTACATGTTATGTGTTTTCTCACTACACGAGCCACAACACGACTTAAAATATAACTGAACTCGAACCTGTTTATTGTACATGTTCTGTGTTTTTTTTCACTACACGTACCAGAACATGAACTTCAAATAAAGCAACACTCAAAAATGTGTGCTTTATGTGTGATTGAAACAAAAAGTATGTGATACAAAAATGTTCGTGTAAATAACGAAATATTAAAACGAACACAGTCATGGTTGTGTTGGGCACCGTAGAAAATTTAGAAACGCACATAATTGATATGAAAATAAAGATATGTGTTGGCTGCTTTTGAACAGAACATTGTGTGTTTCATGTGTGTATTTTCTGAACCTTGATGAATACACATTTTTCTTTGCTTGTTGTATATGTGAACAAAACAACAGCAAGAAAAAGATATGCATGCACGGCTAACAAACCAACAAGCACAATTGCAATGGTATGTATTTACTTATGCTCATTCAATTTCAATTAAGAAGGCACGAATATACCTAAAATTTTTGTTAATTACCTTATTTATTTTAAACATCAGTGTAAATAATGTAGCCGTTATAAATTGCATTTAACACTCTCACTTGTTTTACTGTTTACATATGGCAAGATATTTACGTTTTAACTTATAGACAATTTTTGTATGCATACTTCAGTTGCAGTATTATATTTTTTGAAGCTTAGATTAGTTCTTCTCTTGGAATTTAATTGTTTTTTGTTTTTATACCCTATACCACTATTAAATTTCGACAAACGCTATTGAAATTGGTGAAAATCAGTGCATGTTGGGACCTAGTCCCCATACTAATGACTCCTGTGAGATCGACTTAAATTACCATAAGATCCAAATTATCATCTAGATTTCGGTCAAATTGGGTTTGCGTGCAAAAGTAAACATATAAATATATTTTTCTGAAATTTGGTTTGTATGGTCAGGATCGGTCCATTTTTTGACCTAATCCCAATATAAATATAGCATCAGATATGAACTTTGCAGGCAAAAAAATTAATAAAAATTTCACTCAGATTTGGTTTATATTATCCCTCAGACTGGAAAGTTTCACTCGTTACCATGGGACCAAAGATCACACGAAGGTCGATTGGTAGAGGCCAATCAGTTTATTGTCAAATCTGTCAAAATTGTTCGAGAAAATTCTAGTATTCTTACTGTAGCTGTAGATCAAAATAACGTCATCCCAACACATCAAATCTGACGTGCAGAAAGTATATATAGTATTATAGTACTCTAGATATATGATGATATAGTTTTATCATATATGGGAGGTGCCACGCCCACTGGTTTTATCCCGCCCATTTTTTACATAACGTCTCACACACATCATTCGTGAACTCACATCTAGTTTCAAGACTATCGGGTTTATAGTACTCCAGATAATTTTTTTTCATGGGAGGTGCCACGCCCACTAACCCAATGCCGCCAGTTTTTGCTGTGACTACTTACATTAACAACCAATTGAAGTGCAGAAATTATCAAGACTCTAGCCATCACAGTACTGTAAAATTTTAGCCCGACTTCTCACGTTACTAACTTATGTACTCCTATAAAGTTTCACGACTCTTGCTATCATAGAGCTACAGATATATAATGTTAAACATTTTTTATGTATGGGAGGTGCCACACCCACTTTATATATTTACAAAAAAAATGGTTATTTTACTTTCCCGCTACAAACTTACACACTGTGAAAATTTCAAGAAGATCGGTCCTATGGTTGAGCTACCTATTAAGGTCATATCACACGATGTGCTTTTTACATATGTACTGTCACTTTTTTTATCCACATGTAATTCCGTATGTCTGTCAAAATTATAATTTTACATACGATTCATAATTTTTGCTATCACACGTGCATATGTGTTTCCGTATGACATAACGTCTACATCTAAACAACAGCTGATTTAATTTGTGAATTTAAAAAAAATTTTTGTTAAAAATAAAGTTACACGTTTTATATATTTTTAATTGTTAAGTAATATTAAACAATTTATTTTAAATTTCAATATTAATCTTAATAATTTACTCTTTTTTTCTTTCGCCACAAGCAGTGTTGTATTTTTATATGTTTGTCATGCCAAAATAGAACCCTGTTCTAATTGAAAAATGTACATTTGACTTTTCTCATGTATTGTACATAAACAATGTTTCATATGTATCACACGATGTGTACAACTTTTGTTTGTGCTGCAACTTTTTAATACACTTCACTGAATGTTTTTATTAATTTTAATTTTTTTAATATTGTTTTTCAGGAAATATAAATTTGCAATTTATAACAAGAGGGACATACTACATCATCTAACGGGAAAACCTTCGGACGGCGTAATCTTCTATTCTATCATTCTTGGCTTGGTAACTCTTCCCGAAACAGCTGTATAACCTGTCATGCAGAATATAGATCAACAAATGTGCTAATGCTTTTGCTTTATTTAAAGTAAAAACATTTGATCTTGAGCCTGAACAATTTCAAACTCCATCATTAAAGTGATAAAGACCGAAAATAAGATTTTTTATTTTTATAAAAAATAATAAAATTTTTTAATAATTATTTTAGATTGTTTCTTATCAAAATATTTCCTTATTTGGGGTTGGAGGGGACAATGGAATTTCAACCAATTTAATCCATATACATATATAAAATTTAATATATAAAATTTCTTTATATCAAAATAAAGAACAAGGAAAATAGCCACTTACTACGTGATACACTCTGTGGAATGTTAGTGGGTCCCTTTATCTACGAAAAAAGAAATAAATTATATCGAGGGCCTATATTCAATATGCTCTATCGTAAAAAATACAATATTTCAGGAGAAGGAAAAAACTGTTTTATTCCTAAATTCCTTAAGTATGAAGTAATCTATCTTCCACAATATTTGTTAAATACGACCACTGAAATTTACATTTAAAAAAAATACAACACATTAAATTATTCGCGGCACTATAGGGCATTTTGTCCGATAGAGCATATTGCAACTGAAATTTTCGAATATTTTAAGCCGATAGAGCGTATTGCACAGTAATAAAAGTTTGATTTTTTATGATCAAATTTGCAATTTTATTAAAGTTCGAACGTTTTCTTTAACGCTTTTTTAATATATGAGTCATCTCATGTCAAACCGTTTTCTTTTTTAAACATATAAGAATTTATTAACAAAACAATTAAAAATAAGAAAATTTACAGAAAAAATTATTAGAATTGGACATTTCTTCATTTCTTGCTGTTACTTTGACTTCATCTGAACTAAATTATCAGTATTCTACTGGTATTCATCATTAAAGTTCACTTTAAACATTACATCACCACTTGGTAAATACTTTAGCGATCTTAATTGTGCAACTGTGGGATAATTTTTGGCTCGTTTAGCTTACCAATTCAGCTCCCAAAACGTTTTAAAAGTGTTCGATCTAGTTTCATCATCAAATTCTTGAGAGTGTCTTGATTTAGTTTTCATATATAAGGTTGATGAGCATGTAGGACCAGTTTCTTTTCTTGCTTTTCGTGAATTTTGTTTGAAAATTCTCGTAGACGTCGAAAAACCCATATATTCTTGCCCCTTCATTCGCTTTGTAGCATTTTCCACCCCTTTAAAGCATTTAGAGTTATGTGTCCTTTTAGATCTACGCCGAACGAACTCATTTTGGCTATACGGCTCGTCGTCGGAATCTGGGCAAACAATTTTCCAATTGCATTAAGTACTAATGAAACATTTGTTAAAATAACAAACCTGTTATTGGATATTCTCCAGCATCTTCTTCGTTTGACGATGGATAATCAATTGTTGTAAAGAATTATGGGACATTTTAGCCTATTTTTAGAACACTTATTACAAAAATTTATAACTACTTAAATAGTTAAATTCGAATTGGTTCTAAACTTTTAAATTTTTATTGCGAATGACAGATTTTAAAATGCGTAGGTTGTTGTCAAAAAACATTCACACAGGCACAGTTGTATAATATATTGTAGGATACAATTTTGTACAATATATGTACGTAGTAATATTATATTTTGTTAAGTCGATTACCAAAATTTTCCGATAGACCATATTGCATTCAAAAAATTATGCCTCGTGTTCGATAGAGGAATAACAAATAATGAAAAAAGTATACTAAAACATACATTTTCTTTCTGAATTTTTTTTCAGAGATGCAGCTATCATTAGTGAAGAGCTTGCCATCAAAAAGTCATTTTCGAAAAATCTTACGATAGAGCGTATTGAATATAGGCCCTCGATATATTCAATAAATTATTTTATTTGTAGTTACACAAAAAACTTTTTTCCGAACTTTTTTCCTGGCTGCAAAATTGCTGAGTTTCGTTGATTTGAAAAACTAGCTCACATACGTCACAGTCGTTGCTTGTTTGGTTATCATTCTTTGAATTCCAAAAAAAAAAAACCCAAATATTGTAAAATGCAAAGCATACTTTGTGATATATTGAATTTATTCTAAATCTATATATATATACTAGCAGATTCCAGCGCTCGAAATTCGAGTGCAATTTCTAGGCAGCTTCATTTTTTCAACTTAGCCAATTCACAAACCAACACTTTTATGGCTTATTATTATTGTGAATGAAGATAAAAACTCATTAACACACACATTAACAAATTTAATAAAAAGCATATGTATAATTTTATGTATGTGTTAGTAGCAACTTTAAATGGAATTTACTCAAAAAAAAAAGGAAAAAATTTAAAAATCTGTAAATCTGCAAAACCGCTAAAATGAAATGCCTTTCAAATAATATACGTCTGGTCAAAATCGGGATAAAACGGTAGAACAAAACATCGGTCAAAAGAAATCGCCTAGCCTATTAATATAATAATATAAAAATGAAAATTTGTTTGTGCGTTTGATATTAAAGGTACTATCACACGATGTGTTTTTTACATCCAAAACGGGCAGCATTGGGTTAGTGGGCGTGCCACCTCCCATGCAAAAAAATTATCTGGAGTACTATAAACCCGACAGTCTTGGAACTAGATGTGAGTTCACGAATGATGTGTGTGAGACGTTAAGTAAAAAATGGGCGAGATAAAACCAGTGGGCGTGGCACCTCCCATATATGATAAAACTATATCATCATATATCTAGAGCACTATGATGGCCAGAGTCTTGAAACTTTCTGCACGTCAGATTTAATGTGTTGGGATGACGTTATTTTGATCTACAGCTACAGTAAGCTTATTTACTAGAATTTTCTCGAACAATTTTGACAGATTTGACAATAAACTAATTGGCCTCTATGAATCGACCTTTGTGTGATCTTAACCTGGCTTTGGTCCCATAATTTTTATTAATTTTTTACCTGCAAAGTTCATATCGGATGCTATATTTATATTGGGCCTAGGTCAAGAAATGGACCGATCTTGACCATACAAACCAAATTTGAGAAAAATATATTTATATATTTACTTTTGGACACAAACCCAATTTGGCCGAAATCTTGTTGAAAATTTGGATCTTATGGTAATTTAAGTCGATCTCACAGGAGTCATTAGTATGGGGACTAGGTCCCAACATGCACTGATTTTCACCAATTTCAATAGCGTTTGTCGAAATTTAATAGTGGTATAGGGTATAAAAACAAAAAACAATTAAATTCCAAGAGAAGAACTAATCTAAGCTTCAAAAAAAAAATATAATACTGCAACTGAAGTATGCATACAAAAATTGTCTATAAGTTAAAACGTAAATATCTTGCCATCTGTAAACAGCAAAACAAGTGAGAGTGTTAAATATAATTTATAATTTATTTGTTTTCAGCAAATGTATATGAATTTAACTTTTTACCAAACAAACTATCTACAGCTTTGGTTACTGATGAGGGTTGCCAACTCTTCCCGAAACAGCTGTATAACCTGTCATGCAGAATATAGATCAATTTTTGAAACTAGCACATTTGTTGCTTTATTTAAAGTAAAAACATTTGGTCTTGAGCCTGAACAATTTCAAACGCAACCATTATTAAAAAATTATAAAAAAACAAAACAATTTTTATGTTGCCAAAATTTAAAATATTATAAGAAATGTTTGAAGAGAAAAAATTAGCGAAAAAATACTTGCAAGATGAAAATGTTCTTCAGTTGGAAGTTCTGTGTAAGAAACGTAAGTCGCCGATGAGCTTGAAGAAGACAACACGCTTGCGATTTAATATACTTTACAACAAAGAACAGTCTTTTTAAATGACGAAGTCCTTCATGCAGAATATTTGTTTTAAAGTGGAACACTTAATGCGTGCTTCACTACTCATTTCGGATTTGGGCCAGAGGAAGCTACACAACATTAAACCCTTTTCCGAAATTTAAGCCCAAATGATTTGATAATTGGGGGTCCTGGAATAGTGGTCGAACTTGACGAGTCTAAGTTCGGTAAGAAAACTATTACCTAGGACATTGAGTGGAAGGCGTTTGGGTGTTTAGTGATTTCGAAAGATCGCCTGAAAGGAACATTTTTTTGCAGGTAGCTATTAGGAGGTAAACTAAAACTTTACAAAAAAAATAATAATGAGACGAGTTTTGCCTGGCATCAATAACGTCAACTTTTAGAATTATGAAGTGGTAAATCACTTTCTCGAATTTGTCAGAGACGATGGCACAAACCCAATTTAGGGCAGATGGCCAGGGATTAAAGGGAAAGTTCCCATTAGGTGTAGAATCCTGAAAGTATATCGCCGGTTCTTGTTGAGTTTATAAGGCGTCGCACAGTGGGGCCTTTTGACTTTTTTCGTTGCAAAAATCATAACTCTTAAACTAAATAAGATATTTAAAAAATTTGAAATGACTTTTGAACGATGATTTCTTTACCTTTTAAAATGCGTGGTGGCGGAGTGTGCTAGGGCCACAGGGGGCTTCAGTATATCCTATCAAAATTCAATATTATTTTGCTGCTAATATTACATGTTGCAAATATAAAGATAATGTGCTGAAATTTGGAACTTAAAATGTTTTTGATCCAAAGAAAAACCCTGCTTACACTTGTTGGAATCGGCCCATGTTTGGACCCGGTCCCCATACAAATTTTCCTTTAAAATTGGTTTTAATGCCACTGAATGTAGCAAATGTTATTCTGTTGCGATGAAATTTGAATCATAAGGGTTTATTAGGTCAGTGACGAGATCTATAAAAAATTTTTGAAATCGGTCCAGGTTTGGACCTAGTCCCCTTACAAATTTTCTTCAAAATTTGATTAAAATGCCACAAAAGATGCCAATAAAGAAAAACATCCAAAGTTCCCAAAGTTCTAATTTTTGCAATGAAATTTTATTAATAACCCACTCAAAGAACTAATAATTTCACAATACATTTTGTTTAAATCCGAAAGTCTAGAAAAAAATTCCACTCTAATATAACAGGTTAAACTAATATTAAATATTTTATTAATATTACAGATACACATTTTTGAAATATTTTTAATATTAATATATTAATGCTAAAGATATTAAGTTATTTAGTACATATTTTTTAAAATTAGTATAATTTTTTTTATTAGTTTGTTCTCTTTCAAATAGTCATTAACATTGGGAGCGATATCTAATAGACTTAATATAAATGAAAAGGTTCTAATTCTGTCTAATCTGTGAAATCTTGCAAGTATTCGTGTATCTAAATTTTTTGTAGTCTTTGTTTTTGAATTCCTGGGCTTCTTCTGACAACTTTCCAATTGGTAAGCATTCATATTCAATTAAATTTTTACCATGAGCAAAAATTTTGTGTACCGTAGGTGCAAGTTTCTTCTTAGGATACATTTGAGCCAAAAGTTTGGCAGTTTTTGATGCATAATCATCAAACTTTGGGCCATTTACCATTTCTCTAGAGTTTATAACATTTAGGATAACTGCCTGTTACCTAAAGAGCTGTTACCTCATCATTTGCAAAAAATGCTCTGGACATATTACAATCGTTAGTATTTTCATACCCCTGCTTTGAGCAGACTACTTTCAGTCCAATCTTCTTAAGAAATAAATTTTGTATAAATTTTTTTTTCGAATAGATAGCTTTTCTTTTGGTGTTGCGCTCTTACATTCTCCTTCTCGCGAAATTGCATACGCTAGTATTAAAATAAATTCCATGCACCTAATACTGGCATGTAACGGAGAAATTCCATATTCATAGTTTTGCTCATCACTTGAATCATCACAATTTTGAAAGTCTTTCTGTGACTTTTTGCAAATTGCACACTTCAAAGTTGACGAGGTTATTAAATTTAAGGCCATTGTAAGAAAAAATTCATAATCAATCAAAACAGTTTTTCCGTTCTTCATTTCAAGAACAGAAGGCTTTATGTAGTTCAGAATTTTTTTTATATCGTTTACTGTAGATTTGATTATTTCTGAAGACTCCTTTGCATATTGAAAAAATATTCGACGGCAAAAATGAACTGATGATGGGCGAGGATTCTTCCAATGCTTATAGATTTCACTTCTCAGTCGTAAAGGAACTACGAAAGCCATAAACCTATTTGCATCCGTAATAGTTGTGTCATTTGTCGATATTGTTTGTTTATAAGCACTTTGACCGGATGATCCATCACAAGCCCACTTATTTATCAATGTAAGCCTATCTGGAAGTAATACTGCTTCTTCTTCAGGCAAACTTTGAATAAGGCGTTTGGCTGTATGATCCATTAAGTCTTGCAATTTAACCTCTACCGATACTTCAGTAAACTTTACATTTGGTGGCACTGATTCTTTTTTGGCGGATGTATGCAGGAAGAGTATCCACATTATGATTTTTTAAAGAGCTTCGTAAAATAGAATATTTTTCCTTTGACAATCCCAAGTCCATAAACAACGATAAGGCTTCTTCTATGCTATACTTTGTGGGTAAAACATTTGTTGGCGTTGGAATACTCTCTTCATTCCTGTGCAATCGCAAGGGGCATGCGATCGCTCTTACTTTTGTAATGTCAGACCTCGCCTTTTCTTGGTCTTTCGCGTATTTAGTGGATAACGCTTCTGACAGATGAGTAGTAGATATTGCTTTTGTAATACCCCGAAGCTTCCCTTTTCGTGTGTACGACGAACACTCTTCCAAAGATTTTCCTGGTCTTCCTCTGCCTTTTCATTAAGATTTCATTTGTACGATTGGAGGCTTTCCATTTTGTCTTAATATTAATGAAAATGGTGTGAAGTTTTCTTTCTTCTTGTTCTTGTAAAACGTCTACTTATTTTATAACAGCCAATCTAAATGCACTTTCGTCTTCCGAGCTTCTAAATAAATAAAACAATTTAAAATTTTATAAAGACATCAACTGCCAACTGGAAATGTAGGTCAATATAAATCAGTCATCAGCACAATAATACTAAGCATAAAAGTTTCTATTTACTTTATTTATTTTATTATGCTGGATTCAGTAGCCACTAAAAAATAGTACAGGTAGCGCTAGGGAATTTTCGTTATTTTAAATTTGTTAGTGTAAATTTTTTAATTTTTTGACCTGGCATCAGGTCAAAACTTTCTGATTGTCGCAAAATACATACATTGTAAATTTTCGACCACGTAGTGCAAGCAAATTTTTATACCCTATACCACTTTGTGGTTTGGGTATAATGACTTTGTGCTGCTGTTTGTAACTGCCAAAAATATTTGACCTAGATCCATATTTTATTATACCGATCGGCTCAGAATCACTTTCTGAGTCGTTTTAGCGATGTTCGTCCGTCCGTCCGTCCGTCTGTGTGTCCATGTAAACCTTGTAATCAAACTACAGGTCGCAAATATGAATATATTTCGATGAAAATTGGTATATAAGCTTTTATCGGCCATAGGATCAACGCTATTGAAATTGCTGAAAATTGGTCCATGTTCAGACCTAGTCCACATACAAATGACCCCTATGAAATCGACATAAATTGCCATAAGATTCAAATTATCATATAGATCTTAGTAAAATTTGGTTTGTATGTGTTTATTGTATCCATTAATCAGTAGTCCCTATTGGACTATTCTTAGTCATAGGCGCCATATAGAGCTGCTTCCCGATCTTCACTTAAATCTTAAAAAAAAAAACAAAAATATTGCACAAATTTTTATCAAATTTGGTTTGTGTATATTTTTCCAAATATAAGTGACTTTCCCAAATATGGTCAGGATCGGTCCATTTTTTGACCTAGTCCACATATAAATATAGCACCTGATATGAACTTTTTCATATCTGCAGCCTAAAAAGTTAATAACAATGCCACTCAAATTTGGTTTTAGCTTATTTTCTATATCCACTTAGTAGGACCGAAGAGATAGGGTTTCTAAACCATGGTATAGGGTGTCACATGGTCGGTCTAGACCGACTATAATTTTCTTACTTGTTTTATATTTTTTTATTTTTGAGTGCAAATTTCTTATGGGTTTTAATATTGTGCTGAATTCCTTAACAATATTTTGATGCTCATTGCCTTTAAGAATTTATAGCTTTTATTATTACCAATATAAAAATTACAAAACATTAACAATCTTCTTAAAAACACTTCGCCATCCTATCAAAATCAAAATAAAATATGAAAAAAACTAAAATTTCTGTTTTCAACCACAAAAAAAAAATTATATAAAAATTTGCAAAAATTAGGTAATATTTGGTATTTTATAACCTTTAAAGTAAGCCATACAACTCTAAAATCGATTCATTTTTCACTGAGTTATGGCAAAACATATCTACCCATATATCCAGTGTATGTCAAGATGTTTTTACAACTTTATGGTTGTTGCGTGCAGACTGGCATATATGCAGCCAAGTTCACTTTAACTAGTTAGAGTATTGTATTATTAACCATTTTATGCTATATTCACACGGACAGCAAGATTCGCAGTTCGCTCTCTCATTCACGGTTCGCACCCGAATCATGATTGAATCTACATGATTCGCCAAACAACAAAATTTTGAGAGCGAACCTACTTGGTTCATTTTGAACCTAGTTGTGAACCTAGAAAAAGTGAGTGTCATCTCCAATTTGATAAAAAATTATCGCTAGTTTATCTGAACTAGCTGTCAAAAATATATAAACAAAGAAAAAACCAAAAATTAATGTGTGCAATAAAATGAATAGAAATATTTCACAAATAAAATGTTATATATTTAAATACATATATTCAAACTAGTTGATTTGACTAGTTTATTTTGACTTTAACAAACAAATTTTTTTTCCATTTCTAAATTTTCCTATATTTTATATATTAAAAAAAATTAATTTTAATGTTTTTAAAATTTCTTAAAAAAAAAAATCGAAAAACAGTTGTAAACAAGTAAGAAAATTATAGTCGGTCGAGACCGACTATATGATACCCTATACCATGCGTTTAGAGTCCCTATCTCTTAGGCCCAATAACTGGATATAGAAAATATGCATAAACCAAATTTGAGTGGGATCTTTATTAATTTTTTCGGTTGCAGATATGAAAAAGTTCATATCGGATGCTATATCTATATGGGGACTAGGCCCAAAAATGGACCGATCCTGACCATGTTTGGTGAGGTCTCTTGTATTTTGCAAAAATATATACAAACAAAATTTGAGAAGAATCGGTGCAATATTTGTGTTTTTTGATAGATTTAAGTGAAGATCGGGAAGCAGCTCTATATGGGACCTATGACTAAGAGTTACCCGATAGGGATCATTTTTCGACTACTGATTAATGGATGTAATATCTACATACAAACCCAATTTGACTAAGATTTATATGATAATTTGGATCTTATAGCAATTTAAGTCGATTTCATAGGGGTCATTTGTATGGGGGCTAGGTGTGAACATGGAGCGATTCGCACCAATTTCAACAGCGTTCATCCCATGGCCGATAAAAGAATAAATGCCAAATTTCATCAAAATATATTCATATTTGCGACCTGCAGTTTGATTACAAGCTTTACATGGACACACATACGGACGGACGGACGGACGGACGTCGTTAAATCGAATCAGATAGTGATTCTGATTCGATCGGTATAATTAAAGATGGGTGTAGGTCAAATGTTTTTGGTTGTTACAAACAGCAGCACAAAGTCATTATACCCAAACCACATAGTGGTATAGGGTATAAAAATACAAAACAGAAACTTCGATTTTCAAACGAAGTTTTGTAAAAGGTCCTTTTATGTATATTTTCGCAAAAATTTGCCAGTAGCCAACCCCTGCTTTATACTTTCTGCTTCTGTACATAAGGAGTTTTTAATATTATATGATTTTAAAAAATATTTTTTTTTGATAGAAACTCGGTAGTTTTAGTCTTATTAAGACAAACTATTAATATGTATCTTTTTAATAATTTAATTTAAGTTTTATAACTTTTTAAAATGCATCAAAATAAATATTCAACTAAAAATTTTTTTAAACCTTTCGGACAAAACAAAGAAATACTACGGTTATAACGAACTTAGTCTGTAACGAACTAATTTGGCCGGTCCCGCCGAGTGCGTTATAACCGAACTCCATTTATTGTAGAAAAAATTGAATAGCATAGAAAAAAAAAAACGTTTTAGAGCAAGGCTCCTAAAAGTTTCTTAAAGGGGGGTAAGGTTTTAAAAGTTAAAAAAGTATTTTTATAATTCTTTTTTGAAGACATGAATAATGTTGGATTATTTATTTCATACACATGCATAACATCTGAGGAATCATTGAAAAAATTTTCAATTAAAAATTTTAATAAATAAGTCAGTGATGCGAATCTCGGGAGGCGTTGTTGGTTTGCGGTGAACATCATAACTCGTTACCTAATCACGTGAAATAAAAAAATTTAAATACGTTCTAAATGTGACATATTTGCTGAGGTAGCGACGAAGTTTTTTTTTTAATTTTTTTATTATTTTTTTTTTTTTTTTGGCAGCATTTTGAAGAGGAAAACGACTTTTGCTATACAATTTCGGGAACTCGTTGTTAAAAAATGGGAAGAAAATGGAAGTAAAAAAAACCCTTCGCGGTTACCTGATGATTTATGTGTAGATATAGCGTCTAAAATTTCAAAAGAATCGGTCAAGTAGATTTTGAGATATGATGTTCACGAACTTCGAACATTTATTTGCGAGAAAATCGGTTTAAAGTTTTCTAAAAACTGATTTATATACGACATACCGTATGAGGCCGGTCGCTGGAAACGCTGTATCGTTTTAAGTTTTGCTCTGATTTACTTCAAATTTTGACACAACACGCTCGACATGTTGTGCATTCAGAAAGAAAAATACAAAAAACCTACCACCCCTTAAGGAAGTGCAAACACCAATACACCTACACAAAAGAGAAAAAAATATTTCATATTTCATCATACATGTAAACTGAAAAAAGAGAACTACATTTTTTGCAAAGTTATCTATAAATCCAAAAAATTCAAAATAAGGGCGTATTAGTTTTACTTCAAAAGAAAAAACTTATTATTCCAAATCGCATTTAATTCTTCCATGATAATTTCAATAAATTATTCAAATTAAAATCTTAAATATACCTATTTACGTAATTTTTGTTTGTCTAAATTTTTTGAAAGCAAATTATGCAAAAATTAATATTATGAGTGAAAAAAAATTATTTTCCCACCTCTCTTCTGAAATTACAATGTAATTTAATTCTGCAAAGTTAGAATCATTTAAATTTTAAACTTAATATTGCACTATTTTTCAAGTGCTGTTCAATACAGAGCTTTAAACGAAATCATACGTTGGACAAAAACAAAATCCACATTGAAGACCTCTTTATACCCTATACCACTATGTGGTTTGGGTATAATGACTTTGTGCTGCTGTTTGTAACAACCAAGAATATTTGAACTAGACCCATCTTTAATTATACCGATCGAATCAGAATCACTTTCTGAGTTGATTTAACAATGTCCGTCCGTCCGTCCGTCCGTCTGTGTGTCCATGTAAAGCTTGTAATCAAACTGCAGGTCGCAAATATATATATATATATATATATTTTGATGAAATTTGGTATATAAGCTTTTATCGGCCATGGGATGAACGCTATTGAAATTGGTGAGAATCGGTCCATGTTCAGACCTAGTCCCCATACAAATTACCCCTATGAAATCGACATAAATTCCCATAAGATCCAAATTGTCATATAGATCTTACTCAAATTGGGTTTTGTATGCGTTCATTACGTCCATTAATGAGTAGTCCAAAAATGATCCCTTTTGGCCCAATATAGAGCTGCTTCCCGATCTTCACTTAAATCTATTAAAAAACAAAACAAGTAAGAGAATTATAGTCGGTCGAGACCGACTATATGACACCCTATACCATACGTTTAGAGACCCTATCTCTTGGACCCAACTAACTGGATATAGAAAACAAGCATAATCCAAATTTGAGTGGGATTTTTATTAATTTTTTCGGCTGCAGATATGAAAAAGTTTATATCGGATGCTATATCTATATGGGGACTAGGCCCAAAAATGGACCGATCCTGACTATGTTTGGTAAAGTCTCTTGTATTTTGCAAAAATATATACAAACAAAATTTAAGAAGAATCAGTGCAATATTTTTGTTTTTTGATAGATTTAGTGAAGATCGGGAAGCAGCTCTATATGGGGCCTATGATAAAGAGTTGTCCAATAGGGATCCTTTTTGGACTACTGATTAATGGATGTAATATATATATAAAAACCCAATTTGACTAACATTTGTATGATAATTTGGATCTTATGGCAATATATGTTGATTTCATAGAGGTCATTTGTATGGGAGCTAGGTCTGAACATGGACCGCTTCTCACCAATTTGAATAGCGTTCATCCCATGGTCGATAGAAGATCAAATATCAAATTTAATCAAAATATATTCATATTTGCGACCTGCAGTTTGATTACAAGCTTTACATGGACACACAGACGGACGGACGGACGGACATCGTTAAATCAAATCAGATAGTGATTTTGATTCGATCGGTATAATTAAAGATTGTTGTAGGTCAAATATTTTTGGTTGTTACAAACAGCAGCACAAAGTCAGTATACCCAAACCACATAGTGGTATAGGGTATAAATATTGCACTGATTCTTCTCAGATTTTGTTTGTATATATTTTTGCAAAATACAAGAGACTTTACCAAACATGAACAGGATCGGTCCATTTTTGGACCTAGTCCCCATATAGATATAGCATCCGATATGAACTTTTTCATATCTGCAGCCAAAAAAATTAATAAAAATCCCACTTAAATTTGGTTTTTGCTTATTTTCAATGTCCAGTTAGTTGGGCCTAAGAGATAGGGTTTGTAAACGCGTGGTATAGGGTATCGTATAGTCGGTCTAGACCGACTATAATTTTCTTACTCTTTTTTTTCTCAAATATTTATCAAAAAAAGCATACTCTTTGGTAAGTGCTGGCCATCAGAGAACCTGAGCGAAAGCACTCCTAACAATACAAAACAATTTTGAGATGAAAAACAGCCAAACGGAAAAGTTTAGTTTGATAAAAGAAGTATGTATGCATATCGGACGACGTTAAATGAGAAAAAAAAATAAAAATGTTTAAAATTTTATTCATTTGTTTTTTTGCAGAATTTTTTCATTGACCACCAAAGGAAATTTAAAGAAGAATTTGAATAGAAATTAGTTTTTTTTTTATGCATTTTTTCGTTTAACTTATTCCATATGTAACAAGAAATCTGGATATGTAGTGCTATTATCGTTAGCAGTGCTGCCAATTTTGACAACTTATTGTAATTTCGACGATTTTTCAATTTGTTAAAATGATGACTGATGATTTAAAATTTTCAGTAGTATAAAAATTACGTCGTCAAGGGTTAACAATTAATGGGTTGTTTATAGAAAATTTATAGTTTTTAATCAGTGTAAATGTAAATTACAAAATATGTATAGATTTAATTCTGGTTTAACTCGTTTCAAAACGGAAATACCTTGAATAGTATCTCCATTTAAGATTTAAGTTTTAATTGCGGCGATACTTTAAACCTATAAAATTACCAATAAAATTATTTAGTTGATTGCTGTGTTAAATTTTTTTGGTTGAAATTTCATCACTAATACATTTTTATATATAGAAATAACCAATGCTGTAATAATATTCGTAATATGAATGATATACATAAATTTTATTGTTTCCTTTTGTAATATTTTTCGAGTTTTATAAGCGGTAAAATATTCTTGAAAATTTCTTGTTTTAAAAATGACGATTTTGGCGATTTAGTTTCGAAAATTGTCGATTTTCAGAAGATTTTACTAGCAGCACTGGTCGGTAACAAGGAAGAGAGAAAATTGTGTGTGGGTTTGTATAAAATGAGAAAGATTTAGTTTTGTTTGTGTATTTCGCATAGCTTTGTATGGAGTGCAGTGTGTGTATTATTTCAGCGTTACAGAATCAGTCAGTCAATCAGTGAGTCAGGGATCAGCGTAAATATATTTAAGAAGATAAAAAAGGAAAAAATTAAATAGTGAAACGTAAAGTGTTGAAAGATTTCTTCAAATATTTGCACAAAAAATATAAACGTCAAAATGAAACAAGAACACTCGTCTGAACATCAAGGTTCGCAATCGTGATTCAGAGAGCGAATCAAGTGGTTCATTTTGCCGTCTGAACATGCTAATAGGTAATACCGAAGAATGATAGAATACAAGATTACGTCATCCCGCGGACACTATTGAAATTATCTGCGCCTGTAGGACAAGTGACGTCACGCAAACTGTGTTCCTATTGGCTGACAAATTTCAACTGTCAAACTGATATGTTTATGTGTATGTTCATACATAAACAATAGCATTGTAACAATAGGATAATTGACTCTTTTTCTCCTCAAATTATTTGTTAGTAAAAAATTTTATTTTTATAAATTTGTTAATTTATTTATTTTATTCAAATGAATTTTTCATTTATTGATATTTTCGAAATTTCGGCATTTAGTTACCTTATTATAAAGTACATTCTAATTCAAAAAAAAAAAAAATCATGTGAGTCCGATCACAGGGAAGATGTGTAAACATCTAGTAATTAAAGATTTTTTATGTCATTTTTTAAAATCAAACAGAAAGCGTCCTCTATGTATCACTTATAGCAAAAACTGTTTCAGCTAATTCAACAACCGTTTGCTGTAAAATGTTAAAAATATCCTAATATAAACGTATATAAGTGATACATAGATGAAGCTTTTAAAAAAGTGGCATAAAAAAACAATTTTATATCATATTTTTTTCACCAATACAATCATAAGTCACACAGCGTTATCTGCTTCAGCTCACACCGATATGAGTTACGCTGTTTTTGTGATTGTATTGTGAAATAGAAATTTACCCCCCTGCGCGTATAGATGTTTACACATCAAAAAGTTTTTTCGCTACTTCCATGTGCTTTGCTTTCAACAAAGGTTTTTTGATGTGTAAAGATCTATACGCGCAGGGGGGTAAATTTCTAATTCACAATACAATCACAAAAACAATGTAATATGTGAGCGTAAGATCTTACGCGTAACATGTAAGCATTAAGACAAATCGGTGTTACATGATTGTTTGGTGAAAAAATTATGATATGTATAACCTTTTTGTCGCTGTTTTCTGCATTTTATTTATTACCAGATGTTTACACATCTCCCCTGTGATCGGACTCACATGATTTTTTTTTTTGCAATATCCGCTTGTAAGCACCAAATTTACACGATTTAAATATAAATATATTGCATCATACTATTTGAGCGTTTCCCTCCATTATTAAATTTGAATTTTAAGTAAAACATATACTCATTTTATTAAAAAGTCGCAAAATGTTAGTTTTTCGCACAATTTCTCACTTGTTTTTTTTTACTATTGCTTTGCTTGCATTTTATCATTTCTGGCCCAGTGCACTCCTTATGTTTACGTTTTTTCTGGTTTTTTGTTTTTAGTTCTTCTTTATGCTGCAACTTTTAAACACACGTCAGTAAATGTTTTTATTAATTTTATTTATTTTAATATTGTTTTTAATAAGACATAAAGCGATTTTTGTAATTGTAGGATTGTCAGCTACATATCACATAAAACATAAACTTTTCGCAAGATTTTATAATTATCACACATGAAACAGACTTGGTAACCCTTGCGAGGGACATACTACATCATATAACGGGAAAACATTCTATCATTCTTGGGTAATACCTAAATAAACATATTCTATCAAAATAGAAAAAACTACCAAAATATAGTATATTTGGAAAAGTGAGGCCGTAGAAAAAATAAACGAAAAAAAAAATCATTTTTATTTTATTTTATAGGAAATAAAAATACCTTCCAGACGACATCAAAAGCATTATAATCGGTAAACGAGTAAGCCTACAATTTGATTTGAAAAAGGAAATTTTTCAAAAAATTTTGCGCCTTTTTCTAAAAGCTAAAAAAATTCCAATTTTGGGGAGCTCTAATCATCCATAATTTTTATCCGAATTTAAAACCGTTTATTGATTCTTAATGTGTGAGAAATCCTCTATCATAAACAGTCATTGATTTTACTGAATGCTTCTATAAAATTTTATATTTTTTCCACGCTATTTGGGGAAAGCCGCCACTTTGCGTCGAATCAATGGTGCTAGTTTGCGGGGTGCTTTTTTGGAAACATTATATAAAGTTTTTGTAGTTTTTTTATCAGATGTCAGATTTATTGATTTGCGTATCTATATTACTTGATCATAAAAGTCATATTTATTGATCAAAACAATAAGGGGTGGAGGAGAACAACCGGAAAGGCTCCGTTATAGTTTGTATATACCAGTGGTGGCCATCGAGAGAATTGAGTTACTAATAGTGTTTATGAGCATGTGTTAGTTGTATTACACTGATCGAAATCCATGGACGTAACACAATGCCGATATTAAATGGGTTTATGTAGATTTTGTATGAATGTTTATATGAATGCATAAAAGGGAAAATAGTTGAGTTCACGAAGAATATGGTAAAATTTTAAATATATTTTGTTGTTTTAAAATTTTAAAACTTACATTCTGAAAATGTAAAACAAAATGTGAAGAACATTTAATCTCTTTTATCCATAAGTTTGAATTTTATTAAATCAAATAAGTAATAATAAAACTCAAAATAGCAAATCTTAAAAAGATAATAAATTTCAAAGGTTAATAAGTGGTATCTTACCGAAAACTAAAAACTTACCAGCCTGCAGTAGCTGGATATTTTTTAATATTAAAAAAAATGCATAAAAGACAGCTATAATGTTGTCAAATGTAGGCGACGTATGTAATTTATAGAAAATGTTTAATTTATAGTTTATCAAGTCTTCGAAATTTTCACAACATTTTTGGTTTCTTTTAAACAAATATTCTCTGTGTACGTATTAAAAAAAATATATATGAATTTCAAAAGGCAATGCGACATAAACCTACTTTGTTCAAAAGCTTTCATAAGACTGAATGAAATCGTTGTTTACTTTTACTCTTTAGTGAGTATTTTTGTTTTCGTTCGGCTGTATACATATAAGAAGCCGAGCACCAGCGTGTTTGGCACGGCTTCACTGCCCTATATCACTATGTGGTCAGTTTAAAATGATTTAGTGCTGATGCAGTGTTGCCATAATTTGAAATTGGAAAGATGCTAAATTGCAAAAAAATAAAGATGCTAAAACGTACAGGAGTCGAAATAAAAGATGCTAATTTTTTTTTTTTTAGTTTCATTACCTTTTGATTGAAAAATTAAGTAGTTATTAATAAACTAGTTAATTGTGTGGCGCCTAGGCGCCCGTTTAAAAATTATGAATAAAACAGTTTACACGAAAAATTTATAATAAATTATATTTCTTTTAATATAGTAGTAAATTGGAAATTATATTGTTACATATATACATGTGAAAAAAGATTGTGTCTGTAGAAATTATATACATAAGTATCAAAACAGATAAGAAATATTTGGCAAAAAAGTTTTTCAATTTAGAATCTCTTGAAAAAGTATATTTCGTGTGAAATATCTTTGGTCATTTAATAGTTTTCCTTGCTGTGGGTTCGATTGAATACGTATCTTAACTTGGCTTGCAACTTTTGATCGTGACAGAGCCACATACAGTTGGCCGTGTGAAAATACCGCGGTCTCCAAATTAATGCCAAATCAAATGACTGGCCTTGAGCCTTGTTTATGGTAATTGCATATGCAGGAATTACTGGAAACTGGCGGCGTTTTAATATGAAAGGTAATGTGGTGTCGGTTGGGGCGAGATCAACCCTAGGAATTAGAACCGTATCATTTTGGTCAGCGTTACAGAATCAGTCAGTCTCTCAGTCAGTCAGTGAGTCAGGGATCAGCGTAAATATATTTAAGATATTACCCGGCCTTCACACGTTAAATTTTTGGCTTTCAGGTTGTAATGCACTCATACTTTTTTACTCTTTTTTTACTAAACAATCATACGTTTCAATTCTCTCTTTCAATTTTGCAATGGAACAGTTGCTTAACAATTTTTTGACTATTGTAAGTGTGATCAATTTGACTTGAACGTGGGAAGGCCGGGTAAAGTGAGGAGATTGGAGATTCCCAAAATTATTAAAATTTAATACAATGGAGTTCGCTAATAACGAACCCTGGTTGTAATAAATTATTGTTTATAGCGAAGAATTTCTTCGGTCCCAAGAGTTTTAATTACATTTTTCATACAAATTGCTTGTCTTATAGCGAACAGTGGTTATATCAAACTTTTGACTTTAACAAACAAATTTTTTTTTCCATTTCAGAATTTTCGTATATTTTATATATTTAAAAAAAATTAATTTCAATGTAATTTAATTTTATTTTCATTTAATTTTAATACAAAACAAAAACTTCGATTTTCAAATGAAGTTTTGTAAAAGGTCCTTTTATGTATATTTTCGTAAAAGTTTGCCAGTAGCCAACCATTGCTTTGTACTTTCTGCTCCTATACATAAGGAATTTTTCATATTATATGATTTTAAAAAAATATTTTATTTTGATAGAAACTCGGTAATTTTATTCTTATTAAGACAAACAATTAATATGTATCTTTTTAGTAATTTAATTTATGTTTTATAACTTTTTAAAATGCCCCAAAATAAATAAACTTATTCAATTAAAAAAACTTTTTATACCTTTCGGACAAATTAAAAAATTACAACGGTTATAACGAACTTAGTCTATAAGGAACTATTTGGCCGGTCCCGCCGAGTTCGCTATAACCGAACTCCATTTTATTGTAGAAAAATAGAATAGCATAGAAAAAAAACGTTTTAGAGTAAGGTTCCTAAAAGATTCTTAAGGGAGGTAAGGTTTTAAAAGTTAAAAAAAGTCGTATTTTCATAATTTTTTTTTGAAGATATGAATAACGTTGGATTATTTATTTCATATATACGTTATAGCATTATATTTGAAGAATCTTTGAAAAAAATTTCAATTAAAAATTTTAATAAATAAGTCCGTGACAGCGAATCTCCGGAGGCGTTGTTGTTTTGCGGTGAACATCATAATCGTTACCGGATCATGTGAAATAAAAAAATCGAAACGCGTTTCAAAGGTGACGAAGAGTTTTTTCAATTTTTTATTTATCTTTTTTTTTTTTGGCAGCATTTTGAAGTGAAAAACGATTTTTGCTATACAATTTCGGGAATTTATTGTTAAAAAATGGGAAAGAAAATGGAATTAAAAAAAGCCCTTCGTAGTTACGTGATGATTTATGTGTAGATATAGTGTCTAAAATTGCAAAAGAATCGGTCAAGTAGATTTTGAGTTATGATGTTGACGGACTTCGAATTTATATACTATGATTTATATACTATATACCGTATGAGGCCGGTCGCTAGAAACGCTGTGTCTTCTTAAGTTTTTCTCTGATTTACTTAAAATTTTGACACAACACCTTCGATATGTTGTGCATTCAGAAAGAGATATGCAAAAAAAGGTTTTAAAAAAGGAAGTGCAAACACCAATACACTTACAAAAAAGAGAAAAAATATTTCATATGTCATCATAAATGTGAACTGTAAAAAGCGAACATTTTTTCTAGTTATCTATAAATCAAAAAAAAAAAAAAAAAATAAGGGCGTATTAGTTTTACTTAAAAAACAAAATTATTATTCCAAATCGCTTTTAATTCTTCTATGATAATTTCAATAAATTATTCAAATTAAAATCTTAAATATACCTATTTACGTAATTTATGTTTCTCTAAATTTTTTGAAAGCAAATTATGCGAAAATTAATATTATGAGTGAAAAAAAAATTATTTTCCCACCTCTCTTCTGAAATTACAATGTAATTTAATTAAGCAAAGTCAGAATAATTTAAATTTTAAACTTAATATTGCACTATTTTTTCAAGTGCTTTTCAATACAGAGCTTTAAATGAAATCATACGTTGGACAACAACAAAATCCACATTGAAGATCTCTTTTTCTCAAACATTTATCAAAAAAAGCATACTCTTTGGTAAGTGCTGGCCATCAGAGAACCTGAGCGAAAGCACTCCTAACAATTCAAAACAATTTTGAGATGAAAAACAAAACAGACAAATGGAAAAGTTTAGTTTGATAGAAGGAGTATGTATGCATATCGGGCGACGTTAAATGAGAAAAATAAAAATGTTTAAAATTTCCTTCATTACTTTTTTTTCAGAATTTTTTCATTGACCAACAAAGGGAATTTAAAGAAGAATTTGAGTAGATATTAGTTTATTGATGCATTTTTTGCGTTCATCTTATTCCATATGTAACACGAAATCTGCATATGTAATGCTATTGTCGTTAGCAGTGCTGCTAATTTTGACAACTTATTTTAATTTCGACGATTTTTCAATTTGTTAAAATGATTTTTTAAATTTGTTAAAATGATGATTGAAGATTTTAAATTTTCAGTAGTATAATAATTAGGATTTCAAGGGTTAAATTAATGGGTTGTAAATCGAAAATTGATAGTTTTTGTTCATTGTAAATGTAAATTACAAAATATGTATAGATTTAATTCTGGGTCAAGTCGTTTCAAAACGAAACACCTTGAATAGCATCTCCATTTGAGATTTAAGTTTTAATTACGGCGATGCTTTAAACCTATATTATATGTTTCAGCTGTCAATAAAATTATTTAGTTGATTGCTGTGTTAAATTTTTTTCGTTGAAATTTCATCACTAATACATTTTTATATATAGAAATAACCAATGATGTAATAATATTCGTAATATGAATGATATAAATAAATTTTATTGTTTCCTTTTGTAGTATTTTTTCGAGTTTTATAAGCGGTAAAATTTTCTTGACAATTTCTTGTTTTAAAAATGACGATTTTGGCGATTTAGTTTCCAAAATTGTCGATTTCAGAAGATTTTATTAGCAGCACTGGTCGGTAACAAAGAAGAGAGAAAATTGTGTGTGGGTTTGTATAAAATGAGAAAGATTAAACTTTGTTTGTGTTTTTCCCATTGCTTTGTAGGTGCTATGTGTGTGTATTATTTCAGCGTTACAGAATCAGTCAGTCAGTCAGTGAGTCAGGGATCAGCGTAAATATATATAAGAGATTATTTGGTTTTTAAATGGAAAAATGAATATAAAACATAAGTTTCGATTCATATTTTTTAAATTTTAAATAAAATTATTTTGAATTTCATCTGTAATTTTTTTAAATATCAAATTGAGCTTTTTTAATTTTAAATTGAATATTTTTAATTTTAGAGATTTTTTTTAATTTCAAATGTAACAGAACTTACATTATCAAAAGATACGAGTAAATATAGAGTATTACAATAATTGGTTTATGGAAACTAATATTTCTGTGATGTCTTCATTTTCAAGTTCTTCTTGGCACTGATATTTTTCTGACGATCGACATTTATCAACGACATCAATTTCAAACCTTCTTTTATACGTATTACAGAACATAACAACTCGGATTTTATTCTGTTGCAAAGTTTGCTTTTAACTAAAGCCATTACACTAAACGAACGTTCAACTCCGGCTTTTGAGAAAGACAAAACTAATAAAGACAATACAAATGTGGATAACTCTTTAAGTGGACTTTCGCCAATAGAATTTTTGTTAACTTCGATCCATAAAGGTTGTATTCAGTGCTGTATCCCAATATTATTCTGTTATATAACTCAATTGGATTTGAATATTTTCTGTTTTAGATGATCTATATTTAAACACTTCTAATATATTGGTTATCGGTTTTTTGCCCGGTTTAATGTGTTTTGTATTGAAAATTTTGGCATTTTTATACCCTGTGGTTTGGGTATAACGACTTTGTGCTGCTGTTTGTAACAACCAAAAATATTTCACCTAAACCCATCTTTTATTATACCGATCGAATCAGAATCACTTTTTGAATCGATTTAACTATGTCCGTCCGTCCGTCCGTCTGTGTGTCCATGTAAACCTTGTAATCAAACTGAAGGTCGCAAATATATTTTGATGAAATTTGGTACATAAGCTCCTATCAGCCATACCATGAACGCTGTTGAAGTTGGCAAAAATTGGCGCATGTTCAGACGTGGTTTCCATACAAATGACACCTATGAAATCGACTTAAGTTGTCATATGATCCAAATTAGCATATAGATCTCGGTCAAATTGGGTTTGTGTGTGTTTACTACACCCATTAATCGGTAGTCCAATTCTTAGTCTTAACCCCCATATAAAGGTGCTTCCCGATCTTCACTAAAATCTATCAAAAAACAAAAATATTGCACAGATTTTCCTCAAATTTGGTTTGTATATGTTCTCGCAAAAAATAAGTGACGTTACCAAATATGGTCAGAATCGGTCCATCTTTCGACATAGTCCCCACATAAATATAGCATCCGATATGAACTTTTTCACATTGAAAGGAGAAAAATTAATAACAATGCCACTAAAATTTGGTTTATGCTTATTTTCTATATCCAATTAGTTGGGCCTGAGAGATAGGGTCTCTAAACGCATGGTACAGGGTATCGTATAGTCGGTCCAGACCGACTATAATTTTCTTACTTGTTTATGGTTAAAAAATATGGGGCACGATTTAGACCCTTGTCCTTGAGTTCCACAAATGCTCGGGCCGGCGCACAGTGGACCATTTGACGAGAAGGCGGTCAAAAATCTATAACTTTTGATTGGATTGGAATTTTGATATACGGTTTTTTTTTTTGTTTGGTAGGTGAGATTTTAGCCTTTAAGTTTTACTATAAAACGTAATTCTCGACCAAAAATAAAAAAAGTTACGGAGGGTTTAAAATACATTTTCATTTGTAGTTGAATTTTAGTAAAAAAGTGAAGTGTTAAAAGGTAAAAAAAGGTTTTTTTTAATATAATGTCTTCCGCCTTCGAGATCTTTCACTACATCCTTCAATTGGTTTTGTAGATGCGCTCTCAAAAATAAGTTCCTTTATTAACCAGTCTTGGTAACGTTTGTACATCTTTGCCTTGCTATGAGAGCATTCAATGTACCGTCTTTTCAAATTCGATGCAAAATTAGTAATTTTTCCTTTCTGCATTTCAATGTCTTCTAGGTTACAATTCTTAAAGAAGTCGTTGCTCACTATGTGCAAAATTACATCGTCTACATCATTTCGTTGAAAATAAATATCTGCCAGATCTCTGTAACAGTACTTAGCCATTGCACAAATTGCAATGAATAATAATTGTGGAAACATTATTATAAGTACTCTTTCTTGCAATTATGTAAAATAAAATTTTTTATCTTTTATTACCACTTTTAGAAGCATAAAAAACCCACACCCTAACCCCTTTTAAAAGGTGAAGCATACCTGCTCATATCTGTTATTTAAATTGTTTCCCATTTTGTCATTTATTTAAACTATATAACTCTAATTCAGACTATTAATGTTTTTGAAATATACCTATGTAAATGTACCTGTAACAATTAAGCGCATTATATCTCAACCCTTTTTTTTGTAAGTATATAACAACTTATGACAACTCTAGCGACACGCAAAAAAATACACCGCGGTGCACCGGTACGACCAACTTTTGTATTCAGACGGACGGACGGACATCGTTTAGTCGACTCAGAAAGTGTTTTTGAGTGGATCCGTATAATAAAAGATGGATAAAGGTCCAATATTTTTGGCAGTTACAAACATCACCTCAAACTTAATATATCCTAACCACATAGTGGACAACTTTTGTATTCATAAATTTTGCAGAAAATATCTAACCTTGGGTCAGAAAAATTGTTCTGGTGCACACGGGCGGAAACTGGCGGATGTATAATGGGGTATAGGAGTATAGGAGAGGGTTCGGACTATAGAACAGTGCAATATTTTTTCTGACTGCTTTTGACTGGCAGGAGTTATGCTCTATTAAGTAGGAGATTTTCGGAAAATTTTGACCTTTTTTAAAAAAATTTTTTTTTAAATTTCGGAATGACTCAGTGATTTTACATTTTTAGGCACGAAATTATACAAAATTTATTTCACTTCAAAATCTTTTAAATCAAAAAAGTTACAGTTCTTCAAAAATAAAAATTTACAAAGAAATTTTTAATTTTAGCAAAATACTGAGAAAGCCCATTTTCGAAGACCCTGTTCGCTGTGATATAGTTGAGATAGAGTCGCAAGTTTTTGGCTCCCGAGGTTTACTAGTATTTACTTTCAAATGAATAACATAACTTTAAAAACGGTAACAAAAAAAAAGTGATTTTTGGCCGCCTTCTCAAAATATGGTCCACTGTGCGGCGCTGGATCTCATAATAAGTGCGTGAAGTAATCTAAGCCAATGAATATTTATTTATATCGAATTTATGTAGAAAAATTTAATTTTTTCTGTCACTTGCCCGAGTTAATATTATAAGTATTAGTTCTAAGATTTGAATAATTATTGTTAGTTCACTATGTGAAGATCTAATAAACAAATGCATTAAAAAGAAAGGTTTGGCTTATATTTGGACCTAAGAACAAATCTCTAAACGCATGATATAGAGTATCATATAGTCCGTCTATATATATATATATATTTTTTTTTTTGACGATAAATTTTTTTCTTCGGTAAATAAAACACATTTTTTAGTTTTGGGTTTTGTAAAGATTTAAAGAAAAAATTTTGTTTATTCAAGGATCATTGTAGAGTTTTAGAGGGATTGAAGGTTTGTTAATACTAGTTTTTCTCTTAAATAGAAGTACAGAAATAATGAATTAACAAAAACAAACTGGTTCCATAATTATTTTATTTAAATACATCTATAGTATATGTTAAGTACTGAAATTCAGTTTAAATGATTGATTTGATATATATTTAATACTATTGTAAAGGTTTGAAAAACTGAAGAAAGACAGGATAATAGGACTGCTTTCATATCACAGTTTTTATGTTAAAATAGCAAGTCTTTAAAGAAATAAAAATTTGTAAATTAATTGTTAATTTATTCCTTTTAATACAAATTGAGTAGGTATAGATTTTTGAGTTGTTTTTTTAGATTTTCAATTGCTTTTGAGGTTTTTTTTTTGTAATTAGCGAGATTTTTTTTATTAAATACAAATATTATCTAAAAAAAAACATTCAATGATTGATTTAATACATTTATTTATTTATTTCCATATCCATTAGGGAGTTGAGTTTTGAAAAAAATCATTAAAAAATGTTTTACGAAAAAAAGTTTCGTTATATAAGCGTATTTGGAATTGTTGTTTAAGACTTTAAGGGTTTGGTTTTTAAATTTAATTTATATGTGATTTTTGTTGTTTTGATTTTGAAAATCGTTAAGGGAACGTCATGTATTTAACTGGGCTCTCTTTTTAACAAGATAAATACACAAGATTCTTTACATTTTCTTTTGTGGTATTTGTGTGGAAAAAAAACAATTTTGTGTTTCAATTCTTAAATAATTAATTACAATTTAAATATATTGTAAGTTTTTTTTTTTTAATTCGACTAATTCATAAGGGAAATTCAAATAAAAGAGGACACATATCTTCTCTATAAACTTTATTTCATCAATTTTTAAAAATAACTCTGCTTATGTTTTTTTAAAGAAAATTTCACTTTAGTACATATTTTTTTTTTATATTAACTGATATACGGTTATTTAAATTTTTGAAAAAAAAAAAATTAATAATACTTAAAACTTATGAGAAAAATTCGTTATATGGCTGCTTTTGATACGAAATTCTAAAGAACCAGTCATTATGTTTTCTTTGTATTTTTTTTTTTTTTTTTGCTTAACTTTAAATCAGTGTCTTTTATTAAAATTTAAATTTAAATTTTGAATTAAATTGCTTTTAAGTTTAGAATAATAAGAATATGTTTTTTGTTTGTTACTAAAGTGTGATTTTTGTTTAAATTAAATTCGTGTTTTAATTTCAAGTAACAATCAAATTAATTATTATTATTATTATTTGTTTTTCTATAAAATAATTTTAATGATGTGGTTTTTGTAAATCTTAATCTAAAAATATTTTAAGGAATTGTTATAAAAGTTTGTAATATTTGTTGAACAAAATAAATTGTGTTTTTCGTTTATTTAGTATTCGTTTTTTTTTAATTTTCAAAGGAATTTTTATATTGCATGATTGTTGCTTAAAGAAAAGAGTTGCGTACAGCTTTCAGGTAAAACTTTTTTATTTAAAGATAATCATTTATTCTTTTGGAAGATATGTCACTATCGGCTAACACGATCATGAAAAATAGATTACAATCATAGTATTGAATTTAAATTCCACAGAATTATTTGGCTTTAAGATGAAATACTGTTTAAATTTATTTGAATTATTATGTTGTAAGTTCTTGAACTTTGAACTGTTTTCAATAAAATATATTAGGAAATATATAACTTAGAAATCTAGACTTTTTCATAATTTACTTACATTATGATTCAGATTGTTTGAAAAATTAATATATATCATTAGTTAGGTCCATATATAAATGTATGAATGTCAAAAATACACTAAACACATGGTAAGTTTTTTGTTTTCGGATTGTGTACTGTTTGTGTTCACTGATCAATACTCGTACTGGTACATAAAAAATATAAATAGTGAGTGTGTATTTTCTTCTAAGAAACGTATTAATGGTGAAAATGCGGTACACAACACTAAGGTACCGTTCCTAAATGCTTTTATTCATACTCTGATATTTAGTAATAAATTAGAATTTATTGAGAAATAAATGATTATTAATACGAAAAATGGAAATGCCAGATGTTACCAATATTGTGCGTTTAAGACAATTTACTGTTTCTTTGGAAAACAAAAAACAATAAATTTGTTATTGTTTTTTAGTTTATATACAACTCTTTTCTCAAGTGTTTATAAATTTGAAAATTAATATTGCCTCAATTTTTCCACTTGAGTTTTCTGGTTTTGCCACTCTTGGAGTTGATTTTTTTTGCGCTAATTTTAGTTTTAATTTTAACTTATATATATTATAAAATTTTTCATTGTTATTTAGCTTAGCTAATTGAAATTTTTGTCAAAATAATTTTTTGTAATATGATTGTTTTTAGCAATTTTATTTTCGATATAAATTTGTTTAGTTTTCGTTCATATCCTTTATAGCTTGTAAAATACGCTTTACGTGGCCAACCTTTATGACGCCCAAATCTTTAAGGTCTCTGCGGCCCAATGTTAGTAGTTCCTTGCCACGTATATCGTTACGTAGAAAACTATCAACATATTCCGAAAGTTGCATGTTTTCAAGCCAAGTGATTACTTCATTAACACTCCAATTGCTCACTGCTTCACGGGTATTTGTCAAAGGTCTCAACTGTTGTTGACCGGCAGTGGAACCAGATCGTAGACGAGTCCAAAATGCTCGGGATTTACGCCGTCCATCACCCTGGCAGAGAAGGAAAAGTAAGTAAAATAGACTCATTATTAAGAGGGCTATTAAAGTTTTCTTTCCAAAAGTCAAATTTTTTTTTTAAACATTACAAGAAATTGTACATCGCCTTCAAATATTTAATATTCAAAAAAAATATTGCCATTGCGTACTAAAAAAAAAAAAACTAGCCCATAAAAACCAAGTTTTTATTCTACTTCTTTCTTTGTAAATTAAGTTTACCACATCGTTTCAGTCTTACTCAACAATTGTAAATTCTACAGTTTTTTTTGCAATATTTTTATTTTCATCGTCGTCACGAGTCTGCCTGCAAAGTTTCAGCTCGACTAGATAACGGGAAAAGGGTTAAAACTCTATGAAAATTTTTTTCGATAGACAAGCAGACACTAAAAGTTAAAATAAAGGGAGTAATTATATTGTTTATATGTGACCTTCTCCGAGAAAAGGGACCTAGTGTGTGAAAATTAAGTTTTGAGAAAATTTTGAGGTACCAGAATCCACCGTTTTTGACACACTAGGTCACATATATAAAATATGCATGATCTTCTTTAATAATTCAAGCACAAATTCTTTGGTATGCAATGGTATTTAAAATAATCAAATATACAAATTATAGCCCTATTAAATGGAACCGAAAAATACACAAATTGGTTTCCCTTGTTTTGTAGATAAAACAATAATTTTCTTCGAAATTAAAATAGCACTTATGGTACAAAAGCCAACTTTCAAATAAGTGCACTAAAAACAGAATAAACTTTATGGAGAGAATTTTTACCCAACGAAAAAAAGACCTTTTTGAAAAATTAAGAATATAGAACTATCAAAAAATAAGAACAAATCTTGACGGTATATCTGTTATGCAAATTCAAATTACCTCTTCATTTGGTGCCAAGACATTGAAATATGCCCTCAGTTTACCATCAACACATTTTTGTACTGAGCATTTTTTCAATTCCATCTCCATATTAGCCAAGGCAGCACTTAGTTTACTCTCCAAGTCTTCACGTAAAATCAAACTATGACCACGATCTCTCAACAAAGTGCACGCGTCATCATACAACTGTTTTGATGAATCTATTACCTCCACTAAGTTGGTGCGCAGTGAAGGTCCCTCCAGCAACTTTCCTTGAGGATGTATGCTCTCTAAAGCATCTTGAGCTCGACAAGCAACAGCATATAGATCATGTCTCAAGGTAGGATGTGATATAATCAAGAACTTTACCCATTTCACAAGAGAACTAACCGCCTCAATGAAATTGAGTAAAACATAGCATTCTCTCTCCGAGATAACTTCATCTGTTGAGGCAGCATGTTCGGAAGCTGTTGAAGAATGATCTCGTTGTATTGAAATACTATGTTGTCTTTGCTTCTCCTGCCATGTTCTGAGAGATACCTCCAAAGATCGATTGCGGCACAACATTTGCACACGATTCTTGTGGAGTATTCTAATCATACCGGGTGGTTGTAACCAAGCTTCACCATCAACTTGTATGGGTATTTCTTCATCACCCAAAATATTAATTTGTACACTTTGACACTGAGCAATTCGATGATGTTGGAGATTTATTAGCCGTGAGGCAGCCATTTGTACTGAACCGAAAACTGCAACCACCTCTAAGATGCGATCGTCGAAACATGGAGACAAAAATATATCATCCTTTTTAGAGTTACCCCAAAAATTTGTGCCACCCATAAAACTGTAAAGAGTTAAGAGAAGAAATTAATGAGAACAAAACAAGTATCAAGTCGGGCAAGGCCACCTATACAATATCCAATACTATGAGTTTCGGTAAAGGGTTTTAAGTTCCAAATTGGTCAAACCCAACCATAATGGACACATACAATTAATAGTAACCAAAATTTGAGTTAGGTTGTTAGGTATTTGTTGCTTGGAGATATGTTAAAGTTCATATCGAACGTGGTTTTAATATGGTGATTAGGTCAATAATTGGTCCGAACATGGGGCAAATTATCTGTTCTATACACATATTTAAACCAAATTTATATTGTTTGTATATCTTAAGATAGATCAAGGTGCATTTGTGAAAGTAGCTTTGGCTTAGTTTATGATTATAATTATATTTCAAAAAGATAATATGTATATTATGGAACTTATAGTGGATTACCGAATGAAGGCTAGTAGATCTGAAGAAGCACCAACCTTCACAAGTTTCATTTATGTCCGTATAAAATTGCAGATCTTTTATATCAAATTTCATTCAAATATTTATATATACATTAGGGTGGCCTTAATAAAAAAAGTGTTCAAACTGTCGGTCTCACCCCCTAGAAATATGCGAATAGCAAAAAAGTTTTGGGCCAATCAAAAAACGTTTAGTCGTGGCGCAAAGCGATTGAAAGTTTCAAGTGTGTTTATATGGGGAAAATATGACTTTTTTTCAGATTTTACGAAAATTTCGTTCTATAATTTAACTTTTCCGACAAGCTGTTACATAATTCGGGATCAGTATTAAATTATCCTTTCAAAAGGCTATAAAACTTCAAAATCGTATGAAACCTCGCCAAGAAATAGCAAATGTCCCAGATCACTTTTGTGCCAAAAAAAACTAGGTCATGAAATTTGATGGCATTTTTTTCAACTTTGAGAAATTGATTAAAGCCATCATTCTTTTTTGGTCTCTATACTTATAAGTACTCAGATATGGAGTATTGTTTTATTACCACGTTGTTAACCTATTGCGCGTTGAGGCCGAAAACTGGAAATTTTTTGATAAAATTTTTAAAACTCCTTTTTCAAGTTTGAAAAAATTTTCTTAAACAAAATTTAAAAAAATGAATCTATCACTTTAAGTCATATGTCTAAAAAATAGGACGTTTTTTGAAATTCACTTTGATTTAATTTTGTAATTTATTCCATTAAGAGTAGTATTAATTTAATATTACCTTTTATATATATTATTATATTTGAAATTTACTTTTATTTAATAAACTATTTAAAACTGGGAAATAAAATGGTAGAAGTTTAAAAACATGTAGGTGACATTGAAGATAATATAAAGCGACCGATTATAAAAAATCAAAAAATGTCAACCATTATAATTGACCTGAAATTTTTTTTTTTTTGGCGTTTTTTATCAATATCCACCAAATTGGTGGTTGAGACAGCAATAAATTCAACTATTACTTTATTACATAAAGTAATTTTATAACAAAATTGGTTAAAAGTTGTTTTAATTTATATTCGCGAGCAATAAGCAGATAATTGCACCAGAGATATATCACAATGGATTATTTTGATCCCTGGAGCACTGAATGGTTAAATAAATAAAAATTAACCGAATTAATTTTCTTAAATTCTAAATAGTGGTATAAACGAGTTTAATAGAAAAACTCGTTTTAGGTCATTTTTATTTTAAAATATCTTAAAATCCAAAGCTGGCCTTGGCAAATAATGGGTTAACGTTCTCGGATTTATCCCAAATTATTGGAGCGAAACTTCTACATATTTGGTTATTATATTTTAAGTGTCGCATCTAAAAATTGGACAGCAGTTACAAAATATTTGAGTTTTTTGAATAAATTGTCTTTTATTAGTTTTGGGGTCATATGTGACCCCAATTGCAAAAGGGTTAATGGAGTCATATTATTTTTTTCCGAAACCCTAGGCTATTAAAATAAAATATAATATTTAAAAGTAGAAAAGTGGTGAATTTTTGATACAAAGTATTTAGAAAGAGTACATTTACAGAATATTTCACAAAAATCCAATTTTTCTCGAAATCCGCGAAAATAAAATTCTTGTCAAAAAAGTTCTGGCAGAGGGATTTACTTAAGAGTGCACACAGTTAATCTGCAACATGTATTTAATAAAATCTTAAAGTGGTAGATTCATTTTTTTAAATTTTGTTTAAGAAAATTTTTTCAAACTTGAAAAAGGAGTTTTGAAAATTTTATAAAAAAAATTTCCAATTTTCGACCTCAATGCGCAATAGGTTAACAACGTGGTAATAAAACAATACTTCATATCTGAGTACATATAGGTTTGAAGACCAAAAAAGAATGATGGCTTTAATCAATTTCTCAAAGTTGAAAAAAATGACCTAGTTTTTTTTTGGCACAGAAGTGCTCCGGGGCATTTGCTATTTCTTGGCGAGGTTTCATACGATTTTGAAATTTTATAGCCTTTTGAAAGGATAATTTAATACTGATCCCGAATTATGTAACAGCTTGTCGGAAAAGTTAAACTATAGAACTAAATTTTCGTAAAATCTGAAAAAAAAAAGTCATATTTTCCCCATATAAACACACTTGAAATTTTCACTCGCTTTGCGCCACGACTAAACGTTTTTTGATTGGCCCAAAACTTTTTTGCTATTCGCATATTTCTAGGGGGTGAGACCGACAGTTTGAACACTTTTTTTCCCTCCATATAACGAAGGGCCACCCTAATATACATATGTACGGACAAACAGACGGTTGGCTGTATGAATGGACGTCACTAGAAATTGATTCCCAATCGAAATAATGAAATAATGCTACCGATGTTTTTATTTTAGATTTATAACCGTTTTAAAAAATTTTGTAGAATTTTATAGATAGAGATTGACAATGTGGTTGTAAACGTATTATATTCACCTTGGTATATTAAGTATAACAATACCCTGTAAAGAAGGTAGGGGTATTCGTTGTCCATCACATTCCAATTGTACACGCTGCTCCAAATTTTTGCAAGTCTTTTGCAGTAACTGCTTCGAACCCAACACGCCATACCACATATAGTTTTTGGCTCGAGAGCGACATTTCTCTGGGTGCTCCTCACGTTTGTTGTGAAAATCCAAAGAAATTTTCGCATCTATTCCAATGCCAAAATAATTATTCATAACACACTTCTCATGATAACCAGCCAGCAATGTTTCATCCGGATCCATTAGAGGACTGACTGCAGCACAGAGAGTATCAGCATTTGCCATCAGACATTTTGAAATAAAACCAGAACCTCCAGTAAGATCTAAGTGAAAAAGAATTGTTGTTAGTTAATACACATTTTTAGAATTTGCTAGACTATATACTTGGCCAATTTGGTAGTTTGACAATCGGATTAATTATAGGCAATTTCCGATTTTCTTCTGTAGGAATTTTGTCTTGTTCCTTTTTGTCCTTGTCTTTATCTTCTTTTTCAGGGGTGGCCGCTATACCAAAATGGTCAAAGCCAAACAAACTAGAACCCATAAACAAACTGGTTTTGGATCCCTTAAAATTTTGTATATTCGGTATTGCTTCATTTGGCTAAAAAAAAATGCAAAATTATTTCCTATAATATTCCGATTTTAAGACTTTTACGTTTAGTAACTTTTTAGAAATCAACTACTTAGTAGATGCATGTGAGGGTGTGATTTGATGGTTAGAGCATTAATAGTATAGGTTCTTGATTGAAAGTCTTTTGGAATAGTAAAGCAGCTAAATAAATACGAGACATAAATGAAATAATATTAGACAGAGAACGAACTACAGAAATGATACATTGTTTTTATAGTTGTTTTACTTAATCAAAGGATAGGATTAGTCGGATGTATATTCCACAATATTTGGGTTGATTTGTTGGGTTTTTAAGTAGTAGTTTAATATCCATTCGTCTTACCAATGGTATGAGTGGTCTGATTAAAGCTAAAGTTGCTAAGCGAATATCGGGTTCAGCAACCACAAAAAATCGTATACCGAATATTCCGTACGCTCGTTTCGACATACACATACCCTTAGACCTATATTTCTTCTACAGCAATAGATTGGAGCCAAGAGATAGAGACAGCATGTTAAGTGTGGTTTTGTGTTTCTCATTGTTTCAAATGTTATGTGAAATTATAAATGTTATATATGTACGTTAAAATTGTAATGAATATGGAACTGCTAAAGGTCAAATAGTTAAGATTTATATACATATACATATATATTTTTTTTACATTTTCTATTTATATATTTATACATATGTATATAACTATCAGAGTGCATTTACAAAAAAAAAAAAACTGTTTTAAGTATCCACTTGATATCAAACCTAGACATATTTGAGTTAAAAGAAATATTCAAAATTGCTAAAAAAAATTACACGAAAATTGCGTTAACTTATGTCTGCAGGTAGCTCTTCATAATTTTGAGAAGCTGAATCGAAGAACCTATTTAAACAACAAAAATTTACCAAAGGTCAAATATTTTTAATGGGGCATGGTAGATAAGAAAGCTTATACATTAGGGTTATGACTAAGTTTTTAAAAAAAATTTACCAATCACCACGTGATAGGCAAAACTAAATTATTAATAAAAATCGTGTTTACAGGTCATTTTGGTAAAAAAAAACCTTCCGCACCAAATACAATTTCTAAAACGTCACTGAATTTTTTTTTTTTTTTTTTTTATTTGTATTTATTTTTTTTATTAATTTAATATATAGTATATACAGCCCTGCTCTTGAAACGTTGCTATTTGAATAAGAATGAGTTTAAAATAACATGAAATTGAAATTTTGGGTTTCTTGAAAATACAAATTTTATATTTTCGAAGTATTTTTCGAAATCATATTTTTATTGTCAAATGACATGAAACATATGGTTTAGCTTATCTAGAAACCGAGGTGCCATATGGTTCTTTTGTCAGTTTCACAAAAAACCTTAAGTAATTTTTGCATGTTTTTCCTTAAGTTTATAAAAAAAGAAAAAAAACGAAAAAAATATTTTCGTTTTATATAACATTTTACTTGTCCATTTAATTGCTTTTGCCCTTCAATTTCATTCAATTAAGAATGACTTCTCTTTTTGAAATAAGTTAGGCGTCACCAAAGAATGTTCGACACTCAAGTAAATTGGATTTGACTGACATCACTACTGTTTCGAACATAAACAAAGTTGTGGCAGTCATATGCAAAAAAAATAAAAATATGGGTGTCTCCTGGGTAACGGACGCGACATTTGCTCGCTTTCAAATACGCCAAAAGCAAGAAAAATGCGCACAGAGTCGATATATATTTTTGGTGTTTCAAAGCGCTGAATGAATGCTACATTTTAGAAATATGTGGAAAGTATTTAATTTAATTATGTACAAAGTTATAAGCAATTATAAAATGAAACGAACGCGACAAAAAACAGATGTTTTTTTGAAGCGCCTTTAGAAGTATACAGAGCAGGGCTCCCCATTACTCGAGCTTCGAGCTACTCGAGCTGCTCGAGTAGTTGATGAGCTACTCGAGCTCAACGAGTAGCTCGAGTAGTAAAAATTAGCATTTTTCATGTTTGAAAGCATATAAAAAGTTAAATATTGGTATTTAGTATAACAAATGTCTACTTTTTAGAATCGTACAGATACCAAGAATATCACTATTAAATTTCACTTGAATAGGAGTGTCCCACTTGCGTGGGCAAACTACTACTCGAAAAAGCTCGACGACTTTCCATACAAATGTATGAAAATATTAACTTCATAGATGTTTGACTTCATTTAAGAAAAAATTTTCCCAAAATACATGGTATGATTTTATATATTTTGAAGTCAGTTACACTGATAGATTACCATCCTAAAATATTAAAACATTCTGATAAAAACTGTGGAGTGGGCTAACTACTACTCGAAAAAGATCATCCACTTTCCACTCAAATGTATGAAAATATGATCTTCGTATATGTTTGATGCCTATTTACAAAAAAATTTTTAAGAACACTTGGAAAAACCTCTTAGTATTTTAATTTGAATATATGTAGAGGATATGTTTTCAAAATTTCAAAGCATTTGGACAAAAATGTTGGCGTGTGGAAACAACTACTCGAAAAAGATCGGAAATTTTGCAAAAAATGTAAAAAAATAAAAAAAAAAAATTTTATATTTTTTCACTGCCTGTAATTGGCTATATTCAGAGATTACTCGTAAAAAATTTTAAGCCATTCCGACCAAAATTGTGGCGTCGGTATAGCACTACTCGACTGATATTGACCACTTTCTATACAAATGTGTGAAAATATGCTCTTATTTGAAGTTTGATGATATTTTTCAGAAAATTTTCCACAATGACGTAATAAAAAATTATATTCGTTAGCGCTGTGTATACAAAGAGAACACTTCCTTCAAGTTTCAAAGCATTCCGCCAAAAATTGAAGCTTGGAGGAACTACTACTCGACGAAACACAAAAAAAAAAAAAATTTCAAAAAAAAAAATGTTTTTTTCTTTCTTTTTACTGCCCGTAATTGACCATATTCACAGATGACTCATTTCAAAAATTAAGCCATTCCGATGAAAATTGAGCTCTGGGCGAACAACTACTCGAAAAAGATCAGCCACTTTCTATACAAATGTGTGCAAATTTGCTCTTATTTCAAGTTTGATGTAACTTTAAAAAAAATTTTCCATCACGACTTCTTAAAATTTTTTACTGCTTGTAGTTGCAAATATATCAAGATAATCTTCTTAAAATTTCAAAATATTGCGACAATAATTGTGCTGTTGGCGAACTACTACTCGAAAAAGCTCGACCACTTTCCATACAAATATATGAAAAAATACACTTCATGCAAGTTTGACATCGATTCACACAAAATATTTAAGGCACACATGGTACAAATTTATGCTTTTTAAAGTTGGAAATATGATTACATTTCGTACACGAAATTCCAAAGTAATCTGACCAAAATTGTGGCTCGGACGAACTACTACTCGAAAAAGATCAGACTCTTCCAATACAAAAGTGTGAAAATTTGCTCTTATTTCATGTTTGAGATAATTTTACAGAAAATTTTTTATAATGACATAGCCGAAAGTTATATGTTTTAGATTTAGAAATGTAAGGAGAGTATTTCTTTTAAATTTCAAACGTTTCCGACAATAATGGTGGGGTGGACAAAGTACTACTCGGAAAAGCTCGAAATATTACTCGAAAAAAATCAGCCAGTTTCCATAAATGTGTTAAAATTTGCTTTTCTTTTAAGTTTGATGTAATTTTACAGAACATTTTCCTTCCCGACTTGCTAAAAGTTTATATGTTGTGAAGTTTTCGATTTGAGGACATTGTATCCTTCAAATTTCAAACTATTCTAAGAAAATTATGGAGGCGGCGAACTACTACTCGAAAAAATTCAGCTACTTACATACAGTGTGCGCAGATTTACTCTTCTTTCAAGTTTGATGTAAGTTATTACATTTATTTTAGTGAATATTTAATTTTATTTATATACATAAAATCTTATAATTTTTTTAACAATGAATGTTGAAAAATTATGGTTTCAGCGAACTTCTTTTAGCAGTGACAACATTATCAGCTGTATAAAAGCACCGCTCTGATTATGCTGAAGTTGCTGGGATAAAAAGGAATCTCTTGGCCATTCGTGATATGTTCGGGTACTTTTCTTCACGATCCTGCCACCATTTTAGTGGACAGTTTTTCCACTCGATTTGTTTTTCACGTTGATATCTCGACCACTCGATGTCAAGGTTATCATTTGTGCTCTGCGTTCGTTTTAAAAGTTTGTCGATAGCGCATATTTTAGAATGCTGAAATGTTGTATATTCTGTTGGTAATTCTTTTTCTTTACACAAAAGCCCCTTCAATTCCTTTTTTGATTTGGGATTGATTCAAAAGAGTTTCATGCTCCATATCTTTATAACGAGGATCGAAAAATAATGCCAACATTCTTGTTGCTACATCTGGTGAGATCTTCAAATTAAAGCGACTTTCCATTCTGCCTTGACGTTAGTTTTAAAAGAAATTGTCCAATCATCGTCGGTTATATCATCATTTAAGTACTCTTCAATCCAGTGGTTTAGTATTGGGCGAACCATCGAAATCGAAGATCTGTTAGAGCACAAAATATCGGTAAGAAGGTATGGTGGTTCCGGAACGCTTTTTATTTGTTCAATTTTGCTCCACTCAGCTTCAGATAATTCAAAATCCACCGCAACTCGCTGACTAGTCACATTTCTGTCCTCCAACAAGTTTATTAAAGATGTACGATTTTGGATGGCACAAACGAACATGTTATACGTCGAGTTCCTTCTCGTCTTATAGCACTGCAAGAATTTTAGTTCCGGAATACCTAATTGTGCTTGTTTTTCCTTTAGCGCATTTGTGCACGTGTTGTACATGGCAAAAAACGGTAATAATAAAAATAATAATCGCTTTACTGACCTCTTAACCGCAATAAAAACGTACTTCTTAATTTTGAAAATATTAAACACCAAAACACCATAAAAATTTAAAATTTTTTTTGTCCTCTTATATTAATATTAATTTTTACCATATACTTTTGAAAAATTTTTTGTAAATCGATGTCAAACTTCCATGAAGGGAATGTTTTCATACATTTGTATGGAAAGTGGTCGAGCTTTTCCGAGTAGTAGTTTGTCCACCCCACCATTATTGTCGGAAACGTTTGAAATTTAAAAGAAATACTCTCCTTACATTTCTAAATATAAAACATATAACTTTCGGCTATGTCATTATAAAAAATTTTCTGTAAAATTATCTCAAACATGAAATAAGAGCAAATTTTCACACTTTTGTATTGGAAGAGTCTGATCTTTTTCGAGTAGTAGTTCGTCCGAGCCACAATTTTGGTCAGATTACTTTGGAATTTCGTGTTCGAAATGTAATCATATTTCCAACTTTAAAAATCATAAATTTGTACCATGTGTGCCTTAAATATTTTGTGTGAATCGATGTCAAACTTGCATGAAGTGTATTTTTTCATATATTTGTATGGAAAGTGGTCGAGCTTTTTCGAGTAGTAGTTCGCCAACAGCACAATTATTGTCGCAATATTTTGAAATTTTAAGAAGATTATCTTGATATATTTGCAACTACAAGCAGTAAAAAATTTTAAGAAGTCGTGATGAAAAATTTTTTTTAAAGTTACATCAAACTTGAAATAAGAGCAAATTTGCACACATTTGTATAGAAAGTGGCTGATCTTTTTCGAGTAGTTGTTCGCCCAGAGCTCAATTTTCATCGGAATGGCTTAATTTTTGAAATGAGTCATCTGTGAATAAGGTCAATTACGGGCAGTAAAAAGAAAGAAAAAAACATTTTTTTTTTTTGAAATTTTTTTTTTTTTTTTTGTTTTTCGTCGAGTAATGCTTTGAAACTTGAAGGAAGTGTTCTCTTTGTATACACAGCGCTAACGAATATAATTTTTTATTACGTCATTGTGGAAAATTTTCTGAAAAATATCATCAAACTTCAAATAAGAGCATATTTTCACACATTTGTATAGAAAGTGCTCAATATCAGTCGAGTAGTGCTATACCGACGCCACAATTTTGGTCGGAATGGCTTAAAATTTTTTACGAGTAATCTCTGAATATAGTCAATTACAGGCAGTGCAAAAATATAAAATTTTTTTTTTTTATTTTTTTACATTTTTTGCAAAATTTCCGATCTTTTTCGAGTAGTTGTTTCCACACGCCAACATTTGTGTCCAAATGCTTTGAAATTTTGAAAACATATCCTCTACATATATTCAAATTAAAATACTAAGAGGTTTTTCCAAGTGTTCTTAAAAATTTTTTTGTAAATAGGCATCAAACATATACGAAGATCATATTTTCATACATTTGAGTGGAAAGTGGATGATCTTTTTTGAGTAGTAGTTAGCCCACTCCATAGTTTTTATCAGAATGTTTTAATATTTCAGGAGGGTAATCTATCAGTGTAACTGACTTCAAAATATATAAAATCATGCCATGTATTTTGGGAAAATTTTTTCTTAAATGAAGTCAAACATCTATGAAGTTAATATTTTCATACATTTGTATGGAAAGTCATCGAGCTTTTTCGAGTAGTAGTTTGCCCACGCAAGTGGGACACTCCGATTCAAGTGAAATTTAATAGTGATATTCTTGGTATCTGTACGATTCTAAAAAGTATACATTTGTTATACTAAATACCAACATTTAACTTTTTACATGCTTTCAAACATGAAAAATGCTAATTTTTAATACTCGATCTACTCGTTGAGCTCGAGTAGCTCATTAACTACTCGAGTAGCTCGAGCTTCGAGCCTGATACAGAGTTTAGCGATATTTGATACAGAGTTTAGCGATATTTGAAAACTTTTTTTTCCTTACATACACATGTAAATGAAGGTCAAAGGATAACTGTTGTTGGTAGACTTATGAAATATGGGAATTATTTCTAAGCTTTTTTTAATTAAGTATAGCACAAACACGGACGCGATATAACGGACGCGACAAATTTTTCCTATAGGAAAAAAATACAGTAATGATGTTCATTCACTTCAATTTTTATGTCGAAAAATCGACCGAACCTGACCACATTTGATAAGGTCATTTATTTTTTGCAAAAACATATACAAATCAAATTTGAGAAAAATCTGTCCAATATTTTTGCTTTTTGATAGATTTAAGTTAATATCGAGAATCAGCATTATATGGGGGGCTATGACTAAGAATTGTCATACGGGGTTTATTTTTGAAACACTGGTTAACGGATATAATAAATATACACAACTCCAATTTGACCGAAATCTATGTAATAATTTGGATATCAACTCTTTTAATTGCTTTTCGCATCGTTTGGATACAGTCGTATGCTTTGCATTTCTCACTATCAACTGGCTTAGTGTTCCCTTTCTTTTTTTGTCGCAACACTTGCTGTCTAACATGGTCCTTTTCTTTCTTCTTTTTCAAGTTAGTCTATCACTTCTTCTTCAGCTTTCTTTCTTCTTACAATGCTACCATTTTTCGTCATCTTCTTTCATCTTCTCCCTATACTTTTTTTGCTTCTTTGATGTTTTTGGCATCTATAAAATATTAATTTTAGTCCTATTTATACAACTTTATGGAATACTCACAGCCTACGGTCACGTACGCGACAAATTTTTAACACCAATAAAATTTTAAACCTAGACTGCGGGAACCAATTATTAAATTTTCTTAAGTAAAGTGATGAACTTCCTTAAAATCTGAAAGCTAATTAAATTTCAAAAACTTGTCCACCAATGATATCAATGAATAATGTTTTTGGTATACGGACGCAACAATTAGATTTAGGAAAAAACACACTCAAAAAACAACCGTTATTCGAAATATATTAGGTTATTGTCAGTAGAACATTTTTATATTACAACGACAATATATTACTTTGAATAAGTCAAAGGTATAATGAAAAAAAGTTTCTATAATTCGTCAAAAAAACTCAGATTTTTTTATATCTTTTTGCATCTTATATTTTTGCATATTATATCTTGGCGTAAAATGGAAAAAAATTCAAAATGCCGTCATATTAATACAGTGCATATATTTAACCTTGATTATTAGATAATAAAAATGTATTCTGAGCAGCCTGAATTTTTCACGCGTAGTTGACATACCCATATGTGATTTGAGTGAAACATTATCTTCAATTCATTATTTGTAATAATTAGAGCATAAAGAATCTATATTATAATTTAAAAAATTACAATGAAAAGTATATTGTGCAAATAAAAATCATGTGAGTCCGATCACAGGCCAGATGTGTAAACATCTTGTAATTAAATATTTTTTATGGCACTTTTTCAAAATCAAAAATAAAGCGTCATCTATGTATCACTTATAGCAAACAACTGCAGGGGCTCTGCTAATACAAAACTATTTATTATTATTTATTATTTCAGCCGGTTAATTTTTAATTTTTCCTTTTTTATTTTTCATTTTTTATTTTTAGTTTTCATTCTTTCATTTTTTATTTTTAATTTTTTATATTCAATTTTCTATTTTTCTTTTTAATTTTTCATTTTTCATTTTTTATGTTTTAAATTTTATTTTTAATTTTTAATTTCTAATTTTTCGTTTTTCATTTTTAATTTTTTATTTTACCTTTTTTTCATTTTTATTTTTAATTTTTCATTTTTATTTTTCTATTTTTATTTTTAATTTTTCATTTTTCATTTTCGTTTTTCATTTTTATTTTTAAAATTTTTATTTTTTATTTTTCATTTTGTTTTTTCTTTTTTCATTTTTCATTTTTTATTTTTAATTTTTCATATTTCATTTTTAACTTCTTATATTTCATTTTTCATTTTATATTTCTCATTTCTTATTTTTTTTATTTTTTATTGTTAATTTTTCAATTTTAATTTTTCGTTTTTCATTTTTCATTTTTTATTTTTTATTTTCATTTTTTATTTTTAATTTTTCATCTTTTATTTTTTTTTTTTATTTTTAGTTTTTCATTTTTAATTTTTCATTTTTGGTTTTGAAACAGGTTATTACATATCATAATTTTTTCACTAATAACATACATTTAACAAAACTTTAAGGTGCCAGATCCATTTTTTAAAATTTTTTTAAGAAAATTTTTTAAAACTTAAAAAAGGAGTTTTCAAAATATTATCCAAAAAATTTTCCATCTTTGGTATCATTAAGCAATAGGTTTAAAATGGTAATAAAACAATACTTTATGTCTGAATGCTGCTAGGTATAGAAAGTAAAAAAATTATTTCTTTAAATAATTTCCTAAAGTTGAAAAAATTTCTGTCAAATTTCACGACATAGCTAGTGTTTTTTTTTTTTTTTACAAAAGTGCAAATGGCGAATTTTGAAAGAAAGTAATATTTTCCCCACACTTGAAATTTTCATTCGCGTTGAGGCACCTCAAAATTTTTTTTGATTTATCCAAAACTTTGTATTTCTCAGTTTTTTTACTATTCGCATATTTCTAGGGGGTGAGACTTTAAATTCGAACACTTTTTTCCCCTCCATATAATGAAGGGCCACCCTAATATTCATATATAAAAGAATTATTTAAAGCATGTAAATTTATATGTGGTGTTTGACACGACGTATGATTATTTATTTACTTGATTATAGTATGATATAAATTTAAGATTTAAATGCCAATATTTTTTTTTTTTTGCAGAGAGGATAATATCCTGAACTACTTTTATGGTACGTTCTGCGCTGCTGATTTATTAATTTCGACTCCTGTATAACCCACTGCCTTAGAAAACAATCTTTAGCCTTTTTAAATTGCAACATAGATAAATTTAATAATTCAAAATTATGTTCGCGGAAACAATGGTCCACAAACCATGCGTCGTACCTTGCACCACATACAAATTGACATACTTTATATAGTTCTGGTCGGTATTCCGTAATTACGACAAATATTAATTTTGACAGAATTATTCTAGAATTACACCAGGCGCTGCTTATTGGTGGTAGGGATTCCAATACCGGTATTACCGATACCGAAATACCGAATGCAGCAATACCGGTATCCATTTTTTTAGCATATAAAATGCCACATATATGTACGTAAAAAAAATCGTTTGGAATTTTTATAATTCATCTTAGTAGGCGTGAAAATAAATATCATGTGGTAATGGTAGCAAAATGATTTCTTATTTCTGTGTGTTCATCAAATATTTATAATGAAATAAACTTAATGAATTAAATAGATTAAAAACATTGAAATAAATAAATTGAATGATAAAATAAATTTTCCTAGAATTTGCACTCGAATTTCAAGGGCTGAACTCTGCTAGTAAAAGTTTGAAAAAAAATTCGTTTTCTTCATACGTATTAGTGCATGCATGCCGTGGGCACCCTTGTTCTAGGGCAGAACTAAAAATATGAAGTTATGAAGAAAAAAGAAACGAAAAATTAAGTGCGAATTAGATACACGGCGCTGAGTACTTAGGCCCCAATGAACAAATGCCCCCGAAAAAATTAACAAATGCCCCAAAAAATTGGGGCATAAGTTCGCGATGAACAAAAGCTCCAAACCCAATTTTTCAAAAACCCAAAAAAAAAAAAATGAACTTACGCCCCAAAAAACACTCCGCAAAATTTTTCACATATTTTTATTTAATGTTTTTTTTTTGCCAAATATCTATTCAAACGAAAATTTGCATACTGCTCTTCATATTTCTCCTACAATAAACGCACTAAATTCTGTATCCTTTTCGGTAGCATCATTGCGCAGCTTTAGCTCGCAAGACCATAGCTTATCTTGCAATGTTTGCAAAACTTTCATATCATTTTTGCGTTTTCTTATCCAGTTTTGCGGCGATTACAAATAAGTTAAAGACAACTGAGCGACGCGGGTGTGTCTGCCAAATCCATGCGGTAGCGTCGCGCGGACGCGGAACACAGTTGCGATAAATATTATTTACTGATTACTTCAATTTACTAACGATTCTCGATATTTTTTCAATTTACGAAAATAAACTACAAAGAAAACCATAACATAAACCAGTTTCGTAGTTTATTTTTGGAGTATATTTGTTCATCAGTCTTGAAGAAAAAAAATGAATTTAGACCCCAAACTTACAACTTAAAAATCAACAAATGCCCCAAAATATTTCAAATTGGAATATAAAATGATCTTGTGCTCCAAAAACCATAAAAATGTTCAATGTTCCTAATGAACAAATGCCCCAATCCCATACAAATTTTTTAAGGCATTTGTTAATTGTTTTTTAGGCATTTGTTCATTGGGGCCTAAGTACTCGGCGCCTAGATACGTCTATCAAGTGTTTCGGAAGTCTATCAAGCGTTTTAGAAAAAAACACTGTAATGCTGATACTTCTGCTTTGTCACAAATTAACTGGATTGACGTTTTCGCTCGTCAGAATGATTACATAGACCTGATGTTAAAGTCATTCTATCAGTCACTTGAAGTGATTTTTTTAAGATCCGTGCCTAAATCGTATCCACCGAAATCAACTGGCCCTCCTTGGAATACCAAATTTAAATATATATATAAATTATTTTAATTGTGATGATGATAGTAATTTAAATTTAAAAAAAAAAGTATGAAAAAAATTGTTTTCTTTATATATATGTATTAGTGTTTGTTCTTATGGAAGAAACCTCTGGGCATGTTTCTTAATGTTTATTATTCAAGAGAAGCTGTATCAGCTCATCAAAACAGTAAATCTAGATTGGATCTATTTAAGGTTTCCCAGCTCTTTTTATCCGGTCTTGCCCCGGATTCAACGGTCTTTGACTTGAAAAATGGTTCACTGTGCTTAGCAGGCCCAAAAAATTCCTCAATGTTTACGTTTTTGGGGAGTAAATTCATTTTTAGTTCAATTTAAATTTTTTAATTTAGAAGTTTTTTTATAAGACGCTGCAGCACAAATGCTTCAAAAAAAGCTGCGAAACCGCTTTAAGTTTTTTTAAGTTTTTTTATTTGGTAAACATCAAATATAACGGAATCGTTTGTAAATTAAAGGAATCAGAACTTTTAAAAATTGAATTACTTCATTCAGTAAGTGATCGTCATTGAGCAGAGATGTCAAATTTAATTTAATTTAAGTTTAAAAAATAGAAAATGGGTGCGACGATTAAAATTGGGCCGCAAGGTTGCTTTAAGCAACTGCTTATATTATATGTGTGGCCTATGTGGATCATCAGATAATTATTGCTCATACGTAGATAAAATTTATCATAAGACTTTCCACTGAGATGTATTCCGCGAGCGTGGTGCGTCCGCGTGCCACTACCGTGCGTTTGACAGCTGCACTCCTGCTGCCGCGCAGTTGTCGTCAACTTATTTTAATCGCCAAAATATACTTTTCAGATCATTGTGATATTGTAGCTGAGCTGTGTTCCGCGAGCACGTGCGTCCGCGCATTTGGCAGCCACACCCGTGCTGTCGCGCAGCTGTCAACTTATTTTAATTGCCTATATTTTTCAGATCATGCCGATATTTTAGCTAAGCTGTTCCGCTTCCGCGCACCAAAATGATGCTATTGAAAAGAATACAGATTTTAAATGCATTTATTGCAAGATAGATATAGAGAGCAGTATGCAATTTTCACTTAAATAAATATTTAACAAAATTCATTAAATAAAAATATGTACAAATTGAAGAATGAATTTGGGGAGTAAGTTAATTTTTTATTTCGTTTATAGAAAAATTGGGAAACTTTTTCATTTCTTTTGGGGACCATTTATTTAAATTTGGGGAATTCGTTCATCGTGAAGTTATTCCCCAATTTTTTGAGGAATAAGTTCTTTTTTTCGGGAATTTGTTCATTGTGGACTAGGTACTCCGTCTGGTGCATATACGAAAAGATTGTGCTGGCTCCCAACTCTGGAACAGGCGGCATATAATTATCCACGAGAAAAACAAGGAGACTCTAAGTTGATACCTTAAAAGATTGTCCTTGTACTTTATTAATTGTCATGGCAAATGCAAGACGTACTGGGATATCAGGGGTATTTTTGATATAAAAACATTGTCAGCAGCTCCAGCTTTTGTGATCATTGTTGCTTCTAAAACATTTGATTAGAGCTTTTTAACCATTAGTCTTTTACCATTGCAAAGCTTTTGGGGGATCAATATTTCTCAGAAGCTAATTGGTGCACCAACTTTTAAAATTATTTCATGAGGAGGCATTCCGGGAAGATCTAGTGAATTTAATTTAAAAATTCGATGAGATAAACAACAGCTTGATTGGGGTCCATGACTGTATCAACAGACTTGTATATCTTTGAGATCCTTGGAAAACCGTTTTGAATTTGGAGATTTATGGTTGTAACGCTTTCATTCTTGGGTACCAAAATTCCCTGTTCATTAATCCACTGCGGGTTTTTAAAGTTGGACGTTACGTCAGGAAAAACTTTTTGTACCATCTCTTGCAATCAAGGAACCAAGTAACAAAAGTTTTCTGGTAGGATATTCGATCATTAGCCGGATCCATACTGAACCGTCCATTAGCGAGCCGCAGAAGTTGGTTAGCAAATTCCTGTACTGATATATTTCTTGCCAAATGAACACGCATATTAAAAGAAAGCGTTAATTTTTTAACATGCCGCTAAAGATGCGACGCTTTAAGACAGGCAGGTGTCGACCTAGGTATTACAGGTAGTGTTTGGTGAAAGTCCCAGCTAAAACGACATCTAATGTCTTGTAGTGTGCGATCAAGGGCTTCCAGTGCACTTTTGTGTGCCATCGTATACTCATCTTAGCCGCTGGATTTCTAGACGCACTTGAGTAGAAACAGGCATTTCAGCTCTTCTTAACAAAGCTTGTCTTGATCTGTGGGCTTCAAGACGTTGTTGGGTTTGCTCAGGTGTTTCAGTATTTCTCAACTCAGATTGTCTAACTCGTTGAGACTCGATACGAATTTGGGTGTGATCAGGAGTCTCTAGAGTTCTCTTTGCATGTGAGATAGTACGGACTATATAACTACGCTTTTTAGGAGGCATGGTTCAATAAAAATAACTAAATTTATCAAAAATTTTTCTTTCATGTGTTCTTTTTCCACTTTCACAACTCATTTATTTATATAGTGAAAAATACGAAATGGAAATATTTGTAACAGGTTGCTTTCCATTATACCAAAAAGGCGAGATGGAAAAAATTTAATATTTTGTTTTGCAATGTAGTTAAAAAGGCGAGCTAGAAATTTTGGGGTGTTACAACTCATTTAGTAAAAAAGGCAACACGGGAATATTTGTAATGGGTTGATTTACCATATTTATTTCATAATGATGAAAACTCAAGTGTAGTAAGTAAAGATATTTATACACAAACTTTTAGTGGAGTCCATTGGAAAATTAAAATGTATATATCAAGCGCTAGAAACGTATTTAGAAAATTAAAAAAAGTGGGCGTGGCCGATAAAAATATATGACGACCTTGCCTGGAATTTGAGAATCATTTGCATTTAATTTGGGCGAAATCTGTTACAATATTTAAAAAAGCGGGTGTAAAAGTATGCGTGGCCAGCAAAAAGCATATGGCGACCTTGCCTGGAGTATAGAGATCGAATGTATCAAATTTCATAGAAATCCGCTGAAAAGTTAAAATTTGTGTACCAAAAAACAGAAAATGAATTTTATATAAAAAAGTGGTCGTAAAAGTAGGCGCTGCAGGTAAGTAGCGTATGGCTACCTTCCAGGGAGTACACAGATCACGTGTACCCAATTTCAGAGAAACCCGTTGAAAAATAAAACTTTGTATAACAGTCAAACAGACAAACGGACAGAAAATGAATTTTATATACGTAGAAGTGGGCGTTAATGTAGGCGTGGCCCGTAAGAAGTACATGGTGACTTTCCCTCAAGTACAAAGATCGTGCGTACCTTATCTAGAGAAATCTGTTGAAAAGTAAAAATTTGTATAGTGAACAAATATACCAAAAAACAGAAAATGAATTTTATATAAAAAGTGGGCGCAAAAGTAGGCGTGGCTGGTAAGACCTTCCTTGGAGTACAAAGATCGTGTATACCAAATTTCAGAGAAATCCGTTAAACACAAACAAACAAACAGAAAATTAATCTATATATATATAAAAACGTTGGTGCATTTGTCTGTAACGAATGATCTCCGGAACCATAAGAGCTGTCGAGCTAAAGTTTGCACCATAGGTTCGGTTCGAACTCTTTCATGTTCTTTTTTTAGTTTTAACCCTCTAGCTGGCGTTGTGGTCAAGTTATAAACAAATTTCTTATTTTCAATGCGATTTCACTGTCATTCAGAATGTATGTAGTGTGTATCGTCATAAGAAATTTTCGTATGTATAAATGGACCCGATAGGTGGCGCTGGGGTAAAGCTATTTCGAATATTCTTATTTAAAGTGCGATTTTACTGAAACTAAAAATATACATATTTTTATGTTAGATGATGCCAAAAAATTTTTATTGGACACGGTAGATGGCGCTGGCGTCCGACAAATAATGAGTTGTCAAATTTATTTAAATTTTAAAAGTTACAAAATTCACAAACGTTTTTATATATAAATATTCTAACCAAAAAGTAAGGAAAAATTGCATTGGCTATTGCTTCGTCCGGAATAGCCGCACCATTATTGCATGGTGGCCGTAGAGCTCATTCAGCACTCAAATCACCGTTAAACGTACAACAGAATGAGAATGCCGTATGTAATATCAAAAAACATTCCGGTATGGCAAAAGTTCTGCAAAAATGCAGTATTATTATTTGGGATCAATGTACCATGGATCACAAACATTCCTTAGAAGCATTGCATAGAACCTTAAAAGATTTGAAAGGCAATGAAAGACTTTTTGGTGTGGCTGTCATTTTATTATCTGGAGATTTTCGTCAAACATTGCCAGTCATACCAAAATCAACCTATGCTGACGAAATAAATACCTGCTGAAAATCATCAACATTATGGAGTAGCGTTCAAACTATATAATTAATAACAGACATGAGAGTACGATTACAAAATGATCCAACGGCTGACCAACTTTCAATACAACTACTTGATCTTGGTAATGGTAAAAGCAATATTAACCCAACCAGTCAAACTCTCAAAATATCCACAAGATTTTTGTCAATTTATATCGTCACGCGATGAATTAATTGAAAATGTATTCCCCAAGATTCAAAATCAATATCGTAACCATGATTGGTTAAGTGAAAGAGCTATTTTAGACGCAAAAAATGTCAATGTCTATAATATTAATGTTGTTATTCAGGACATGATTGATTCCGAAACATTTTCTTTCAAATCTATGGATAGTGTTGTTGAAGAAAATGAAGCAGTCAATTATCCAACAGAATTTTTGAGGTCACTTGATGTGCCCGGTCTACCGCCACATTTATTAAAATTAAAATTTGGTTCTCCAATAATTTTGCTACGTAACCTCAACGCTCCGAGACTATGTAATGGAACCAGGTTAATTGTTGAGATAATAATGTCCAATGTTATTGAGGCCACAATTCTCAAAGAAAATTTAAAGCAGAACATGTTTTGCTGCCAAGATTTCTATGATTCCTACCGACACACCGATAATATTCAAAAGATTGCAATTTCCGATCAGATTGGGCTTTGCCATGACCATTAATAAATCTCAAGAACAATCATTCAAATATGTGGTTTGGACCTCGAAAACAGTTGTTTTTCCCACGAGCAACTATACGTGGCATGTTCCCGTGTCGCAAAGCCAGCAAATTTATTCATTACTGCCAGAATAATGAAACTAAAAATATTGTTCATTCTTTTTAGAATTACAATAATAGAAATATATTGGTCATTCTTATATGTATGTTACAATAAATATTTATTTCAATTTTATTATTTTTTATAAAAATAAAAAATCTTATTTTCGATCTTTATCAATTTAATGATTGAGTTTGAAATTGTTCAGGCTCAAGATCAAATGTTTTTACTTTAAATAAAGTAAAAGCATTAGCACATTTGTTTCAAAAATTGATCTATGTATATTCTGCATGACAGGTTTCAAGTTTCATAAATAAAACATGGGTTTTCTTTAACAGTTTTCAATTAATATTAACAAATGCACAAACGTTTTTTTATATAGGTATATACAGATTCTAATTAAAATAAAAAATTCATTGAGGGCAAAGCAAAGTTTGCCGGGTCCAGCTAGTTTTATATATCGCACTCGTTCAACAATACTGTATTAACTCAAAATTTTTTTATTTTATCTTTTTGGCAAAAAAACAATACATAACACTTATGTCCACCTATGGTTAAAAATTCCCATAGTTCTGACTGCTCTTTCTTAATAAAATTACATGTTGTGACCTTTTTCCTGCTGCAATGGGTTATTTCTGTGAATCAAGAAAACAAAATTATTTTGAGTTATTTGAAGTGACTGGCCTTAACAAATAGTTGTTTTTTCGTATAAAAAGTAGTATTTTGAGTTAAGTTGTTATTCTAATAATAAAAGTTTATTTTAGTCAGGCAGTATTTTGAGTTGCAACTGTTTAATTGATTAAGGCTAAGTAAATGTTTTGTTTTAATTCGAAATATGATTGTTTTCATGAAATAATGCTTAACTTTTTCTTTGAGTTGTTACTGTTTTCGTGAAATAATTCTGTTTTTTGTTGAGTTATTACTGCTTTGATGAAATAATCTTTACGACACTTTGTAATATTGTCGTTTTATTATTTTTCATTTGAGCAATATAGCATTGCATTTTTAATCAGCTAGAAATACTTGAATACTTGAAATCAAAAGGTCTAATAAGTTCACTTAACAAAATGAGTTGTCCAAATGAAGAGCACTATTCATTATTACGGAATGCAATAAATATAGGTAGTGAAAGTTGTCATTCTTCTGGCAGCAGCTCTCCAGATCCTTTCAGTAACAATTCGGAAAATGATTTTGATCCACGTACAGTGAATGATAGCAGTTCTTCGGAGTTTGATTTACATGAGAAAGTGCTAAGAAAAAGGAAATGCGAAAAAAAATTACGAAACTCAGGTTATTCGTATTCATCGATTTATAATTCTTCAAAGTAAATAAAAGAGAGCCGTTTGCGAGAAGCTTGTGTAGAAAAGTGTCGCCTTCAATGTAGTAAAAAAAAATAACACAATCATCGCGCTATGAAATATTTCAAAAATATTGGGATATGATTAGCTTGCAGAGACAAAGAGAATTTATAGCCAAAAATATGAAACTAATTAAGCCAAAGTACAGATACTCCTACACTCAAGATTTACGCAGATTGAACAATGCATTTTTCTTCGAAATTAACTCAGAACAAGTAAGACTGTGTAAGTTTTTTTTAAAGCAACACTTGACATAAATGATACAGTCATAGCAACGGTTATTAAAAAGAAGGACGAAGATGGTTTTGTAGATATAGACTATCGTGGAAAGCATAGTAACCATTTAACCGTGAACCCTGAAGTTAAAAATAGCATAAGGCAATTTATTAACAATATTCCAAGGATCTACAGTCGCTACTTACGTGCTCAAACAACTAGTAAATACATTGAGAGTGGCAAAAGCCTAACGGACCTATACAGGAATTACAAGGACTTTCGAGAATCTGCAAATTTTCCACCTGGTAATAAAAGTATGTTCTACAGAATTTACAAGAACGAATTTAATATTTCACTTTTGCGATCTTTGCGAATCATTCCTGAATTCAGATGAGAATGAAAAGAAAGACTTAAACGAGGTTTACAACATACAGCAAGAAGAAAAGTACTTATGCAGAAAGGAAAAAAGACTTTGATAAAAAAAATTGCAAAGCAGTTATTTACGGCCTGCAAACAGTTCTCCCACTTCCAAAAGGGATGACATCAAGCTTTTATTATACAAGCAAAATAAATTGCTATAATTTCACTGTCAGTGACCTCAACGCAAAATATGTCGAATGCTTTTTCTGGACGGAAGTAGAAGGATAACGTGGAGCAAATGAAATAGGAAGTTGCGTACTTCAATATACAAAAAATTTGGTGTCAAAATTAAATAACGCTCAGGACTTGGATTTAATTTTTTATTCTGACAATTGCTGTGGACAGTAAAAAAAAACAAGTACTTACTCTGCATGTATTTTTATGCACTACAAAAGTATAACTTAAGAAGTATAACACATAAATATCTAATCCAAGGCCATACTCAAAACGAAGGTGATAATGTACACAGCGTAATTGCGAAACAGGTAAAAAGGCATCTAGTCAGCAGACCAATATATACACCAAGTGAATATACTCGGCTCTAATAGCAACAGCTAAAAAGACTGGAATGCCATATAAAGTTCACGAATTGTCTCATGAAGATTTTTATGATCTAAAGGCCTTACAGGAACTGTGGGGCAAAAATTTTGTTGTAAATGAGGAGCGCCAAAAAATAAATTTTTTACAAAACTTCATACAAGGACAAAGACTATTTAAGAGTTTTTGTACATAAAGATAATTTGAAGTCTACAGATTATTGGAAAAACCTGAAGTTCTAAACCCATTTTCCAATTCTAATACCAAACTTACTTGTTTGTAATTATTTCAGGTTATCTTGTGTTTATTTGGGAAAGCTGCCACTGTCGAAAAATAAAAGAAAGGATATTATGGACCTAGTCAAGAAAAACATATTCCCTAAAAAGTATTACGAATCATACTACAAAAATTTAATAGGGAATTAATTTAATAATATATATATTTTAAACTTTTTAGCAGTTGTTTGCATTTATTTAGCTTTAAAAAACTTTGTTTATTTTAGTTTTTTTTTCATTTCATGTTTATCACTTTTATTAAAAAATGTATTAAATGCAGCAATAAATTTCATGTAAAAAAACACAACTCAAAATATTTACTTCTTATAAACAAAAATAATTCAAGAAAACGATAATAACTAAAAAAAATCGCTTTTCTATCTGCAGACAATAAACAAATAAAAAGGTTATGTGGTGCAATATAATAATTGATGGGTTTTCTAAATATTGCGTAACTTTTGTTAATGAAAACTTCCTTAAACATTAAGAAAACAGTTTTTTGTCTCTCCTGAAAACTTTGAAGTTTTTGAGTTAATACAGTATTGTTGAACGAGTGCGATATATAGATTAAGTGTAAGATTTTCATCTATAATATTAATAGGCTAGGCGATTTCTTGTGACCGATGTTTTTTTTATCGTTTTATCCCGATTTTGACCAAACGTACATTATTGAAAAGGTATTTTAGCCGTTTTGTAGATATACAGATTTTTAAATTTTTTCCTTTATTTTGAGTAAATTGCATTTAAAGTTGCAACTAACACATACATAAAATTAACATATGCTATGTGTGTTTTATTAAATTTGTTAATGTGTTTGTCAATGAGTCTGTTATATTTATTCACAATAATAATAAACCACAGAAGTGTTGGTTTGTGAATTGGCTAAGTTGAAAAATAAAGCTGCCTAGAAATTGCACTCGAATTTCGAGCGCTGGAATCTGCTAGTTTAAATAAATCGGTTCATCACTTCGAAAACCAGCCTGATGTATGCACAAAGATTTTTTTATTATTACGACGGTATTTAGCAATTGTTTTTAGAATAATTTAATTTTGCCACCGCAACCTCATCCGTAGGTTTATATGTAGGTCATTTTAACTCTATATATAGTTCCTACCAGCAACTACTGAGTTTTCTTGCTTTTATATTTCTCTTTAATTATTTAATTCGTTTTTCATCTGGCTAACTGTTGTATTCTTAATTTCTAATTTATTGATTCTTTCAGTTATTGTATTTAATTGGACCTCTACATTGTCAATTTTGTTCTAAATTACAGAGAGAATTCTTTCTTTTAATTAAATTTTTTATAAAATCAAAATGTTTTACTTCACTTTCTCTTGTAGAACTTTTTATTACTTTTATTACAGAACTGTATTGTTTTGATTCTTGTATTGTTTTTCTTGCTCTTTTAGCGGACAATTCACTTCTTAATTCCATTTTTGGTGTTGACTAAAGACTTGTTGTTATTGTTTATTTAATTTTTTTTTTTTTTTATTTTTGTTGAAGTTTTAGTTCATGACAGTATTAGTTGTTACTTTATTTGGTGTTCAATATTTTTGTTGTTTTCTTATTTGTTTGTTTATGTTCATTGTTTATTTATTTATTGTTGTCACTATAAGGGTGTGTGTGTATTATCTATTGTTTTAGTTATTGCTTTTGGTTGTTTGCTTCAAAGTTTTATCTTACATTATTTCAGTTCTATATTTAATTTAGTTTTAAGAACTTTTGAAGTCGGGAATTTTTAGAAAAATGTATTCTGTTCAAAATTTATATAAAAGAGCATATTGAAACTTTAGATTTTTAATAAATAAGAGGAGCTTATTTTCCTATTAGCCTTTCAAACTCAAAAAGTTTTTGAGAATTTCGCATTTTGGATCTTAAAGTGTTCACAGACATTTCCTCTAGTATTAGCTAACTAAACATCTACTTCTAGTAGCTATAAGAAGTCCTTAATGCTGGATTCAAACTTGATGAAATTAGGTTAAAATTATTTAGCAATCTTTTGTCTTCATATCCTTCTGGGAGTTTCAATCTGGCATCGGGTTTAGTTTTTAAAATTTGAGTCCTGCCACCTTTTTCACTTTCTTACGAAACATTCCGAACAATTTTTTTCAGCTGGTTTTCTCACCGAAATATGCATGTTTTTCATAACAAGTGCCAATAGTTTTTTAAACTTGTTAGGGTCAGTGTAACCCCTTGCTGTGGCACTTCACAGGCTTTTCTTAATAATAGGATTTATTTTATTTTATTAATTTATTTTCTGTTTAAAACTATCTGCGTTGCTATTAAGTTGTTCGGTATGTGGAAGATTATTACAAAGACGTGGAGCATACAAGTAAAGCTGCCATTCAGATACAAGGTAACGGTTTAATGAAATAATAATGTTTTTCCTCTTTGCGATCTGGCAAAGCGAATTTTTTTTTGAAAATGTATAGTGGGGTTGTGGATAGTAATTTTGTATAGATAATGAAGTACACAGATCTTAGGAAAGCTATCGAACGAGTGAGAGTCTTGAGAATGCTTGCTAAATCCATACACGTATCCAATAATGTTGTTGAATACAACGTTAAGTCTTGTTTTGCTGGTAGAATCGCAGCTTGAAAAAAGCTCACATCCAAAAATTGGACCAGGAATTAGATATGTCTTAGCGAGTAGATTTCTTATTCGTAAAAGGGTGAAATATTGTGATGACCAATATTGTTTCCACATTAACTATAGTCTCAAGTGTTCTTTTATGAATTATCATGCACTTTGACTTATTTGGATTAAGAAAAAGTCGATTTGCTGTTACCCAGAGAAAAATCTTTTGTAAATCATCGTTTAGCTTAGCTATATTTTCGGCAACGGTTTGCATTGGACTACTTAGATATAATGGGACATCATCTGCATACATGTGAATTTTGCAACGTGAAAGCTGTTTTGGTAGATCATTTATATAATTTGAAAATGTAAGGGTCCAAGTATTTATCCTTGAGGTGCTCCTCTAATAAGTCTTAAAGAATTAGACCACGTATTATTCACATTAACGGATTGCCAACGATTTGTTCAGTAAGAAGAAAGAGATCTCGTTGAGGCATCGGAAAACTTAAAAAAGTGCATAAGTTTCATGCACAGAAGTGCTATGGTCAACCGTATCAAAGGCACGCTAATGGTCAAAAAGGACTAAAAAATTTTAATTACCATTCTCTAGTTCACTGCGTATGTTTTCGGAGACATCCAGTAAAGCAGATTTACAACTGTGATTTGAACGAAACCCTCTTTGATAAACAAGCTCATTTTCAGGTGCAAAAGTTTTCCTAGCACCTTTGATAGATAACATAAAATAGCTACGGACCTGAACTCTGTATTTCGGAAGTGTAACTATTCTTGCATGTTTACATTTAAATGGAAAAGTACTGGAAATAGTATAGTATTAAATAAGTACGTCACATAAGCCAAGACTAATGGCAGCAATATTTTTTATAAATTTGGGATGCATATTATTACAGCCCACTGCGTTAGATTTTAACAACGATAAACATGAAATGAAAATTCAAAATTGTGAACATTCTTTGAGGCAATACTTGTATTGAAGCATGAGAAGTTGTAAGATTTTATTGATTGGTATCACAGGTATATTAGTAAATGAGTTATTTAGTGCATCCGCAATGACTTGACAGTTATTTAACTTTTAATAAGCTGATTGCGTTAAAAGTCTGTATCGGATTTTTAAGTTTTTAAAAATATGACTATAAGCTAATCAGACTAATCTGAAACAAACTTAAAGCTACTTATACATTCCTCTCTCTCATACCGCATCTAAAAGTTAGATTAAAATTCCTATTGCAATAAGTACAAAATATTAGGAAATGGTTGGATTAGGTCAGGCTTGTCTTGTGCTGTCTAAAAAAAATTGGTTTTCTACGCTTGAAAAATTTGTCATAACCCACATTTATAATGAATATTATCCTACTCTAAATAAGGACGACAGATATTTCTCGGCTTGACGTAATAAATAGCTGAATAATGGACAAGTTAAATATGTTGTTAAGAGTATAATATTCGCTAATATTTGTAATAATTTCTATGCATAACAGTTCCATTACCTTAAAACTCTTTACATACTTATATAACATGAATATTAATAAAAACAAAGTGATCGTTAATTGTAGTAAGTGACTTTTAGTTAGTACGAATATATTGTATGATTATTTATGTATGTTAATACTTTTAAAGCAAAAATTTTGAAATACATACCAATTGCGTTTGCTAAATTTATATTTTTGTATTTACAAAACAAAAAAAAAACAGAAAATTTACATACAGTTTCGGTTTGCGAATTATCCTTTACTAAATTATTGATGTATTTTTGTAATAGTTTAAAATAATATTATGCTCAATTATGTGTTCAGAGTGTTCAAGTTTTCTTTTACAAAGTATCGCCCAAAAACAACTTTCCACTCATCATCTTGTCTTTTTCTTTGTGTACATTTTTTATTTGTTTTTTTTTTTTTTTAAATAAATGAAATTACCTTAAATAAACTCCCACAGCTTATCCTACGAGAAGCGGCTGGTGACGAGTTTAAGAAACGTGTATGTTCTGGATCCAAACTCAAATAGTTTGGATTTATGCCCGAATGACGACGATCCTTTTCCTTGTCGAACTCACGAACTGTTAAGCTGGCCGCATGACTGGAATGTCGTCGAATCTCTGTGGGTACTCGCACCGACAATAGACTGTTACAGGCATCTGCTTGTAAGGGCCTTATTGCATCTCCTCTCAGGGGGGTGGGTGGTCTAACGACAACACTTATCTGTGGATGATGAGGAGTTACATCATCAAAAGATTCTTTTTTAACCGAGTCATCAAAAGTAATGCGCTTTACATCTTGTCCATTTCCCGACTTCTTCGGTGATGTCTGTATATTGCCGTTGTCGTTTGAGGCTGCGGTCTTCAAGCAGGATGTATTTGTTGTCTCAATTACTTCTATCCTAATGGCTGTAGCTGTTGACAAATCATCTTCCGATTGATGGCCGCTGGTGGTAGTTGTTGTTGAGGTCATCATTGTTGTTGCTCTTAATTCACCATCCAATGATAGCTGCTGTTGAGATACAAGTTTCGAAGTTGTTTCTTTGGTTTTTTTAATGGAATTACGTTTTTTGGGACGCTTTATTTTGATTTGAGTTAAAGAAAAAAGCAAATAATAATGTTACCATAGCCAAGAAACAAACTCTCATATTTAAGAATGCAACATGATATTGAATTTGTGTATTATATGATCAAGTTTAACTTACCTTAAAACTCTGCCGAGCTATATCATTACCTTCCACGAATTGTGCTAAGGAACAAAAACGCGGTGGTTCCCGTATTTTTTGATCATCACAACGGTTATCTATTTCAAATACAATATTTTCAAAACCAAATTGTTGAGGATTGTCATCGCTATCCATGTGTACTAAACGGGGCTTTTGTGTGGGTGATGAGTTACGTCTTCGTGATGATGTAGTTAATATATTTTTAGCTCTAGCTGGTTTTGGTGGCGGTTTGGCATTAACTATATGTTCTGAGCAGAGTATGGTTGTATCCTCGGTAAGACTGTTATCTTGTAAAGCACAAGTTATATCATGACCCAAGACGGAACTTATATCATCCATGAGACTCTCACCAGGTATATTTTCCGTTCCATCACTTGTTTCGGGAGAATCAATGTGACAAAAATCAGCAGAATCCAAGTTCTAGGAATCCAAGGAAATAGGTTAATAAATATATTATCAAATAAAGATATTGTGCAGCTCTTGTAGGACTTAACCACAGATGTTAATAATGTGTGAGCGTTAGTGTTTACAAAAAAATTCTAAGTGCTATTGGAAAATGATAACTGCTGATCAGCAGGACGATTACAAAATATCTCTCAAGAATAAAGTGGATAACGAATTTTGCATCTGGCTGATATGCGCACATCATAACACTGTATTACTCAATAGTCATACAAGAAAGTAAGCACAATGATAGAATAAACTATAAAACTACTTTGTAGTCTAAGTATTGAATATCGTCTCCTTGTTGGAAACATTTATAATATAATATTCACGTTGCAATTTCAACAAAAAGTTCAGAGTTTTACCTAAAGCCAGCTTTATGAAAATAACCTCTTTTTTTAAATTAGAAAATAGTTAAGAACACAAACCTGTAAAAAGTCTCCCAGCTGCAAAGCCGGTGTTGACTGTTCGTGTTTGTCGAATATTTCCGAAGCAACACTACATTCTTCATTGCTTATAGCCGACAAAACATCACTAGCTTCTCCCGGCAACTCTTCTGAACAAGTACAATCATCCTAAAATGATAGATATGAATTTGTATTAATATTTGAGTATGAGGCAATAAACTGGGAAACATACAGTATTCCCATCAGTATCGATTATGGTTATATTATCACTTGTATACACATTATTAGGATTGTTAGGGTTTGCATTATTTCTGGGTACCTGTAGTTGACAAGTGTGTACCAATTGTTCTCTTTCATCAGCAAAATGTTTTTCTCCCTCTTCGAATGACTCCATTTGCTTATTTAGTTCTTTGCTCATATAATAGTTGCGTTCAAATACTTCTATTGGCCGAAAATCCGACAATGGATCAATCATATGTTCATTAGTTAAGATGGGTACTTTAAGAAAATTTATTTCCGTAGGAGTAGAGGTTGTCTCGCTGCCAGGCGATAAGCGATTACCAGCATCGTCTATATTTGCACCTCCACTCAATGACATACGATGAATTTTATATGTTGATTCACCGTTAGCATTTTCTTCTTGTTCTTGTATGACTTCCGGTACCCCAGAACTACGTCGACTATCAGCGAATTGTCTTGGCACAGGTAAATTAATCGAACTAAAAAAATCATCCATTGACTCACGTCGCGTGTCGGGTAAAGGAGATATACATGTTAAACGTGAGGTTTCCATCGTTGGCGATATTATGTTAATGGGTGGTATTATAGGCAAGGGTGAAGTACACGGTGTGGAATCGCTAGATGTATTATTGGGAATCTTCAATGCTTCAAAAGGGGTAACAGAAAGTCGGCGCTGGTAGCGTTTAGGACGACCAGGTTCGGAATGTTCTACAACATTGTACATAGCTCGTTTAACGCTATTAGCACGACTTTGTAAAGCCTCTCTTTCGTTGCCTCGAAGTGAACGGCTATTACGTCGCTCAACATTTAGCTGATCTTTTTCATTTTTCTCAATTGATATGTTTGTATTTCTGCTGGGGAGATTTTAGAAATCAAAGTCTTAATAAAACTTTTTTTTTAAATAAATTCCAACTTACAATAGTGATGTGGTAGAGGGCGATGGGACTGGTGAACTTGGGGCAGACTTCGCTATAATATTACTTATTGTAGTGAATAAATCATCTCCATTGTGAGACCCATTCTCTTCCTCTTTCAAGGCATCTAAAAGCATGGTCAGTTTTTGTCTCAAAATGTCACATTTGACTGTCAATTGATCATCTTCTTTACGATTTTCGCACAAACGCTCCAGTAAATGGTCGATGGTTTCACAAAGGGTTGACGTGTTTGACATTAGTATTGCCAGATCATCGGTTTCTACAATTGATCTAAGGTTCTCGTTCGCTGCTGTAACCATGCCAGTCAATAGAGCTTCCTGCTCGGAGGACAAAGACATCTTGGGGAGTTTGGGTTGAACAGCTATGGCTTTTTCGAAAACCATAATACTCCAGCGATCCAACATTTTAGTGCTGGCTGTTTCATAGCGTTCCAAAATCTGAGGCAAATGAGCATCATCATCGCAAGAGGAACCCCAACCAAGGACACGGGCTAAATCGTTCCCAGTACCCAGCGGTAATACAGCCACTTGACATTGTTTCTGAAATCGATAAATATAAATTTTTTAATATAAATTTTTATACATTTTGATTTTTTTTTTTTACATACGTGCATACTAAAACGATCAATTTCACTTAAAACCCATCCTACCGAACCATCTCCGGAACACACCAATATCCGGAACATTTCAAAGTGACGAAAAAGTCTTAGTCCTAAACCAGGACCTGTTGATATTAAATCGAACACCTGAGCCGGATTTAAAAGTTGTTTAAATCTGCGCAAAAACTTTACACCCTGATTGTCTCCCGACTTAGAATTGACAAACACAAGTAGTGGAGAAAAATTGCCCTTTGGGCTGGCAACGTCCCAAGAGTCATCGTTTCCTATTGAGTGTACACAAGTAGGAGGAACCACTGACAGTTTAGCTGGTCCGATTGGGCAGGCTATAGCCATATTTGGTCTACAAGCCACATGTACAGTAGAACGACACCATAAACATCGCCAATCTTGTAAACGTAATACTGAACCGCATGTCTTCTTACATACCGCACAATTAGCAGATACTGGCAAGTTTCCCTCCATCCATTGATGTGGCATAACAATACTTCCCTCACGATCTTCAATAATATCTTTACCAACTGTAGCCAATGTGGTCCACTTACAATTCGCAATAGCTTTGGCGGCACAACGTTTGTGTACTTTACATTTACACACTTCACATGAGAGACCATGAGACGTAACTCCTGATAGTGCATCGCGACAAACATTACAGTAAGTTGGCCGTGCATGTGAGGTAGCGTACCAGTGATGATGATTGGCGAATATATCATGTTGTTCAATGAAGAAACTATCACCCCTTGACCTTGGTGGTATCGAGGCGGATTTAAGTGAACCTAGCCACTCTTCCATTTCTCGTCTAGATTCTGCACACAGTACTAATGAGCGAGTAGGTGTTATTACCTAGAAATAAAAATTAGTTTCAATGAATTTTTAAGTCAGCTCATTGTAAAATTGCTTTTGTTTAATTTTACATGGATTCATAATAAATTGGCTGTATCGGAACATATAAAGTAAATACAATAACAAACTTGTATATTTCTCACCTCATATTGTGGTTGGTATTCAAAAAATGCCATTAAAAACCTTCTGTCATTCTGTTATTTAATTTCCTGTTCTTTAAATTCTATTATCCACCTTTTTTGACCCAATTGGTTTGCACTATCTATGTATATTAACTTTAGCCATTACGGACAGATGCAAATAAAATGAGCAGCATTACATTACCATCTCATTTATAACGGGTGATTTTTTTGAGGTTAGGATTTTCATGCATTAGTATTTGACAGATCACGTGGGATTTCAGACATGGTGTCAAAGAGAAAGATGCTCAGTATGCTTTGACATTTCATCATGAATAGACTTACTAACGAGCAACGCTTGCAAATCAATGAATTTTATTACCAAAATCAGTGTTCGGTTCGAAATGTGTTTCGCGCTTTACGTCCGATTTATGGTCTACATAATCGACCAAGTGAGCAAACAATTAATGCGATTGTGACCAAGTTTCGCACTCAGTTTACTTTATTGGACATTAAACCAACCACACGAATGCGTACAGTGCGTACAGAAGAGAATATTGCGTCTGTTTCTGAGAGTGTTACTGAAGACCGTGAAATGTCGATTCGTCGCCGTTCGCAGCAATTGGGTTTGTGTTATTCGACCACATGGAAGATTTTACGCAAAGATCTTGGTGTAAAACCGTATAAAATACAGCTCGTGCAAGAACTGAAGCCGAACGATCTGCCACAACGTCTAATTTTCAGTGAATGGGCCCTAGAAAAGTTGGCAGAAAATCCGCTTTTTTTATCGACAAATTTTGTTCAGCGATGAGGCTCATTTCTGGTTGAATGGCTTCGTAAATAAGCAAAATTGCCGTATTTGGAGTGAAGAGCAACCAGAAGCCGTTCAAGAACTGCCCATGCATCCCGAAAAATGCACTGTTTGGTGTGGTTTGTACGCTGGTGGAATCATTGGACCGTATTTTTTCAAAGATGCTGTTGGACGCAACGTTACGGTGAATGGCGATCGCTATCGTTCGATGCTAACAAACTTTTTGTTGCCAAAAATGGAAGAACTGAACTTGGTTGACATGTGGTTTCAACAAGATGGCGCTACATGCCACACAGCTCGCGATTCTATGGCCATTTTGAGGGAAAACTTCGGAGAACAATTCATCTCAAGAAATGGACCGGTAAGTTGGCCACCAAGATCATGCGATTTGACGCCTTTAGACTATTTTTTGTGGGGCTACGTCAAGTCTAAAGTCTACAGAAATAAGCCAGCAACTATTCCAGCTTTGGAAGACAACATTTCCGAAGAAATTCGGGCTATTCCGGCCGAAATGCTCGAAAAAGTTGCCCAAAATTGGACTTTCCGAATGGACCACCTAAGACGCAGCCGCGGTCAACATTTAAATGAAATTATCTTCAAAAAGTAAATGTCATGGACCAATCTAACGTTTCAAATAAAGAACCGATGAGATTTTGCAAATTTTATGCGTTTTTTTTTTTTTAAAAGTTATCAAGCTCTTAAAAAATCACCCGTTACTAGCATATACTAGCACATCATTGTAATACAACTATAATCAAATTGTATGCTGTCAAAAATATGACATAGACTACTATTAATTACACTGTGGAACATTTTCGGGGTCATTATCTGGCAGGTGAGAAATTCCAAGTCAGGGTGAAAGTATTAGGGCAGTATAGTAAAACCTCCAAAGAAGTGTTAGTTTGGTTAGGAATAGAAAAAGTACACCAGCACAACTATACATATTTATCATACGCTCCATAGTTGTGCTGATGTTTTTTTTTTTCTATTCCTAAAGATAGTATGCAAACAAACATCAAGATAAGAGGAAAATATAAAAGTTCATACAAATAAGTTTGGTCTGAGAACGTCAAGTCCTTTGGTGGTTTTACTGTACTTACCTGACTTTCACCCTGACTTAGAATTTCTCATCCCCCCAGGGTCGAGCCAGTAAACCCATGGGTCGGGGCGTCTGACAGAATGGGTCGCCATTTAAAAAGAAATTAAATAAATCGAATTAATATGTAAAAAATATTGGTAAATGATGATGAAATATTAAAACAAAATATTTCCTTTTTTGCCCGTTAATTAAATGAAATTCATATTTATCACATACTAGGCTTTGCATTTTACAATAATGTTTTTTTTTTTTTTTGAATTCAAAGAATGATAACTAAACAAACAACGACTGTGACGTATGGAAGCTAGTTTTTCAAAGCAACGAAATTCATATGTGTGTATGACATATTAGGCTTTGCATATTACAATATTTGAAATTTTTTTGCAATTCAAACAATTATAACTAAAACATCGAAATTCATATTTGTAACATAGCAGGCTGGTGCATTTAAAAATTATTGGGAATTTTTTGTTTATTTGAAATAATAAGAACTAAACTATTGACGTAGTGTAGTGGGCGCTAGAGTTATTCATATATTAAATTTATGAAGAAAAAAAACTAATTTTCTGTTCTAATTTGTTGGTCTGTAAATGTTAGTTGGCCTGAGGTTTATTTAAAATTTATTTAAATATTATTGCAACACAACCTACAAGTATCAAAGTATTAAACTCTTAAATTAATACCTACACTGGCTCAATAAATTATTAAACTTAGAATTATGATGGAAAATGTTGTTATTTTTTATGTTCTGTTCTTGCCCTTTGAGAAAACAAAACAATTAAATAAATATTTTGTTTTGTTTACAAAAATATTAACAAGAATTTTTCTTAGTGCAAAATAAAGCGCCAAAAAAGTAGTCGGACAGATGGTAACTCTTTTGTTTATTGCAAAACTGACTTGGGTATATCCCGTTATTTTAAGCTGCTGGCAATTGTCAACTTCACTGAAAGCTGCATAATCAAAAAAAAGTTTAAAGAAGATCGTTTCTACGTTATTCCAAATTAACGTTTTTGAAAATGTCAAAACCCAAGTTATACACATCTGAAGAAATCAGAAAAATAATTGTCTAAAACTTTGAAGAAGGGAAAACAGTCCGAGAGATAGGAGACATAGTCGGAAGACCGAAATCAACAGTCCATGATGTTATTACAAGGTATAAAGAAACAAAATCTGTAAAAAAAAAAAATAAGCCAGAATCTGGAAGACCCAAATTGTTTACAAGCGCGGACGAACGATGGATTGCTCAACAGGTTGAAAAACCCCAAAGTGAGTGCTCCAAAATTGGCTAGTGAAATTTCTCAACGCATAAATAAAGAACTGTAACCCAGAAACAGTAAGACTGGTGCTGCGTAATAATGATTTTAATTTAAGGGTCACTCGTAAGAAACCATATATTAATAGTGCTAATAGAACTAAACGCATAAATTTTGTCAAAAAGTATAAAAGTATGGATATTTCATACTGGAATAAAGTCTTATTTACGGACGAGAGTAAATTTAATTTATTCAGATCAGACGGACAGTCCTATGTATGGAGAAAGCCAAACGAAGAACTTAAAGAAAAAAACCTGAAAGCCACTGTGAAGCATGGCGCGGTTCCGTGATGGTTTGGGGTTGCATGTCAGCGTCTGGAGTAGGTGAGCTGTGCTTAATAGATGGCATTATGGACCAATCCAAATATTTGTCGATATTAAAACAAAATTTTGTTCCGAGTGTCGAAAAGTTAGGCATCAAAGAAACTTTTCAGTTCTACCAGGATAACGATCCCAAACATAAGGCACATTCGCATGTGGCTCCTGTATAATTGTCCACATGTGCTCGAAACCCCAGCACAGTCTCTGGACATTATTGTTATCGAACATTTATGGGCACATTTAGAAAACCACTAAAAAAAATACACGATTTCCAATAAAAAAGACCTCGAAAAGGCAATAAAGGACGAATGGTCGAAAATTGATCCTTCTGTTTGCAGAAACTTAGTAGAATCAATGCCGAGACGATTAGAAGCAGTTATCAAAGCCAAAGGGCTTCCTACTAAGTATTAAGTATTATTTTTCACAGTTTAAGGGAAATGTAATTAAAGTGTCCGACTACTTTTTTGTTGTAAATTCTTGTAATATAAATGAATTTTGTTATATTTTTTTGTTTATAAATGAAATAAAAAAAATTTTTTGGTTGATTATGAAAATTCTGTATTGCGCTGTTTATTTCTATAAAACAAAAAGGGTTTGAAACCCCATTTAATATACACAATATTAAAGTAATAAAAATTGTAATGTTTGTCCGACTACTTTATTGAGCCACTGTATACAGTAAGTAGTGGTTAATAGTTTTAAAAATTAAAGTTCAGTGTTTTAAATATTCAATCGAAGTTACAGCTGTAAAAAGAATAGGTATGCATGGATGCATGAATATAAAATTTATTTAATACAAGCATCTTAACTTTCGTTTTTCTACACTATGTTTTATTTTTAACCCAATCATTAATAATGCCTCCAAAAAAACTAAGTGGCTACCAAGGTAGAAAAAGGAAAGCAAATCAGGAAAAGCAAATAGAAAAATGTCAGAGCATTTCTTGTTTTATAAAAATTTCAAATGTTGATCGTCAAAGTGAAGACTTAGAATCGGAAAATGAGCTCCACCATATTGAGACAGAGTCTACCTGCACAAGTTTAGATCTGATAAGTTCATCCAAATCATTGGACGTTGATGAATACTGTTTCAACCTAAATTCTAATCTCGAATCAGAACATAATTTGCCTGAAATTGATGACTCATTTGATATAAATTCCGAAGATAACTCTTTAGATGATGTTTCAAGTACCCAAGACTATTTGTCCGATATTGAAAATTGGCCGCAAAATATTAGCCCAAACATCGATTTACTTGTAAGACGTAGACCAGAGCAAATAATTAATTTTACTTTTCCATTGATTGTTCAAGAAAATGAAGGAAGAAGTCGGAAGTTTTGTTCTACAAACCATTATCGAACACTTCCTAACGGTGAAAAGATTAAACGAAATTGGTTGGTTTATTCAAAATCTAATGATGCTGTTTTCTGTTTTCCATGCAGGCTTTTTTCTAAGAAAGAGGTTGCCCTAATTGTTGATGGATTCAATGATTGGAAAAATGTGTCAGCCAGATTAAAAGAGCATGAAAAACAATTCAACACTTAAAATGTATCTCAGCATGGAATGACTTGTTCAGACGATTGAATGAAGGAAAAACAATCGATTCAGTAAATAAAAAACTCACGAAATGTATTGCAGAGGTTATTTGAGATTATTAAGTTACACGGGTCACAGAACCTTGCTTTGAGAGGAACTTCCGATAAGTTATATGAAGATAACAATGGAAATATCTTAAAAAGTGTGGAGCTTATAGCTAAATTCGAACCAATCTTGAAAGAACACGTACGTCAAATAAAAAATAAAGAATTACACGTACATTATTTGGGCAAACGAATTCAAAATGAGATGATTTCATTGTTAAATTCTGCAGTCAAAGAGAAAATTACAAAATTAATAAAACTAAATAAATATTATTCAATAATCTTTGATTGTACTCCAGAAGTTTCCCATACTGAGCAAATGTCATTAATTGTCCGAGTGGTCTGTCCAAGTAGTGATGAGCATTTCTTAAGCTTTATTGAAATTGATAATAGCTCTGGAGGTGGAATTACAGAAAAGATTATAGAAGTATTAGAGTCGCATAACTTGTCAGTGGCCGATATGAGAGGTCAAAGTTATGATAACGGCTCCAATATGCGCGGACGACATAGTGGTGTCCAAAGTAGAATTCTTAAAATAAACCCAAGAGCCTTTTTTGTTCCTTGCAGTGCACATACACTAAATTTAGTGGTAAATGATTCTGCGAGCTGTTGTGTTGTCAGCATTTGTATGTTTTTTCTCATCGTCAACTCAACGCTGGGATTTATTAAAAAAAAACATATCACTGGTCTTACTTTGAAAGTACTAAGTGATACTAGATGGGCCAGTCGAGTTGATGCTTTGAAGCCCCTACGATATAACCTTAAAGAAGTTATTGCTGCTCTGTATGACTGCATGAATGAGGATGAGCAACCTAATATTACCACAGTCACAGCAGCGAGAAACAAGTCAGCGGCCACAGCTATATTGCAAAAAATTGAAAAATAAAAATTTATCTGCTTCTTAATTGTATAGTATGATATTTTATTTGAAATAAATGTAACTAGCAAAGCATTTCAGACAGTTAGTTTAAACCTGAGCCAAGCAGTAACGTTGTTATCAAAGAGTATGGTGTTCCTTAAAGATTATAGAACAGATTCAAAATTTGCTTATGTTTTGGAGGAGGCTAAAATAATTGCAATTAATTTTGATGTACAATTTGAACGTGCATGAGTCCGCCGTCAAAGAAGACAATTTGATTATGAACAACGTGATGAAGTGTTCGATGATCCTATGCAGAACTTTAAAGTAAATTTCTTTAGCAATATCTTCGACAACGCGATACAATAACTACGTGATCGCTTTCAACTAATTCAGGAACATAACAATTACTGTATAACTTTGCCAATATCACTAATATAACGGATGATGACATACGGAAATATTGTATAGATTTAGAACGTCTCATAACTGACGGTGATCTGAAGGATATTTCCGACTTGGATTTGTTTGACGAATTAAAATACCTCAAAAATCATCTTTCCACAGATTGCTATGATACTCCTGAAATTATAAACTATTTGCTAGTTAATAAGTTAAGAACCGCTTTGCCAAATATATATATTGTATTACGAATCATAATTACATTGCCAATAACTGTAGCAAGTTCAGAGAGAAGCTTTTCTAAGCTTAAATTAATAAAAACTTATTTGCGATCTTCAATGCTCCAAGATCGTCTTGATGGTTTAGCTACCCTTTCCATCGAACGTGATATTGTAAGTAAATTGGAACTGGATGATCTTATCAACAATTTTGCAGACATGAAAGCTCGGAGAAAAGTTTTTACGTAAGTAAAAATAAAATTATTTATTAAAAAAAATAATTTTTTCCACCGACATAATACAGAGTGCATCATTTAGTCAGTGGTTAATAATTACCTTATTCCTTATATTGGTATAAAAAAATTTTATATATGTATTAAAGTGGTTGAAATTTGGTCAATTTGATCAATGAATATGACTGATCAAACAATCTGACATAATGTTTAACAGAATGAAAAAACAAAAATTTTTATGTTGCATTTAAGTTTTACAAATTAAAATAAAAATAAAACTGGGAGTTTAATATAAAAATATTTTTTAACAATTCATAATTTAGGTTAAACAAAATAAAATTTTTAGCTATTCTTTTTTCTGGTTACAAAATATGGGGCGCTATTTAGACCCTTGGCCTAGGGCGCCACAAATGCTCGGGCCGGCACTGATCCCCTCTTCGTCTCTAAATGGCTATTCCACTGTGTTATTACTGTTAAAACTACAAGTTGATACCACACTATAATAATACTGTGGTTATTATGTGGTGATTGAGGGTCAAAGGTAACACCACATTGTTTTAAATGATACAATGAATAATATTATGGATAATAAGCCCACGTACAATAGAAGATTTACGGTCAGCGCTAGATGAAACCGATGCACAGAGGAACAGTAAATTAATTTGTAAAGCATAAAGGATGTTCTACTATATGTGTTATTTGTATAGCAGATGCACCCCTACTTACATAAATAACAAATCATATAAAGTCGCTAGGTTCTTGCTTTCATTAAAGCTATGGAAGTATGCTTCATAATAAAAAAATAAATAAATATGAAAATCTAAGTACAATTTAAAGCAGAAAAAAATATACACACGGCCACAAATGTTTGGATAAAAATTAAAATTTCCAATTATTTAATAGTTTGTGAAGTAGCCTTTCTTTTGTATAACTTCTATCAATATTCCTGTCATTGGATGAAAAATGATTCAGTGACAAAAAAAAAAAAAATAATCTTTATTGTACATCTTGTGCTGCGAAAGGTAATATTAAATGAGACCTACATATTTAAAAATTCATCGAACCCAATTTATTTCTTCTCATTTCGGATTGTTTCGATTTATCTAGGTGATCGTGACTGTAACTGAAATAGTTGATTTAATTAAAAACGGTTGATGTACCCCCGAATAAATAAATATTTGATGTAGTATCTGATAATTTTACATACTGAGTTTGTGCTGATGTTTTTAACTACGAATACTTTTTGTCCTAAACGTACCTTTTGCTATGCTGAACTGAGCTGAGTCTATTAGCTAAAAGGATTGTGAGCCTATTTAGCCATGTTCGTCCCTCCGTCTGTTTTTCTTTGTGTCCATTGTAAACCTTGTAATCAAACCATTTTTTTTTCTTTATTTAAGCACGTTATAATTCTAAGTAGTGCCTAACTAATACTACAAATAGTCTCTACAGCAATGGTTCCCAAATGGTGGTTCGCGGACACTCAGGGGTCTGTGGAGGCCTTCCAGGGGATCCGCGAACTGCTCTGACAAAATTAACTTGTTAGGGCCTTTTTATGTTAAACCATCGATATATTTTAATTTTTATTTAGTATTCCTGAAATGGGATAAATCCATTTATTTTTAAATGTTTTGTTCCTTTTTGAATAAGTGTCTTTTTGAACTTTAAAAAAAGTTTCTGTTATTTTTATTTATTTTTGAATTATAAATGTTTTTTTTTATTTATTAATTTAAACAGATTTTTTTCTTTTATTTGCACTTTTTTTCGAAAAGTGCATTTTTTGATATATTCTGAATTAAAGGAAACCTTATCTTATACATCAATCGAAAGGTCTCAAAGTCGAGCCCTTGTAAATCACAAAGAATTGCAGCCATTGGCTTCGTTCAGGTCATAGTGTGAGAATATTTCTTTATTGTTCCCCTTTTTTTAATATTTTCACCTTATGACTTCAAAGAGAATAATAATCAAAATGTTTTGCATTTTATGCACACAGCACTTTGAGACCTTTCGATTGATGTATAAGATAAGGTTTCCTTAAATTTAGAATGTATAAAAAAATTCACTTATCGAAAAAAGTGCGAATAAAATGCGTAATTTTTTGTCAGAAAAGAAAACGGCATTAGTTTTCAGCACTTTGAGACCTTTCGAATGATGTATAAGATAAGGTTTCCTTAAATTTAGAATGTATAAAAAAATTCACTTATCGAAAAAAGTGCAAATAAAATGCGTAATTTTTTGTCAGAAAAGAAAACGGCATTAGTTTTCAAGTTTAGCTTTTTTTCATTATTTTCACATTTGTTTTATTAATTTTTTAAAATAAAAATATTTGGGGATCCGTGAGCTTGTAAAAATGTCTCAAGGGACCCGTGAAGCAAATTAAGGTGGGAACCTATGCTCTACAGTGACTAACTAGTAGTTTTTTTCAGTACTTATGACCCCACTGGTTTTAGTAACGTTCTATAAATCATTAATTTATTTTCAGTCAAACCGTATGTCGCAAATATAAATATATTTCAATGAATAAACAATAAACAAGCTTTTGTCGGCCATAGCACGATCACTATTTAAATTGGTGAGAACCGGTGCAAGTTCTGGCCCAGCTTCCGTACAAATAACCCTTATGCTATCGAATTTAACTGCCGCTACATACAGATTTCGCAAAGATATGGGTCAATTTTGGTTTATGTATGCATCTTACTATATCTATTAATCAAATCTCTAAAAATAAAGGCTGTACTCACATCTTCTGCTTCTCGATATTCGCCAATAAAAATAAAAAAAAAAAATTCATAGATTTTCCTTAAATTTGGTTTATATCTGTTTTTAGAAATATATATGGTGATGATCGGTCCATAAGTTGACATATATCTGCAGGTTACAGAACAATAACAACGCCACCCAAATTTGGTTTAAGCTTATTTGCTGCATTCAATTACACAAAGCAACATGAAAAAATCTAACCATATCCGGACACCACTACGTGATAAAAGATTAAAAAAAAGACCCGTGTCTCCCAGTTTTGCCTCAAGTCATGCACTTTTTTTTATGCCGTCTGAGGCAAAGTTGTAGCTCTTGTCATAAAGCTCTTGTCGCAAACAATAATTGTGATCATATAAAGTCAAAAAACTTCATCTTCAAGATCAAAATCGCAAAAAACTTTTAGGTCCATAGGTAGCAAACCGTTTAAAATTCAAGAAAACAATCAACCACAAAAATGTACCTAAGATCTCAATAAACAACTCACGCCATCACGCACCGACCGCGGCAGCACAGGCAAAGCAGTAAGCTCAGCACACGCATCAAGGGACGCAGCAAACAATATAAAAGCGATACGACGCTCACATCGAGGCTCAGCGGTGGAAGTTATAGAGAAAGTGCTACAGCATAATTCTCACACAACATTGGCAACTGACAATTTTAATATGCAATGTGAAAAAATTGATTTATTTTGCTACGTTTGCGGTCATCATATCAGAAAAAGTTCCACAAGAATTCAAAAGGAAAAGAATGTCGCCAATGTTATAACAATCTCATGGCATGGTTGAGTGGAGGCAAAGATAGTATGAAGTATTGTAAACCGGTAAACTGGATTAATCGCATAGGTGAGCACGATGCAACCAGTTGCTATGCATGCGTAAATTACACATGTCATCTAAATCGACATGCTGAGAAGAACAAAATTTATAAAGCAACTGTAACAGCCGCACTACCAGTGCTTGCACCTGAAAATTTTGTATCACCAAGGCCGCTAACTCCAGATCGTAGGACAGAATTCATAGGAATGAGTAGAACAAGTGGTGTTACTTATGAAGATCCATTTGATACCGATTATGAGCCCCAACAGGGAAGAGATGGACCACAACTAATAACACAAATGGATATGGATTTCATTGTGGCCATATTGGGACTATCGCAGCGACTTGCCATATTTTTGACAGCGTTTTTAAAGCAAAGAAAACTCACACATGCTAACGATAACTCTACGGCGTACCGCAAACGACAAGCTGAATTTCAGAGCATCTACACTCTAACTGATGACAATTCGTTCGCTTACTGCAACGATATAAATGTTTTGGTGGTAAAAATGGGAATGGAGATTATTTATTGATGGTCCTGTTTCAAGCTTGAAAGCAGTGTTGTTGCATGTGTCGAGCCGAAAACCTTCCATTCCGCTAGAAATAGATATTAACATGAAAGAAAGCTATGAAACATTGAAAGATATAATGAAAAAATCAAATACTACGAAATGGAAGATTTGCAGTGATTTGAAGGTCATCAACATTTTGCAAGGTATCATCGATAAAGGCGGCTTTCCAAAATTTTTTTTTTTTTTTTGTAATTGGGATTCGCGCTCACCTCTGAATCAAACAACATAGACTGAAGAATGCACCTTTAATTGACAATACTCGAGATATCTTGCTGTCACCGCTCCACATAAAATTGGGAATTATCAAAATTGTCCAAACGCATTCGACTATTTGAAAAGCGTTTTCCCAAAGAGCAGCGATGATAAAATTAAAAAGGTATCGTAGTAAATATAAAATGAATTTTTTCACCTCATTGTACTATTCACACTTTGTTAATGTTTTCTTTTCTGTCTTTATTTTTCGTCTTCATTTAAACAGGCATACTTTATGGCCCTGACATTAGAAAGCTATTCAAGAGCAACTTTAATTCATCGCTTGATGAAAATAATTCAATGGCATGGATTTACCTTCAGCGTGTATGCACCAGAGTCTTGGGAAGGGATCGAGACGCGGAACCTGAAGCCAAAGAATGGGTGAAAGAAATGCTCTATTATTTTGAGAAAATCAGCACATCGATGACATTAAAGCTGCATTTTCTTCATTTTAATTTTGACGATTTTATCAAACAACTCCCTGCCGAATCCGATGAGCAAGGAGAACGGTCTCACCAAACCACAATGCCCATGGAAAAACGGCACAAAGGCAAAAAGCTTCACGCATTGCTTGCAGAGGTAATATCAATTTTATTGATGCATTGTTTTGCATTCCTTTTTTGATTTCTTTTCTAATTCATTTCAGGTATATTGGTGGAGGGACAAGATCACGCTGTATGATGTTAATGAAGTATTTGAAGAAGAAAAATCTGATGATGGAGAGCAGTCTGGAAGCAACGTGCCTATGGACACCATAAGTTCTGAATCAGAGTCAGATTCGGACGACGATTTAGATCCACAACTTAAGAGAGTGCGATTTGCAATTCCAAGGCCATGAACATTATAAACATAATAAGAATATTTTTTTTTATTATTTTTGTAATGCGAGAGCGGATCAATCCGTGACTTTTAGAATGAAACACAGTTTTTTTTTGCAAAAAAAAAATTATTTTTCAACATAATATCCTTTCAGCTCAACACACTTAGTCCAACGTTTCTCCAATTTTTGTATCCCTTCTAAAAAATAGGATTTTTTGAGGTCCATAAAATAGGCATTTGTTTGATTAATAATTTCATCGTTGGAGCTAAATCTCTTTCTACCGAGCCATTTCTTTAGATTTGGAAATAGGAAATAGTCACTGGGGGCTAAGTGCGGAGAATATGGCAGATGAGGTACCAATTCTTAGCCCAATTCATGGAATTTTACCATTGAGACTGCACTCGTGTGCACCCGTGCATTATCTTGATGAAAAATAACTTTTTTCTTGGCCATATGGGGTCGTTTTTTTAATCGTCGTTAAATCAGTCCAATAAGCCATAATATACGCCGTTTATTGTTTTTCCCTTTGGCGGCATCAACAATCTCACGCATTTTTACTCTTCGATCGGCCAACACCATATCGTGGTTTTTTTTTCGACATTTTCGGGTGTATTGACCCCAATTGGCCGTCCAGAACGTTCAGCGTAATTTGTATTTTGCGACCACAACGAAAGTCAGTAAACCACTTTTTTATCATTGAAATCGATGGTGCAGAGTCCCCATAGAATTTATCAAGCTTTTCCTTGATTTGATTGATGGTTTTTTTTTCGCAAAAAATAATGTTTAGTGAGCACTCGAAATTCACTTTTTGCCATTTAAAAAAAACCACGAGGTTGTATGTTTTGAACAGCTGTTAAACGCAAAGTAAATGACGGAACTTGCTCAAAATTTTACTGTAGTCTATCAACAGGTGGTACTTGATGGGAGCAGTATGGCATTTCATATAACTACGAGGGAAGTTCGAAAAGTCACGGACTTATTGATCCGCCCATAGCATAGTACTCAATGTTGAAGTAAAGAAAAAACAAATGAAATTAAAAAATTTTCGGAAAATTTTTCACTTTTGCGGCTACCTATGCGCTACCTAAACGGTATTAAGAGTTATTCTTAGGAAGTTCATATGTTCCGAAAATTTGTTTATTGAGATCTTAGGTACATTTCTGTAGTTGATTGTTTCCTTGAATTTTGAACGGTTTGCTATCTATGGACCCGAACAGGGAAAAAAGTTTAAAAAAATCGAATTTTTTAAAGTTTTTTGAGATTTTAATCTTGAAGATGAAATTTTTTTGATTTTATATGTTCACAATTTTTGTTTTCAATGACAATAGCTACAACTTTGCCTAAGAGAGTAAATCAAAATTCCAAACGGTTTGCAAGATATGAGCCTGAGAAAATGATAACTTTTTTGCAAAAATGACACCGATGACCCAAATCTTTGGGGGCCCATAAAAAAAAGTGCATGACTTGGTGCAAAACTGGGAGACAAGGGTCTTTTTTTTTTTTTTTTGGTCTTTTATCACGGACTGGTGTCCGTATATGGTTATATTTCTATGACTTAAAAAATTACACACAGTGTAATGCACAGAGAAAAAAAAAAGATCAACCTAATTTTTTTAAAATGTAACAACTGAATTTTCAATTGTATTAACAGAAATTTTATAGCTACTAAATATTTTCCATTGTGATAAAATATTTACTGTCTAGACAATTGAACTGAAATTGCAATCAACCTAAAATCCGTTTATTAACTTAATCGAAATTCGGTTGGCAATAAATTTGGTAGCCGCTGCGAATCTGTTTTCGAAACTCAGGATATAGGGTATCGTACAGTTTTACCATACCGACTATATTTTTGTCACTTGTATTTATGATGTTTTTGACAGAAGGTATTGCAACAATTTTTTTATTCACAAAAAGCAGCATTTTGGGATTCCATTAGCTTTTTCAAAACAGTCGGGAATCATCACAAAATATGTATAGGATCAATTTAACGCCACTCTAATGTATATGCGTATTTGTCTTTAATTCTGAAAGAAGATATGATTTCATGGAAGCTCTAACTACACAGTTTGTTCACAAAATATTTGAAATTCTTATTTTAAACTAATTTTTAAATTATCTTTTTCAATTATTATTTTTCAAGTTCATTTTGAGGCATGTTGTCATCACTTGACCTTTTTAGCTTCTCAAGCACAATAGTTCAAGTACTCAAAGCTATCATCATTATCATTGTTTATGGTATAATCGTCAGCCAGCGCACAGTGGGTTGAATGATAGTCAAAATGAGAATTAATGCAGGGAATTATATTACAAATTATTATTATTGCATTGAAAACTACCATTTGGGGAAAAAATTAATTTTTTAAAATTTTTTTAAACCTGTCAATCACTTTTTTGTTTTTAGAAAAAATTACCTTGGTTCACAATTTTTGGTGTAACTTTGGATTCTACAGAGATAAATGAATTAATGAATGAAATTGCATACTAAAGTGTACTTAATGATCTACTAAAAAAAATAAATAAGCAAATATATATGTTTTTATATTATACTAAATTTAATATCAAGTATTTGAATTTTTATTTATTTTTTAATTTTTTTTTTATTAATTATGCTCCATATTAACAAAATATTCATTCTTTTAATCACTATTACACAATTTTTCATACTCATCATAATCATCATCACTTTTTTTGTCATCATCTTCATATTCATCATCATTAACCTCTTCTTCACTTGTGTGTTTGGCAAAATTATTAAATATAGTGCCATCTGTGGTATATGATGAATTTTCTTCTTATAACTCTTACTTTTGGCGCTAAGTAATGGATCTGAACTAAGTAGAAACCTATTGGATATGACTTCTCCCGACTGTATCTGCGTGCATAGTGTTCTCTATAATTTTTAAAAGCTTTGTTTCGAGCTTCTTGAGCTTCCTCAAATAGTTGGCCAATTGTCAATAATACATGTGATACTATTTCTGACCCGTGAATAAGGAATTTATGCAATGTGGGAGGCATATAAAACCACGGGTAGAGCTTAAAGAAAGGTCCCGCCGTATTGTGACTATAGCTTTTAAACTTTTCAACTTAAATCTCATGTCCACAGGATTCAACAATAAGTATCACATGCATTCGTTCCATCAATTCTTTGCCCACTTTTTTAATTTGTCCGGAAACAACGGCATTCTGGAAAAACCTCTGGCAGTGTTGCCATCGTTAGAGTTTCTAAAGCCTGGCTTCGGTTGATCAACGATCAGTAGTAGGACAACACTAAAGAGGACTTGGACAGTAGTTTTCATCATTTCTATTTGGGTTTTTACATTAGAGTGGACTGAAAATCAAAATATTAATACGTAACAGGGTTAAGACATTTCAAGTATGTTGAACTAAAAAAAAGTTATTCCACAATTTGTAATATTAAGATTTCCTGTTTTCTTAAATTTTTAGAATAAAGTAAAAGCAGTGATTTTTATTAAATACAATGCATTTGTATTTAGACGATGAATTTTTCGCAATGCGGAAACTTTTATTGCAATTTAAAGAGTTTGCTACAATTTGTCTTATCATTGTACTTTTTCACTTTCGTCCAACTCTTACATATATATAAGATCATTAAAATAATTTGTTGATATATTAAGTTACATATTTACAACACCAATTAGAAAAATCACAGTAACGAAAAGATAGAGAAAACATAAAAACAAAACAATGAACATGTGTGAGCTATTGCGTTTGCAGCATATTTTGATTTGCAACTGGAGATTTTTAAAAGAATCCATAAGCTGAAACCTCATAGTAATTTACTATGGAAACAGTTTTACCCTATCTCAGCCAATAACACTTTGAAACTATATTTATTTCAATATTACCCATTTTTGGGATAATATTAAAAAAAAATGTTAAAAATATTTTTACAACATTTTTCTAAAAAAAAAGTTTTCAAGAAGATAGTCCAATATCTGAAGTTGAAGCTTCCAGTTAAAAAATTTTTGATTTTAGAAGAAACAACCAAAAAAATATACTTCAAATTCATAGATTTTTGACAGCTGTTGGTGGTGAATTTTATCTGCTTTAATCGGGTACTAAAACTTATTACAATATATTAACTTCAACTTTTATATTAACCTTCACTTTTGACACATTTCACCCCAATGTGCAGCGGTGGTAGTCTATAGTATCATGCAATATTTAATAATTTAATTGTATTTAGCTTTTGTCATTTATAAATAATTGACAACATAAATGTCTCTTTGTATGGGTAGAAAAAGTTTCATAGTTTTCTTTTTGTTCTGAAAAAATTAGATTTGAATTGCAATAAATTTTCTTTCTAAGATGCGCAGTTTGAAGATATTTAAGGTATACAAACTACCAATAAATTTATACAAGATTCTTATTCCATGTCAAATGAAGCAAGCGGTTTCCCTCAATATCTCCAAATTTAACGAAAATTGGTTCGAATGTGTTGTAAACAATTATGTATATTGTGAGCAGTAATTTTCGTTTGCCGTCATATCCGAGTAAGTTTGATTAACTTTAACCAAATCCAAATTATGAAATATGTGTTGGTCAAATTTGGTCTGTGTGTGTTTAATAAATTGAACTGTGTACGATGATTTGAAGTCATAATTCCCGATATTCTCATATAAAAATGTAGATAAAAAAATAAATACATATATATTGCTAAAATTTAGTTTGTTTATATGTTGAAGTTAAGTACCCTCACTAAATGTGATCATGATCCGATAAATTTAATACATAGTCCCCATATAATAATTGCGTCCTATGAGAGCATATCTACGATTACTCCTATTTGAATATAAATATCTTGACGGTTTTTAATATGGCGGCTATGACTCGTTCATATTGAACTCTATCATCAGTCAATATAGTATATAAATTGTAATGAAACTAGCAAATTTAACAAGACATATTTTATAACGTGAAGGTTATGGTAATTTAATGATTTTTTTTTTCTAATTTGCAAGTCGTTATTTTTCATATTAATTCCATTGCACATTAATTTCACAATTGGTTGTTTTTAAAAGGAATTCGCTTAGATTATTTTTGTTTTTTTTTTTTGTGGTATGACTTTGATATTTTTGGTATGTTCGTTATGTCAATGCCTATGGCAATAAGTGTCATAAAAAGCTTATAAATACTAGCACAGCCCAGCCCCCGAAAATCGAGTGCAAATTCTAGGAAATTTTGTTTTTTCATTAAATATTCTTCTTTCAATATTTTTTAATCTATATAAGGGGCATAATTCCTAAACGGTCCCAAAAAAGGCAATGTTGTTCGATTTTGATAGAGTTTTGGTAAAATGTTGTTGTAATGCATAGCAGTCTCCGAAATATTGAAAGCTTTGATGAAATATTTTCAGAATTACAGGGTTGGAAAGTTTTGTGTTTCTAAAAAAATTATCTTTTCAATTTTTTAACATTTGTTTATTGAATTCATTAAAAAAAAAAAAAAAAAAAAGTGATTCTAAGGCAGGGACGTGCGGTGAAGTTTTCCACTGGGTGTTCACCACATTTTAAAATTTTAAAAATATGTCTACTCTCAGTTTTATCCAGGACCACGACGAGGACGCGATAGACAAGATCCCATTTTAATTTTTTTTTTGTTTTTTTTTTTTTAATTTTTTTTTTTTTCATTTTATTTTATATTTTTTTAATTTTGTCTTTTTTTATTTTTTTTTTTTGTCTTTATTTTTTTTTTGTTGTCTTTTTTACATTTTATTTTAAATAGGACTTTTTTTATTTATAAACCAGTTCAATTCGCCTTGATTTTTGAACAAAAACTTCAATGACATCATGATAAAAATCTTTTTTATTTTTAAGCTGTTTTAAAAATGACTTTTCAATGGATATTAAAGCTAGATCAGACAATCTTTGTTCTAGCATTTGGTTTCTAGAATATGTCTTTATTCTTTTAAGGGCTGAAAACGATCTCTCAACAGAGCTTGTGGAAACAGGGATCGTTAAAATTAACAAACTTAATTTATAAACTTCAGAAAAAGCCTCCTTTAAATCAAAATTATTTAAGTTATTTGGCATGTCAAACACTGCAATGTCATGGAAATGGGAATGTGAGTAAAACACCACCAATTCGTTTTTTAATTTAATGAAATCGAAAAAATTTTTATAATAGTTTTTTAAGCTTTCAAATGCTTCATTCGGAAATAACGTTTGGTAACTAGCATATTTTTCTACAAATTTTAAATTCTGTATAGATTGAAACCTAGTTTCCATTTGTTCAAATAACGTTTCAATTATATGATTGTAAGTTTTTTTGTATGTCAATTCGAAATTTTCAATATTTTCTCCACACTTTAAAGCTACACAAGCATTATTTTTTGACATAGAAAATGTATCATCAAACTTAGATTTTTTAGCTAATATTTGTTTCTTAGTTAATTCAATATGTTCCCAGCAATATTGAATATCTAAGTATTTTTTTTTGAAAAATAGCAAATAATACATCAGTGTACGAAAAAATGTCGTTAAAAGTATTTAGCATGAAAACTGTATTAAATGAGATTAAAAATTGGAAAAATCCTCTAGCTTGAATTGCATCCGCACCCCAAGTATCAGGGTCTTCTATCATTTCTTCAAATACTATTATTAGATCTGAACGGAAAGTGTGAACTATATTAACAAGTCTAGACGAATAATTTCATCTTGTTGTTGCCACAGTTGGGATTCTACGTTTTACGACCTGATCGAAAAAATAAGTTCGTTTCGTGGATGATTTTGCAATTAAGTGTAAAATTTCCACATAATTACCTCTATTGTCAGAATTTTCATTTTCATCGTTACCTCTGAAAGCAAGTTCTTGCTTACCTAGAAAGCACACAGTATCTACTAAGCGCTCGAATACACGTCGGTATTCTGAAACCTGTTCGTTGTGTCCCGATACTGAAGTGCGTTTTTGTTCGTGAAGTAAAAGGTCAACTCGAACATTTCCAAATGTTTTTAATGTCAAAGTGTTACTAATGTGTACTCGAGACGTTTGATTTTTTTTGTCATATAAGCAGTTAAATGGTTTAAATCATTAAAACTTGTGGTCCAAACTCCTTTTTCATTATTAGCAGAAAAAAGCAAGCAAGGCCAACAAAATAACTTGTTAAAAATGGGACAACCACATAACCAAGATTTTTCCTTATAATTGGAAATCTGGTCTTCCTAATTTAATTATTTGATTTTTCTCTTCGATTTTTATACCCTCCACTCCAGTGTGCAGAGGGTATATATAAGTTTGTCATTCCGTTTGTAATAATTAGAAAAAAAAATCTGGATCCCATAAAACATATATATTTGTGATCCTTATAACAAGCGGAGTTTATATAGCGATGTCCGTCTGTCCGGCTGTCCGTCTGTGGAAATCACGATGACGGCTTCAATCGGGCAACGACGTTGCTCGTTGGTATAAAAAATGATTCATTAACATCCTGAAAAGTTTGCTATTAAAAATCGTCCAAATCGGTTTATCTGGTCCCGAGAATTGAACGATGGAGTAAAAAAAGTCTTGAAAAAATATTATTTGACTATGTTGTTCTTGTCACGATAACGTTCTCAATAGGACGGCTAGGGCGCTTGTTGTTAGTGAGAATGATACATCAACATCATGAGAAGGTTTCTGTTTTTAAATCGTGATAATAGGTTTCATAGGTGCCGAGAAATCACTGAAAAGGTAAAAAAATATGATGTTTTCCTATAATGTTATTCTAAATTTTGTATTTTGTCACAGCTGTACTTGTTGTTTTTATGGTCGTTGTGGTAATAATATAAAAATTCACCAATATCAACATTTTATGGTGTAATATTTAAGTTAGTTAATTAATAAAAGAAACTATATAAAATCAATATCAATATTCTGCGATTTTTATAAAATCACAAAATATTACAAATTGATACATACATACTACCGTTGCAAATATCAAAATACTATAAATAACATTCATATGTTCTGTATATGTACATATATCGATAATAAGCGCATATTAAAAATAATGTAAATATAAATTATTTTATTTATACAAAATACTGCAATTTTTAGGGTTGCAAAAAATAGTATGATTTTAAGGGTTCTACTTTTAGTAAATACTTGCATTCCAAAGTAGTATTGAAACCATAAAATTCTACCCTGTAAAAAATTGGTGTTTAAAAAAAATTTTTTTCTCAGATAATAATATAATATAGATGTCAATAATATTTAATTATAATACATTTTTAAAATTTATTATTTAATGTTTGGCGCAGGCAAACGCCATTCACGGACTACCGAGAATTTAATGCACGAGTTATTCCGCATTAGGAATAATCGCGGAGCTCAGCTCAATCAAAGTGGAATGATTAAGCCTCGCCCTGGGAAACATGTGTTCATGCTTCCCTTTGCACAAACGCCATTCCCAACTACCAAAAATTGTAGGCACGAGCTATCCACATCAGGAATAGTCGCGGGCTCAACTCAATCAAAGTGCAATGATTAAGCTTCGCCCTGGGAAACATGTATTCATTCATTTCTTAGCACAAACCGAACTTCTTATGGCAAATTAAAAATAAACTAATTGAGAAGTACAATTCATAATACTATTTTCTTATTTTACTACTAGCTAGTAAACAAAGTGATCGTATCATTGTAAACGAAATAGAATTGAAATTGTGTGCAGATTTGTTTTACTTAAAAAACTGTTTCTACAGATAGTGAATAAAATCCCAGTAAACATTTTATGCAATAAGTGATCATGTGGAGTCTTTTGGACTCCTCTGTGCTATTAAAACAGTCATAAATGCGCTCTTTTGCTGATCACAAAATATTCTTTTGTTGGGAGGAAATATTACCTTACCCCCGACTCTTCTTGAGAACCTTTTTTATCCAATTTTCTGATTAATTTCGACTTATTTTTGAGTCATATTTAATGTCATTTTTCTATAAATTACTTTTTAAGCGTAAGCAAAAATCATTTCTTAGTCTTTTTCTAATACCGCATGTGATTAATCAGTTTTTAATCATCAAAAGTGCTCGAAGAAGACACAGTAAGATGATTTTTGTTAAAACAATCTTCGAAATGATTACTGGGATATCGTATATTTTTGTTTACACACACATATACATAATGGCACCAGTAAGCCGAACTCTCTCATGAAACACATAGACGACAGCGGCTACACGACTACAGCCTGTCATAAATAATATACACACGTTTATATGAAAACGATTATTTTGACACCAACACAGCTACACGACTACATGACCACTTTTGCTGCTGTAGTCAACTTAGGCTAATTTCTATTTTTGTTGGCTGCAAAATAAAAATAGTGTTGACAATATAACAAAATATGTAAAAGATATTAGTGCTATGAAATATTTTATTTTGTTGAAAAAATTAATCGCAAAATGAAATGTTATGATAATTCTATTAATAAGTAAATTTATGTATTTATTTTTACGTTATAATAATGCATTATAAATAAGTAATATATTTAAGACAATTTTATATAGAATCAAACATGTTTTTCTATTCTAATAAAGTAAAAAAGAAAATCATGTGAGTCCGATCACAGGGAAGATGTGTAAACTTCTAGTAATTAAAGATTTTTGTATGTCATTTTTTAAAATCAAACAGAAAGCGTCATCTATGTATCACTTATAGCAAAAACTGTTTCAGCTAATTCAACAACCCTTTGCTGTAAAACGTTAAAAATATCGTTATATAAACGTATATAAGTGATACATAGATGACGCTTTAAAAAAGTGGCATAAAAAAACTATGTTATATCATAATTTTTTTACCAATACAATCAAAACCCACAGCGTTATCTGCTTCAGCTCACACCGATATGAGTTACGCTGTTTTTGTGATTGTATTGTGAAATAGAAATTTACCCCCCTGCGCGTATAGATGTTTACACATCAAAAAAAATATAATTGGCACTACTGAAATAAAAATGATTTTGTATATAAACAGCTGTTTATATTGTTGTTATATGTTGCTGTCGTTTTCAAAAAATTAAGTAGTTGACCACACGACTACAATTGCAGCCAGCAGCATTTGTATCCGTGTGTTTGTGTAGCCTCTGTCGTCTATGTGTTTCATGCATAAGTAACAATTTCATTTAGTCTTATGAAAGCTTTTGAACAAAGCGGATATAGCTACGTCGCATTGTTTTGTGATATCTTACATTGTTTTTTAATAGGTACCAGTGGTTCCAGGAGATTTTTACAGAAATCTCTACGCTAATGAAAAAAATCCCTTGTTTTCCCTACACCCACTTTTTTTCTCTCTACATTTTTCCCTACACTACTTTTTTTAATTTTTCAAAAAAAAATTATTTTTAATTTGTTAATTTTCAATTTCAATAATGCAAAAATAACATAAAAACGAAAAAAAAAAAATATCGTAAAAATAAGATAAGAATATCATTAGAATTACATAAAAACAACATAAAAAACCTACAGATATTATAAAAAAAATATTTTTACTATTCTGTATAATTCATCTTTTATATGGCTAGATGTGCATTTAAAATTTATACAAGATTTTTAAAAGATATTTTTTTAAGACATTGGTTATTAGCATGTATACTTAGATCTGATTTATCGCAATTTAATATTTTTTCACAAGCCTTGCATCTGTATTTAAAGTCGTCATCTTTGACTTGTTCCATCCCATTAGCTTCGCGTCTCTAAACTAACTTGAGTAAAACCTTTGTTTTCTGTATTTCTTTGATGTGTTTTCAGCATCATCGAAAAACGAATCGGACATTTTTCTAAAATCAATTATGTTTACATTTATAATATTTAAATATTCTTTTTATTTACAAACTTACTTAATATAATCGAAGAGATCTACGAAGATGGCGTACTTATACATATATGTATTAAAAAAAATGCACAAAACAAGTAAACTGCACAAAAGTGTTTTTTACTTGTCATTCTTATTAAAGAAGCCACGTATTTACTATCTCCATATTATAGAGTTATTACCAGATTTAAAAAAGATATTTTTAATTTTAAAGTTTAAAATTGAAATGTATATAATATTAAGTTGTTAAAAAAAATTTTTCAAAAAATCCCTACAATTCGACAAAAGTAAGAAATCTTTTGCATTAAACACATAGACGCAAATCCATTTATCGATGCGTTACAAATGGAATGACAAACTGATGTAATAAGATCGGTAAAATAAAACTGATTAACTCTAGTGCTTTTAAAATATAAGACATGGTCAAGTATTCCGAAAAAGATCTGAAATTTAAAAATATATTTTTTTTACTATCTTTTGTTTACTATCTTAATTGTTAAACGTAAATGGTGAAAATTCAGAGTATTTGTTGTAATAAATAACTAAATTGATCAAATTGTTTACATTTTCAAATATTTTATCTAAATTTGTTACAAATAGTGCAAGAAAGCCTAGGTGGAGGGTATCAAAGATTCGGCATAGCCGAATTTAACACTCTTGTTAGTCTTGAAAACGAATTTTCTACACATTTTTCAATGGAGCATTCACATATCATTTTTGCGTCTGCTTGCATTCAAAATTAGTTGTAAAATCAATTACCACCACGCAACTGCAACGTTCAGCTTTTCTGTAGAACCATAATACTTTTTTTGAATGATACACCTACTTTGCGTGGGTTTGTTTTATATGAATATGTATGCAAGTATTTTCTCTCTCAATTTTTACAGTTAAATATTTGTTTTTGTTTATAGGGCTACCATATTTATCGGCATTTTGCCGATTTTTTGTCTCAAAATTATCATAAGGCCTTAATCAACTATAAAAACATGGTAACTTTTTATACTCCTCTTAGTGATAGAGGGTATATGTTAGAGTTGTCAACCGATTAAGAATAATTCGATTATTCGAGCAAAGAAAACCAAACTCTTGTTCAAATATTTTTAAACTGACGATTTTCTAATAAAGAAAAAATCGGTTAATTTATGTCGATGAATCGAATAATTAATTTTTAAAAATATTGTTTTTATTAAAAAAGAATTTAAACAAATTTTTAATTTTCTTTTTAATTATTAAATTAATTTGCCGAAAAAATCAATAATATATATGTATATACTTTATAGCAATGGTTTCTAACCTTTTTTGCGCCATGCCCCACTTTTAAGTTAAGAAAAAAATATTGTTAATAAAAATAAGTTTTATAAAATTTTTAACAGTAATTTTTCATTTGCCTTTTTTTTAGATTTAAGTGCCGATTTTTTTTAATTATGCCGATTTTTCATCAAAATCATCTGGCACCCCTGTTTCTTTAGCATAAAAAAAGTTGCTGCTTTTTACTCACACTCTGTAATGAATGTTAACTCTATAACATTTTTAGTTGTTCAAATGTTAAATAGAACACATTTTGCATATATTTTTCTAACAGATTTTGTTTGTGTGTGTAGTTATTCCAAAGAGAGCATTGTTCTCTGAGTTCTGTTGAACACTTGTATGCCTTTTTTGATTGAATTTGTTCTGGTTGTATAACAGCACAATTTTAAAATATATTTTTATTAACATTGTCTGGCGTTCTGTAACAGTTTTGAACACCGTATTGGTACACTCATAAAAAAAAGTAGGCAAACAATAGTTTATAAAAAAAATATGTGTGCGGAAATATTTTTGAACCTAAGAAAAAAAAATATATATAAAATATAAAGCTGACATGTTAATGGGAAAAAATTTAGGGTGTTCAGAAAACACCTCCGCACATTAGACGGAACGTCACTGTTCTAAGGGTATTTTTTACGGGCTTTACAATGCCGACGTCTTAATTTTGTTTTGGCCGATATATGCCGATCAAATTCAAGGTCAAATTAGTAAATTTGATGTAACTCAAAACACCCTCTTTTAATTTTTTTTTAAATTATTTTTATTCAAAAGCCTGCCTTTTTTTACTATTATGTGTCAATAATTCAGAGTGGCTGGATGAATAGTTTCTAAAATATCAAATTTTTAAGAAAAGGCTCCGATGACCGTTGCTATTAATATTGTTGTATATACAGTGTGTATTACACACACTTTGTGTATTTGTTTTACACAAAAAAGCAAGGTTCAGAAAATACACACACGAAACACACAATGTTCTGTTCAAAAGCAGCCAACACATATCTTTATTTTCATATCAATTATGTGCGTTTCTAAATTTTCTACGGTGCCCAACACAACCATGACTGTGTTCGTTTTAATATTTCGTTATTTACACGAACATTTTTGTATCACATACTTTTTGTTTCAATCACACATAAAGCACACATTTTTGAGTGTTGCTTTATTTGAAACACGACTTAAACACGACTTAAAATATAACTGAACTCGAACCTGTTTATTGTACATGTTCTGTTTTTTCTTACTACACGAGCCACAACACTACTTAAAATATAACTGAACTCGAACCTGTTTATTGTACATGTTCTGTGTTTTTTTTCAGTACACGTACCAGAACATGAACTTCAAATAAAGCAACACTCAAAAATGTGTGCTTTATGTGTGATTGAAACAAAAAGTATGTGATACAAAAATGTTCGTGTAAATAACGAAATATTAAAACGAACACAGTCACGGTTGTGTTGGGCACCGAAGAAAATTTAAAAACAAACATAATTGATATGAAAATAAAAATATGTGTGTGTTGGTCTAAGTTATGTTTGTTTACATATATGTACGAGTTTTTTATTCAGTGTGTGTTTTTTTCTGAACTCTGCAAAAAAGTGAAAAATTCAAGTAAAAAAATAAAAAGAAGGAATATTAAAAAAACTAAATAAAACAATAAAGAACACAAAAAATTTAAAGGGGAGTGTTTTGAGTTATATCAAATTTACTAATTTGACCTTGGACATCGGCATTGTAAAGCCCGTAAAAAATACTTTTGGTATAATTTTTTTCTTTTTTTATTATAATGAGCATACTTTCCACCCCTGTAACTCTGAAAATATTTCATCAAAGCTTTCATAAAATATTTCGTATTTAGACTGCTATGCATTACAGCAACATATTACCAAAATTTTATCAAAATCGAACAACATCGACTTTTTTTTGAGACCGATCAGAAATTATGCCCCGTATATACATATAAAATTTATGAACATTTAAATAAATTTCATTAAATTGTAAATTTTTAAATAAATTCATTAAATTTCATTATAAATATTTATTGAGTACACAGAAGATCTATAAATAAGTTTATTAATAAATAAGTTTATAAGAGCCTAAAGGTTTGCTAATTAATTTTAGCCAATTCACAATTCAATACAAGGCTTTATATTTATAATAAACACACACACATTATGTGTTTTATGAATGTGTTAGTAGCAACTTTCATCTTAACTCCAAAAAAATATTCCAGACGGTGCACAGCTATAAATACTAGCAGATTCCAGCGCTCGAAATTCGAGTGCTATTTCTAGGCAACTTTATTTTTCAACTTAGCCAATTCACAAAGCTATTTTGGTTTATTATTATTGTGAATGAAGAAAATAAATAAGTAACAAATTTAATAAACACACACATAGCATATGTATAATTTTATATATGTGTTAGTAGCAACTTTAAGTTAAAAATCTGTAAATCTGGTGAATAGCTAAAAAGAAATACCTTTCAAATATTATATGTTTGGTCAAAATCAGGATAAAACGGTAGAACAAAACGTCAGTAACAAGAAATCGCCTAGCCTATTAATATTATAGATGGTTGACAGCTGCAAAGAAATACCTTTCAAATGGGGTATTTTTTTTTTGTCAAAAACTGTTCATAACTAAAAACGTAAAATCGTTCACCAGAAATCGCCTTGCCTATTAATATTATAGATACTCAGTTAATCACTGTAAGCTACATTTATCACTACCTATGCTGATATTAGGTTACCCTCTGTAGAGAATTTTTGATGAGTTTGGTATACAATATCGTATAGATATATTAACACAAATATCTCATATGAGTTGGATTTAAATGAAAGTCTGATATTAGAAATGGTATGCTGCCAATTTCTTAAGTAATTGAGGTTGAACTAGGGATATACCTATTTTTTATTTCTAAGGTCGTCAAAGTGCTCCTTAAAATAATTTTTAACGCGGACAATTTTAATTTTAATGATTAAAAGACCTTTATTGTTTCGAAGTGATTTGCCTGACTTTGAGAAAACAAAGCATCGGGAACGAAATAAAATAACGTTTGTTGCATAACCTCATTTTCTTCCAAAATTTTAAAAAATTCTGAAAAGTCATATGGGTCATTAGAGATCATATTTCGTTTTAAGAGCTGGAAAAATAAAATAAAACTATTTTAGTGAAAAGCCCTAATATATTTACTTATCGAGTTTGTTTTGAAATTTGTTTTATTTTTGTTTCTGGAATATCACTATAAAAAGGATTTTGTATCAGTAAAGACAATGGTGAAATTTTTATGAAAAAATACGGATTTGGAGTTACTGAAAAATTATCTAAAGAAAATATAAAAATTATTTTCAGGTAAGAAAAATGAAAAAAAAAATCGAAATGATGCGACTGATCGAAACGAAAATTTAATAATTTAGTAAAGTTGGGTAAAATATATGTTATTGCAACTTAGCTAAGCTGTTGTACGTTGTTGTGGTCAATACCATGTCCTTTAATATTTTTTCTGCAGCATGTTCTTCACAGCCTTTTATGAAAATATTAATTATTCTTTATTATTGATGTGTAAACATCTATACGCGCAAGGGGGTAAATTTCTATTTCACATGTTACGCTGTGAGCCGTAGGACAAATCGGTGTGACTTATGATTGTATTGGTGAAAAAATTATGATATAAAATTGTTTCAGCTAATTCAACAACCCTTTGCTGTAAAACGACAAAATTTTTACAATATAAACGTATAATTCAATAGGGTGTTCCTTATTTTGGCAACTTGCGAATTTCGACCGTAACTCCCCCTAGAAATATACCTCAAACAAAAAAAAAAAAATATGCTCTGCAAAATTTGAGCCAGATCGGATAAGGGGAAAACGTGCCGGATTGACCTTGAATTTATAAAAAGTTATTATATGGGAAAAAATGATTTTTTGGGGGTTTTTTTAAGAAAAAATTTTTTTTTTCAACCAAGTGAGTACATAATCGTAATCAATATAAATTTATCTTTCTAATATGGTATATCAAACTAAAATCGGTAAGCTAATATTGAAGTTATTCCATGTTCCCTTCTTACAAAGTAATCATCACTTTTACTGTGTAAACAAAAGACAGCTGTTTGTTGATATAGCAAAAATATTTTCCTTTGATCAGTTTTAATCAGAATGTTTAGCAGTGAAAAGTGAGAAATTTTAGTTAGTAAAAGAAAAATAACAATAAAATTTATCTCAATAAAAAGACTAACAAATAAAAAAACAATAACAATTAATTTTTACTCAATAAAAAAACATTAAAAAAATGAATACAACAGAAGAAGGAAATATTTTTTGATTGACCATGGGGAGCTGCAAATTATTTCGTCCAAGTTACCGTCTATCTCTCAAGATTTGCGTGTTTTGTTTTATAATCTTCGAGAAGTTAAATTGAATCTTTGAACAAGTGCTCCACTTGTCGTGAGCGAATTGGAGGTTTTTTTTTTGGAAAAAAGCTCGAATTCCAATTAGGGCTTTGGACAAGTGTGTACTTAATGTGGAGTCTTTGTACAACAAATGGTGGAATTTGCAAAAAAGTAACAATATACGTACAAAACTTCAAAAGAGTAGTGAGGAAGATTTTGTAGACAAGTTTGATGGTTTATTCGATATTGCCCATGCAAATGCACTGGAAATAATTTTTTTTTTTGTCAAGCCTAGTTCCGCGAAGCCGAGTGGCGCTACCTACTCACCTACCGGGGCGCTTTAATGAATATAGAGGAAGATAATTTTTTTTTAATTAACCAAAGGAAGCGAGAACGTCAGCGTTCAATAATAGGGTCAAATTTTGTCTTATTAAATGAAAAAGAAAACAATAATCTTGTGGAGGAAGAAGCAAATTTTAGGAGTCAGAGTAATGAAGAGAGCTCAGAAGGTATGCATACATTAGGAAATTTATTATTTTATTTCAAAAACTCATTACAAGTAAATTAAATTCTTTTGCAGCAGAGTACATGGACTTGGAATTAATCGAAACCTCAAGTGAGGATAGCTGGGGATTACTGAAGAGGAACCCGATGATGAACCAGGTCCAAGTAATCCAAGGCAAAAACGCGGTAGTATTAACTTCATAACACCAAAGCTTGTTGCAGTCTTGGACCAATGTAAAGTTAGCGATCGTAATTCTGTTAGAATAATGTTGGCAATTGCTGAAGCGTTAAATATTGACGTAAACAGTTTGGTTATAAATACATCTTCTATTCACGGATGTCGTAAACAGCAAAGACTTAAAATAGGCCACCAAATTCAAAATACTTTTAAAAATAAAGAAATATCAGCTGTCACTGTTCGTTGGGATGGCAAAATATTGCCATCGATAACAAAAATTGATCGTGTTGATCGGCTTCCAGTTGTCATATCTTTCAACGGTACCGAACAGTTCCCTGGAATTCCGGCGATTGCATCCAGTATTGGAAAGCAACAGGCCGAAGTCATATAACCAGAGTCCCTGCAGTGGTAAGTGATACATAGATGAGGCTTTCTGTTTGATTTTAAATAAGTGACATAAAATATCTTTAATTAGTAAACGTTTATATATCTCCCCTGTGGTCAGACTCACATGATTTTTTTTTTTAAATAAAGATCCTAAATCAAATCAAATAAATAATTGATTAAAAAATGTTCAAATTGATAAAAACTTTTATTTTGAAATTAAACTTTATTTTTATAATCCATATAAAACAAACAATATGATACGAAAAATAGGTCGAAAAATGGACCGATCCTGACCATATTGGGTAAAGTCACTTATATTTTGAAAAAATATATACAAACCAAATTTGAGAAAAAACTGTGCAACATTTTTGTATTTTGATAGATTTAAGTGAACATCTGGAAGCAGCTTTCTATGGGGATTGTGACAAAGAAGACAACTGATAAATGGATGCAATAACCACACACAAATCCAATTTGACCGAAAACTATAAGATAATTTGGATCTCATGGCAATTTAAGTCGATTTTATAGGGGTCATGTGCATGGGGACTACGTCTCAATATGGACCGAATTTCACCAATTTCAGCAGCGTTCATCCTATGGCCGACAGAAGCTTATATACCAAATTTCACTAAAATATATTCATATTTGTGACCTGCAGTTTGATTATAAGATTTACATGGACACACAGAAGGATAGACGGACGGACGGACATAGCTAACTCAACTCAGAAAGTGATTCTGAGTCGATCGGTATAGTAAAAGATGGGTCCAGGTTAAATATTTTTGGTAGTTACAAACAGCAGCACAGTCATTATACCCAAACCACATAGTGGTATAGGGTTCACATACTCTTCCAATACATATTAATAATAGCTCTGCATTCATTAAAAAAAAAATCGATAACAAACAAGTAAGAAAATTAAAATCGGTCTAGACCAACTATACGATACCCTATGCCAAGGTTTAGAGACCCTATCTCTTTGGTTCAACTAAGTGGACTTAGAAAATAAGCATAAACCAAATTTGAGTGGCATTGTAATTAATTTTTTTGCCTTCGAATATGAAAAAGTTCATATCGGATGTATGGAGACTAGGTCGAAAACTGAACCGATCCTGACCCTATGTGGTAAAGTCACTTATATTTTGAAAAAATATAAAGGAACCAAATTTGAGAAAATTCTGTGCAATATTTTTTGTTATACCCTATACCACCATGTGGTTTGTGTATAATGACTGTGTGCTGCTGTTTGTAACTATCAAAAATATTTGACATAGACACATCTTTTATTATACCGATCAACGCAGAATCACTTTCTGAATCGATTTAGCGATGTCCATCCTTCTGTCTGTGTGTCCATGTAAACCTTTTAATCAAACTACAGGTAGCAAATATGAATCTATATTGATGAAATTTAGCACATTAGCTTCTATCGGCCGTAAGATGAACAGTGTTGAAATTGGTGAAATTCGGTCCATGTTCAGACCTAGTCCCCATACAAATGACCCCTATGAAATCGACATAAATTGCCATAAGATCCAAATTATCATAAATATTTCAGTCAAATTGGGATTGTATGTGTTTGTTATATCCAGTAATCAGTAGTCCAAAAATAATCCGTATAGGACAATTCTTATTCATAGGCCCCATATAGAGCTGCTTCCCGATGTTCACTTAAATCTATCAAGAAACAAAAATATTGCACAGAATTTTCTCAAATTTGGTTTGTATTTATTTTTTCAAAATATAAGTGACTTTACCAAATATGGTCAGGAACGTTCCATATTTCAACCTGGTCCCCATATAGAAATAACAGCCGATATGAACTTTTTCATATCTACAGCCAAAAAAATTAATAACAACGCCACTCAAATTTGGTTTATGCTTATTTTTTATATCGAATTGGACCGTAGAGATAGGGTGTCTAAACCATGGTATAAGGTATCGTATAGTCAGTCTAGATTGACTATAATATCTTAGTTGTTTTTTGATAGATTTAAGTGAAAATCGGAAAGCAGCTTTATATGGGGGGCTATGACAAAGAATTGCCACACACACAAACCCAATTTGACCGAGATCTATATGATAATTTGGATCTAATGGCAATTTAAGTCGATTTAATATGGATCATTTGTATGGGGACTAGGTTGACCGACATTGATTGAGATTGACCGAATTTCACCAATTTTTATAGCGTTCATGGCCGGTAAAAGCTTATATTCCAAATTTCATTAAAACTTATTCATATACCACATAGTGGTATAAGGTATAAATATGTATGTGTATACATTTAAAAATTCATAAAACTTCCTTAAAATTCCATTAAATATTAAAAGAGTTGCTTTAAAAGCATTATAATTTAAAAAATCCATTTAGAAATGCTTTTAAACATATTAATATATTTAATGGAGAATGTTGGCCACAAAGCTAAATTTAAGTCAACCATGTTTTGTTATTAAATATAACAACATTTCGTTACTTTTTGTTGCCAAACCCTAAAATGTAAAGCAGAATAAAAATATTATATTTATAAACGTCATCGAAATCATTCAAACTCGTCTGCTATATTCACTGTATATCATTTTATTTTAAATATAAACTCAAAATTTTCAACCGTGTATTCTTCAATTATAAATTATGAAGAATTTTATTTTTAAAGAGACGGCTTGGGAATACACTAATTCAAGACGTTGATTCACTAACAAGATAAAAAAAACTGCTAGTACTTCGTAGAAATAAAAATCTATAATATTAATATGCTAGGCTATTTCTTGTGACTGATGATTTGTTCTACCGTTTTATCCCGATTTTGACCAATCGTATACTATCTGAAAGGTATTTCTTCTTAGCCGATTTGCAGATTTACAGATTTTTTAATTTTTTCCTTCATTTTGAGTAAATTGCATTTAAAGTTGCTACTAACACATACATAAAATTATACAATGCTATGTGGGTGTTTATTAAATTTGTTAATGTGGTTGTAATAAAAATGAGTTTTTTTGTTTTGATTTGTGGAGTGGCTTTAATTGATTAATTGATACTTTTAAGATCTTTATTTAATGAAAAAATAAAATTTCCTAGAATTTGCGGGCTCGAATTTCGAGGGCTGGAATCTGCTAGTTATTTTTATTACTCATAGCGCTTTGGATAATTGTGTTAATTAATCAATTTAAATTTCTTAAATTGTGAACACCATTACAAAGTCCAAATGATATTTAGAACTTCGTTTTAGGGTGCATAAAACAGAATTTTTGCTAACAGTTCGCGACATAATACGTTACAGTCAGCATTTTATGACTCCTCTGTGTGATTAAAACAGTCATAAATGAGCTTATTTTCAGATCTTAAAAGTTCTTTTTTCAGTCGTAATCGTCAGTCTAATCGTTTGCGTTACAACAAAGTTAAGTATTTAACTGTATGTATGTATATTATTCAAATATGTTTCTATAAACACAGCAATTATTTAGAGAATATTTCATTTAAATAAAGAAACATTTAAGAAATAATAAAAGTATTTGTTATATTCAAACGTATATATACATTCGTACAATTTAAAATTCTCCAAAAGTACTTAAAGAAAATTCACAAAACTGGCTAATTCTTAGCGCAATTAAATTATTTTTCTTTTTCACTTTCACTGTCAAAAGCACAGATAGAATTTCACATATATAAATTGTCATCATGAAAATTGCTTTCATTGTTTTGTTGGTATTTTTCTGAGAATTCGTTTTTTGTTTTTTGGGGATATTATTTTCTCGGCTTCTTTAGTCAATCTTTTAAATTTTTTGGATGACCTTACCTTGTATTACTTAAATTTATTTACTTTTCACTTCTAAATTTATTCACTTGTATAAATTTTAATCTAGATAACTGAAAATCATATCATTATTTAACTGATAGTAGTGAATAGAAATTCACATTATTCAATTATGGGACACTTGCTTCAAAACTAATAAAAAATTGTCCGGTTATAAGCAAAAACAATAGCATAACAAGCAGTTTTTCATCATCTAGTTGAGGGATCTATTTACGACTGCAGTATATTTTGTTATTGTATTTTCAATAAATCATTTTTTAAGCGTAAACGTGTATCATTATCAATTTTTTTTAAGCACTCACGTGATTAATACGTTTTTAATTATCAAAGGTGCTCGAAGAATACTCAATAAGGTAATTTTTGTTTAAAAAAAATCTTCGAAAAGCTAACTGGGGTTATCAGCAGCAGCTTTTATTCATGTGGTTTTCGCCATAAAACTATTTGACCCATAGAATAACAAAAACAATATGAAGGACATTTCTGATAAATGACTCACATGTTTTATAAGGTGTGTGTGTTTTAATTTTCTGCATCAATCTGGCATACAGGGTATTATAGGCTGTACTGACGATCGGGGTCAGGTTAAATTCTAGCCCTTTAACTAAAAACTGCTTTGAAGGATATTAAAGCCACTTTATTTTATGAATTTAGCTCATATTTGGTACCCAATATGAATTTTAACACATCTCTGCGATACAATTTTTAGATGCCACACTTAGAATATAATAACCAAATGTTTAAAAGTTTCGCTCCAAAAATTTGGGATAAAACCGAGAACGTTAACCCATTATTTTCTAAGGCCAGCTTTGGATTTTAAGATATTTTAAAATAAAAATGACCTAAAACGAGTTTTTCTAATAAGCTCGTTGATACCACTATTTAGAATTTAAGAAAAATAATTCGGTTAATTTTCATTTATTTAACCCTTCAGTGCTCCTGATATCAAAATTATCCATTGTGATATATCTCTGAAGCAATTATCTGCTTATTTCTCGCGAATATAAATTAAAACAAATTAGGTAATTTTTTTAAAAAATAGGACGTGTTTTGAAATTTACTTTGATTTAATTTTGTAATTTATTCCATTAAGAGTAGTATTAATTTAATATTACCTTTTACATATTTTATTATATTTGAAATTTACTTTTATTTAATAAACTATTTAAAACTGGGAAATAAAATGGTATAAGTTTCAAAACATGTAGGTGACATTGAAGATAATACAAAGCGACCGATTATAAAAAATCAAAAAATGTGAACCATTATAATGGCATATTCACCGTTTGACCTGAAAATTTTTTTTAATTTATATTAAAAAATTAACCGAATTATTTTTCTTAAATTCTAAATAGTGGTATCAACGAGTTTAATAGAAAAACTCGTTTTAGGTCATTTTTATTTAAAAATATCTTAATATCCAAAGCTGGCCTTGGCAAATAATGGGTTAACGTTCTTGGATTTATCCCAAATTTTTGGAGCGAAACTCTTACACATTTCGTTATTATATTCTAAGTGTGGCATCTAAAAATTGGATAGCACTTACAAAATATTTGAATTTTTTGAATAAATTGTCTTTTATTAGCCTGGAGTCATATGTGACCCCAATTCCAAAAGGGTTAATGGAGTCATATTATTTTTTTCCGAAACCCTAGGCTATTAAGATAAAAGTGATGAATTTTTGATACAAAGTATTTAGAAAGAGTACATTTACAGAATATTTCACAAAAATCCAATTTTTCTCGAAATCCGCAAAAATAAAATCCTTATCAAAAAAATTCTGACAGAGGGATTTTCTTAAAAATTCACACAGTTAATCTGCAACATGTATTTAATAAAACCTTGAGGTGATAGATTCATTTTTTTAAATTTTGTTTAAGAAAGTTTTTTCAAGCTTGAAAAAGGAGCTTTAAAAATTTTATCAAAAAAATTTCCAATTTTCGGTCTCAATGCGCAATAGGTTAACAACGTGGTAATAAAACAATACTTCATATCTGAGTACTTAGGTATAGGTATAGAGACTAAAAAAGAATGATGGCTTTAATCAATTTCCCTAAGTTGAAAAAAATGCCATCAAATTTCATGACCTAGTTTTTTTTGGCACAAAAGTGGTCTGGGGCATTTGCTATTTCTTGGCGAGGTTTTATTCGATTTTAAGTTTTATAGCCTTTTGAAGGGATAATTTAATACTGAGCCTGAATTATATAACAGCTTGTCGGAAAAATTAAACTATAGAACGAAATTTGCGTAAAATCTGAAAAAAAACGTCATATTTTCCCCATATAAACACACATGAAATTTTCATTCGCATTGCGCCACGACTAAACGTTTTTTGATTGGCCCAAAACTTTGTATTTCTCAGTTTTTTTGCTATTCGCATATTTCTAGGGGGTCAGACCGACAGTTTGAACACTTTTTTTCCCTCCATATAACGAAGGGCCACCACCGTAATATGTATATTATTTTATTATTTAATATATGTATGTATGTATGTACATATATGTAAATATTACACACAAAAAATACGTCAAAAGTTATTGCTGTCTTATCTTTAAATGAATAAATAAAAATAATAAAAAATAAAAAAAAATTTTTTCGGTATAGTTACATAGTTTTTTTTTTGTTAACAAGAGGAAGTTTAGCGCATTTTGCTTTAGATGTTGAATTTTTACTCACTTCATATTAACTCGTAGTGTCTGCTCGTAGTCAAATTTTTGGATCGATTTTTAACCCTTTACCGTGACCCAATCGATCTGAAACTGTGCAGGCATGCTTGTGGTGATGACAAAAATGATCTAACAATTTTTTTTTGTGAGGCCAAAACAATGGAAACTTTTAAATTTTTCTAACAGAGTTGATAAAAAATTTACAAGGGGTTAGTTTTTATTATATTATTACCACAACGACCACAAAAATAACAGGTCAAGCTATGACAACAATACAACATTTAGAATAACAACAAGAACAATACAGAAACATATTTTTTTTCAATTTTGTACTCCTTCAGTGATTTCTCGGGATCCATTAAATCCATTTTCATGATTTTTCAAACAGAAACCTTCTCATGATGTTGGTCAATCATTCTCACTAAAAATGAGCGCCCCAATTATCCTATTGAGGGCGTGATCGTGACAAGAGCAACATAGACAAATCATATTTTTCACGACTTTTTTTACTTCTTCATTTAATTCTCGGGACCTAATCAACCGATTTGGACGATTTTAAATAGCAAACTTCTCAGGATGTTAATGAATCATGCCAACGAGCACCCTAGCTGCCCGATTGAAGCCGTCATCGTGATTTCCACAGACGGACATCGCTATATAAACTCCGCTTGTTATAAGGATCACAAATATATATATTTTATGGCGGCCAAAATTTTTTTTCTAATTACATACAAACGGAATGACAATGAATGTGACCCTCTGCACACTGGGGTGCAGCGTATAAAAAGATTAAAATTTAACAAAACGTAAAATTGTTAGGATCATCTGCTTACTATGTTGCTGTCGTTTTCAAAAAATTAAGTAGCTGACTACACGACTACAATTGTAGCCAGTAGCATTTGTAGTCTTGTAGCCGCAGTCATCTATGTGTTTAATGCATAATACCATTTTAGTTTTGGGTGTACTTTTTAGGATACTTTTTCTAGCAAGTATACGTACATCCCTACAAGAAATGAATGACTGAAACTAACACATAAACAATTTTTGTACAAACACACTTGCAGTTTTTTTCTATTAAAAAACATATGACTGTCATTGTTTGCTGTTGTAGAGTTGTTTTTGTTAAGGTTTAGGAAAGGTAAGTAATTAATTAAATTAAAAATTCAAGTTAATTTTTGTTGTTTCTTTAGTATTCTTCAAAATATGTCAGTGGATTCGTTAGTGCCATTCTCAATTGTGGTGGCACGTCCCTCCATTATACCCTTCCACGATTTATTTTTTGCTGGCGTCTTGTGGCCTATTCCTGTTGGATCGTTTACTTAAACGATCACAAACCATTCTGGAATATAGTGTCTGGAATATGATGTTGATAATATGAAATGAAATTAGTTTCTTCAAAAGAACAAAGATCTCAGAATATTGAACAAAGGTATTCTCCCAATATCTCAACCACCGTTCGGTACAAACAAAGGTAGCAGTATTTGAATGGATACATCATATTTACTCATAAATTTTCCAAATGAATTGTATCAGGTTTGGCCGAAATTGTTAATTCACAACACTCAAAGGGTAAGCTTTAATATAAATTGTTGTTATATATGTATGTAAGTGTTATAATAAATTGTTTTCTTTAAGAAACTACTGATTGCACTAAGGCCCATTACCGGAAATTTCTATTGAGGTTAGTTTCGAGTGAAAAGTCAGCAAAGTTGTTTAAATATCTGTTTTAAGTTAAGCCCATTGTCCTGTTTCAACATTGTCTCAAACTTATCACCACGTTTCGGAATTAGTGATATTGTTGTGTTTTTAATATTTAATGTTTATTTTTTATTTTGAATTTGATTTTTAATACAATAAATAAATAAAAAATAATAAGTCGTGTTTCATTATAATCAAGCATGACCGGTCAATGATGATGTATATATCCATCAAGTATGACCGGTCAGCGATGATGGATATATCTATCATCGTTGACTACTAAACAGCGGTAGAGTGAGCAGTTCAGATATATATTATATGGTTTACATACTTTCATAGGTTAGAGTAAGATGCAAAATCACATGTACACAAAAGTTTCGGTCAGTTTTGGCATATTTGCCTTAATAAAATGATAGAAACTTTGTTCTACGCGATGACCGACACTTCAGTCAGTAGTGACGGTCATATCACCGGTCAAATGACCGTCACTGTTCTTGTAGGGATATGAATGCCGCACTATTTTAATCGATTGTTTTCTTAAATTTTAATGTCAACAAGCGCTTGATGCCTAACTGTTTATATTCAAAACAAATTACTCTAATTATACGGCTTAACGCCTAGTGCGAACTAAATTAAGCAATATAATATTTTACATCTGAATGGCAATTGACCTAGAACATAGATTTGTATGCGTGTACTGTCCATTATTAAATAGTGCCATTATCTCGATATTAATATAATCACAAGTTTAGTATTCAGTAGAAATATAACATTTACATGTTGTTAATTTATACACGTACAAATTATTAAAACCCTAATTGAACTATTGTCATAAATTAAACAATAATATAAATTTGTTGAACAATTGGGTAAGGCTCATTATTAGTTTATGCTGGTGTTTTAAACTTAATATTATTGATGTGTACATTTAATCATAAGTCACAAATATAAAGCTAGTCGATCTCTACTGAGTTTGGTGGGATTCAATTCATATTAGCACTATGTAATAGTAATCGTGAAATCCAGAAAATTTAATAAACCTGCTCAATTTTTCGTAAAAAGAAATAAAATTACACCCAGATATCATCACTGCAGATAAAAGCCGAATAGATCAGTATTAGGAACTAATGACTCAGAAGTCATTTAACTTCTAATCTTCCACATACGAGGCTGCTTTGGTGTGGATATGTGAATATTATATTTGATTTTTGTGCTTAAGTAAACATACCAAGTTGACATCTAAAAATAAAACAATATTTAATTTACTGAAAAGGATATACAATTTAATTAACTGAAAGTATGTGTTTAACTTTTAAAAGTATTTTTGGTACCAGTAATGTTTAAGATTGTACCAAAAATAATTCACGTGTTAAAATAAATCATGTAACGTACATAAACAATCCACACAATCTTGATTGCTATAGAACACAAAATCAAATTATTTATTTTTTGTTCAAATAAATATTATTCTTAAAAGTCTGATTTTATATAATGTTTCGGTTGAGTAGGAAAACACGAGAAGGAAAACATTTTAGTTAATTTTCTTCTACTCCGACAATTTAGTCATTTAAAATATACATACATATGTATATTTTATTATCGCATATATTTTATATTTTTTTCTTCTAGAGATTTATGATATCATCGCTAAATGTTTGATATGCTTGGTTAAAGTTTGTTCGTCAAGTAATTTTACGCTTTTATAAGTTTGTGTTTATACAAGTACGTTGAAAAAAAAAAATATGAAAAGGTAAAATAAACATCATGAGAATTATAGATGCCTTTAAATTATAGGTAGTATATATTTCTATTAAGGTGGTATTAAAATTTGCAGGAAAACCGCTTCAAAATTTAAGGTAAACTTAACAGGTTTAATCATGTCAGGCAAATCAGCACAGCCAAAAAATACAAACAGTTTTTAATAAATAAGGAACCAAAACTTAATTTCTTCAACGAATTTGTTTTTAAATACAAAGAACTTCGATCAATTTAATAACCAAAATCCCAACACGATCTCTGATATAAATTGTTTCGTGGTCCTTCCTATAAAAAAAATTTTAGCATACTTTGTAATTAGTGTACTATAAGTATGCTCAATATCTGCCTTCTATGTCATTATGGGGTTAAGAAACTAAAAAAAAAATAAAAAAAAAGATAATTTGCCGCGCTCTCATACTAAAATGGGTATATATCACCGATCTATGTCATCAGGGGCTTAAGAATAGAAATTTATTGTTAGCTAAGAATTAGAGCACTGTGCCACAAATGGTAGGGGTCAGTGATCGGGATGGGATGAAACCACCGGGGAAAGTTATACCGGTTAAAAAAAATAGGAATAGAGATATATCGATTTGAACTTAGTAAGTATTGTATAGGGGAACATGTCACGTTTTGGGCTCTTTTGTTTGACATAACTCAAGAACTACTGGTCCGATTTTGCTGAGACAAATTTAAAAACATTAAGAATTACAATAGCTTTAAGCTAGTTCTTTATCATTTCTCAACACAATCAACAGTTTCGCAGTTATTAATAAAGTTATGAAGAAAAAAATAATTTTTTGGCTAAAAAATTTAAATTTTGTGAAACTAAAGTTAAATTCGTTTTGTTTGATATCAAGATTTTTGTCACTATCGTCTGACGCACACATTGTTGATGCTAAGAAGCGAGTTTATGAAATTATAGAATCAAATGGTTACCCTGTTGTATGGATTGCTCATTTGATTTATAAATTTTTGAAACAACGGGATAATCCAAAGTCAAAACCTCTGGTAAAATTCGAAGGTTTGGCATACACACCGCATCTATGTGAGAACATTCGCAATTTGTTAATACGGTATGATCAAAAATTGGATATTGGTTACCGACCATATTCAAATGTTAGTAGAATCCTACCAAATTTGTATCCAGGGCTGCCACATTTGATGAAATATGGAGTTGTATATATGTTCAAATGTAAAGATTGTACTGGTGAATATGTGTTACAAACGGGACAACAACTTTGTAAAAGAATAAACCAACATAAATATATTATTCATCTGACAAAAAATGTCAAAGTGGAGCTGTCCACCATTCCATTTCCCTTGGTCACAGTTTTGATTATGACTCAATGACGGATTATCAACGGATTATATTGGAGTCGATTAACATTCATCGGAGACAAAGATCCAGTGTAAATCTAAGATCTGTCATTGACAATTTAAATCCAGTCTACACTCAATTATTGGACCTTTTGAATAAAATTAAGGATTAAAAAAAAACTGTGCCTCATAACAAATTTATTTAAATATTCGTGAACACCATGTATTTTACTTAAGTTCCACATCTGTTTTATTTTTATTTATTTACTTTACTTCTGACGTTTTTATCAATAATTTTGGATGCAATTTAATGATTGAGAAAAATTATTAGTATGGCGATAACGAAAAAACTTTTGATGTGATATTTTATCTAAATAATTATATTAAATTGTGTAATTTTATACTTTTGTTTGGTAATGTTCCCTTTAATGATTATTTTAGTGGTTTGGTGCTGATGAGGGGATCAAATAAATCCCGGAATTTTCAATAAAAATCTAGTTATGTAAAGAATTTGATCCATTGACAGAAATCTTGTTTTATTTAAAACGAATTTAACTTTAGTTTCACAATTGAACTTGCTGGATCAGTGGTTTGTCAGGTACTTATCGTTCCACATTACAATATTAATTTAAATTTTGTATTTTTAAAAATCATGCAAAATCCAAAACGGGAAAAAGTGTTGTTTTATTATTTTGGCGTAAAGTCACATAACCTGTGCAGTAAATGAGACATGGATCATGAAAATCGATGGACGCTTTTCGTTTTTATTCACAATTAGGTGAAGGTATCTATATCATTATAAAGTAAAGGCTTCTCATTGGAAAAAACGTTGATGAATTTTTTATGATCCTCAGGATTAAAAAAATAAGTAATAAACAAAAGGCTATTTCATTTTTATGATTGCGGTAAAAAACTAAAAAACGATCATAAATGTGCGCAGACGCTGAATTTCTCTTCGCCTTCCTTTATGATACCTACTCCGTGCACAGAAAATTAAAGGGAAAAAAGGAAAGTGCACTTTTTTATTGATGTGAGGTTTTCCGTTGCCTACCTGTAAGGGATTATTTTTTTGGAATACTGCCAGAAAATTGGAATGAGCATGTCTCTCAAATTCTCTTCTTGCATCACCATCTCGATTACTACAGTAAGCAGCTAGTCTCAGAGTTTGATGAGCATGGCGAGCGCTTCCATCAAGTGGCCATGCCCATGGAAACGCGATATAAAGGCAAAAGGCTCGGCTCGCTGGTTTCTGAAATTTCTTGGTGATCGCAAAAGACGTACGATCTCGTGTTAATAATAAATAATTATTTATTATTATTAAATAATTATATAATAAATATTATCCAAATTCATTGAAAATAAAATCTTGTCAAAATGAGATACCTTTATTTAACTGTGAATAAAAGCGAAACGCGTACATCGATTTTCATGACCTATGTATGTCTCATTTTGTTCATAGGTTATGTGACTTTTCCTGTTTTGGATTTTGCATGATTTTTAAAAATACAAAATTTTAATTTTTTAGGCAAAAAATTATTTATTTTTTCATAAATTTATTAATAACTGCGAAACTGATTGTATTGAGAAATGGTATAGAAATAGATTGAACTTATTATAATTCTTAATTTTCTAAATTTGTTTCAGCAAAATCGGACCAGTGGTTCTCGTGTTATGTCAAACAAAAGAGCCCAAAACGTGACAAATTTTCCTATACGATACTTACTAAGTTCAAATCGATATATCTCGATTCCTAGACGTGACCCAGCGAAACGCCGGGACGCGTACAACTTTTTTTTCCCGATATAAATTTCCCCGATGGTTTCATCTCATAAGTCAGTGTATGGTTTAATTAGTGGTCGTGGCACCTCGAATACCCACTTTCTTGGAGGAGTTATAACAATTTTCGTCAAAATTATGATATGAAGATTACGCCGTTGTATATTTAAAGAAATAAAAAAATTAACTAAGCAGTATTTTCAGTTGAAGCATAAAGTTCAATTAAACTTTTCATAAATAAAAATTTTAAAATTTCAAATTTAAGTGTCAACCTTATTTTCATGCACATATGTATGTACGTTGTATATAAAATTCAAACGGAACGTATGCATGTTATCTTTGGAAAGATGATGGCAAAAGACTTTTGATATACAGGATTCAAAAACCTATGTTTGTATATGTTTGTAGTGTTTACAAGTTGTTTATAAATCTACATACGTGAAAGTTCATCATATTCATGAAAACAGTATTATATCGCATAAAAAGATTTGTTGAGATGGGCAAAATATGGTGATGGTCGTTTTTAAAGCCTTATATATAAAATAAAAGTATCTTCGCCATCAAACAAACTAAAATCTTTTAGAATGTCGTTATAAGCTAAAACTATACATTACACTACACCATGAGTTCCAGAAGAGATAATAAATATAAATAAAACTAATTTGAGCAAGATTTTTATATACTCTGTGGCTCGATTATGAATATTAATAGGGACTAGGTACAAAAATGATCCGACATCTCGATATGCGTTGAGATTACTTATACACATACATATGTAAATGTTCCATAACAAAAATCTCCATGGGTTCATTGCGATTCTGATACTAAGGGCCATAACAAGTATATTTGCCCAAGGAACTATACCTCCAAAATCATTTTCGAGCCTGCCAAAATTTCGATGATGATATTTTCATGGTCTTTTCCATAATACTCATTCAGATGTAATAAAATTCTTGAAAATGTGTATACCGGGGGTTTTTTGGATCGGGAAATCCATTTTTCGCATTTATTTTTATTTTTAGCAGCCGCCAGGGGCCGTGCATTTTGGTAGATTTTTCTCACCTTTTTGGAGAAAATTGACGAAATTATTGCACAAATCTATACCACTTACATCCGACCGAAAATTAAATACAACTCTCATATATAGGCAGGAGCTTCAAAGTCTATTTTGGAGTTACTGGACCATGTGCAAAGGACGGCGTTGGTGCCCATCAATGAAGTAGATTATCCAACTCTATTGACTCATTGGAACGTCGTCGGCATGTGTTCTGTTCTATAGATGATATCATGGGAAATGTTCTTCTGAGATTAGCGAACTTATTCCAAGTGCCCGAGTTTCGGTTCGCTATACCCGCTTGTAGTCTCTTGTCCAGTTGACCGCACAACGCATTACAGAGAGAATTCGTTTATCAGTCGAACTAACCGTATTGGAATAAATTCCCCGCACGGGTCTTTCCTGACAGTTATAATCCAACAATATTTAAGTCAAATATCCACACACTCCCTCTTTCCTCCTTCCCATAACCTATTTGCCTGAGATCAACACAATGCACTGCATCTGTAGGGGTCATCCCCCTGAGTGTTGGTCAATAATAATAAAAAAAAATCGACGAATCTTTGACTTTCCCATATTTAAAATGGCCCAAAATATTCAGCGCTGAAAATTATGTGGGGTACTCAAATACGACCTATATCGATTTCATTCAATTTAAGTAAAAAAAAAAACTCGTTTTTTATATTTGTTCATTCAAAGAGTAAATAAAATATTTCTTCTAAATTTGTACCATTGGTGATTTTTTTGTGACTTTAATTGTTCTAATGTTTTTGTCCACCAGTGTTATAGTACTCTCGTTAACACTCTGTAATATGATTCTGTGTATATTGGCAGCTTCTTTGTTGATGTTGTTACTAATGGGTCTCGTACTGTTGTATCTGTCAGATAGTTTTCTATAGTCAGTCCAGTTTGCATGTTTTAGATTAAAGCGTGGTCTACTTATTAAATTTGTTTGGTTTAAGTCATTCGGGAAAAGTGAAGTTATAATGGGGAAGTGGTCGCTACCTGATAGATCCGATACAATTATCCATTCTGCAAAGATAGAGCGAGAGATGTGGATGCAATTGTGAGATCTATATTTGTTAAAGTTTTGTGTGTAGAAAAATGTGTAGGCGAACCGTTGTTCAAAATCGTTATAATATATTTTGCTAACGTTTTACCTCTTTTATTATTTAAGTTAGATTCCCAGATACTATGCCAACTATTGAAGTAACTAATACTGGGTGTCTGATCTGATACATGTGATAAATTAAAATACAATCTGTGTATTGAAAAAAATATTGAATTAATTAATTTGAAGTTTTTTAAATGTTTTTTGCATAATTTTTAATGGATTTAAAGGAGGATGCAATTATTTTTTTTTTTAATTTTTTGATTTTTATATCCAAATCAATAAAAAACTATTAATGAATTTTATTTATGAATTAAAATTTGTATTTCATATGTATATATTCCAATATTTCGACTAACTTTATTAGCCACCTTTCGAGATATTTTTTTAATAGTTGTTTATCAAAAAATCGAAAAACACTTATTTCATCTACCGAGTTTTTGACATTTTTTTAGTTATTTTTTTTTTAAATGTTCAATATCTGAGCATGAATTTCCATCGCCGTAAATTTTTAACTTAAATTTTTTTCTTTATCTATATCTGTTGATTCCACTAAGAGCTGGAGCAAAATTAGAAAGAACAAAAAATGTTCCAATACAACTTGTATCCACCCTAATTCACAAATTACCAATTCCACCATATTTATGATTATCTGATTCTTATGATAATCTTATTATCTAAGTATGCAGCGATTTCGCAAATTAATATAGTATTAGAATTCTAATAAGCATTGTGGGGTGATTGATTACTGTATATATATTTATTTGCTTTTTCATGGAGTGGCCGATATACATTTTTAATAATTTAACTCACCTGAAAACTATGATTTACGTTTTTAATACTACACTCAGCAGTGCACAGATCAGATAAATCAATTTCATCGAATACATCACTCTGAAATAGAAAATGTGTCATTTAATGTATGTATCTTCATTATTAAATTAGTAAATACAAGAGTAACAACAATTATAATAAAACGGAGCGTGACATTTAAAATCATTTTGCTATTCATATTTCAAATTTTAGTAAAAAAGCAGATCGTAAACCAATTGAATTTGAAATTTTAGATTAGGACTTCAGGATAAAATCTTAATGTGACATTTCACATTTTGCTAAAGGTTTGTTGTTGTAGCAGTATTTCTGAAATAACCAAAGAAATTAAGACCAACGGCGGCTTGACTACTGGGCAACGTATGCGCTAAGTCAGTGACTTGAAATATGTTTGCAAAAATTTAATTTAGTTCATTCTACTAAAACACGATGGTTCCAGAAATAAAATTTCTGATTTTTTTTACAAGGAGCGAAGACATAAATACTCTGCAGATTTCAGATATGTATGTATAGATATGTATATGTAGTTTTCACTCCTCGAGGGAGCATAGAGCCCTAACAAGGTGGTTCCAATAATCTCGATATTAGGCTCAATGCTTGACTTTGTTCCACTTCATACGCAATCTCGAAAGTTATGTTGTCAGTTGCCGCTTCCAGGTATACGCTTGTCTCCCGACTCGTCTACTTCCCTGCGGGTTCCAATCTAGGCATTTCTTGGCAATAACATCGTCTAGTTTATGGAAGGTATGACCTATCCAACTTGATTTCCGCTTAATTATTTCCGTTCTAATAGGCTGCTGGTTTTCCAGAGTTGGTTGGTGAATATTGTTACAGGCCAGAAAACCCGTAAGATTTTGCGAAGGCATTTGTTGTGAAATATCTGAAGGAATTGTATGTCACGTAGTGCCATGCTCCAGGTCTCCCATCCATATAACAGTGGATTTTATGTTGGAGTCAAATAATTTGATTTTTATTTTTTTCGAAATAGAAGATTTCCAAACCTGGCTTACTTGAGCAAATGCATTCCGCGACTTATTTATATAACTGGATATATGTATCTGCTGCTGAGCCACCAGTTGTATCAATTGTGCTACTCAGGTAGCAGAAGGACTTAGCATCTTCAATATCTTGGTGAGATACGAAGAAATGGTGTCACTATTGTTGAGGAGCGATTTTGTTTTGGGTATATTTATCTTCAGCCCAACCAATTTTGCGATGTCACTGATGGTGGAAATTTTCGACGGCATCTCTGAAAATGAGTGGCTGAGTCGTATAGTGTAGGTGGGACGCCAGCTAGGATCACCAAATAATATAAAAATCGCTGGACCGTTATATAATGTATGCCTTGTAGCAATCTACGTACATAGTGGCATTTAAATTTAATATAGTGTATGTATGGGGGCAGGATCGCCATATAGTGCATGAGGGGGCAGGGTCGCCATATAGTGTTAGCTTGGCAGGATCGCCATATAGTGTAAGAGGGTGTACAAAAGGAGACTAAGATTGGGTGAGAACCGGACCAATCTCAGGAGGAATTTTGTCAAGTGCTTTCCTCAAAGCAGTTCCCGCGTGCACGCTAGATGCACTTTTTTTTATACAGCACGTAGGCAGATTATGCCAATGTTTGAACCCTTTGGCAGAATATGCCAGTAAAAAGAGAAAATCTCTGTTTGGTTTTAATTATAACCCTTTCAAATCAGAATTATAATTGATTATTTATTTGAAAATGCTGGTCTTTTATATCATTATAATTTAATATTTTTACTTAATTTAAATAATAGTCTTCTCTTTTCTTTACATTCGCATATTACAAATTCATTGATTTTTGAACGTTGGGCTCAATAGCCAATCAGAAAACGTTCAATAATCAATTTAAATTTTTCCCCTCAAAATTTGAGTGACATTCCTATTTGTCATGGGTTATTGACACAATTTGAATTTTCACAAATTTGTCATTTTGCATTCCAGTGATATTTAATTACACAATAATTTATTGTTTTGTAATTCAACCCTTTACCCAAGGTTAGTGTACTTTGTGGTATGTGTTGAATGAAAAGAAAAGATATGCAAAAAAAAAATAAATAAATGTAAACAAATAATTACAAATAAATATGTGCATGTGCATATAGTAAAAAAAAATAAACAAAAAAATATAAACAAATAAAGATGAATAAATGAAATAAATAAAGATAAATGAAGATGTGTGTAACATCATCACACCCCTACCCTTAAGATGAAATTTATGGGTTTTAGAAAATTCATGAATTTCATTACTTAAAATAAAAATGTTATTTTTGTTTCTCTTAAACTTAGTGGTTATTCTAATTTTGTTTTTGTGATATAATATTATATAAAAAAAATGTAATAAGTAATTTCTATATCTATTTATTAACAATGTAAATAAGTAAGTTTACTATGTGCTCTTGTATGTAGTAATTAACAATCTATACAATTTTACATTTTCATTTACGTTTATATAATTTTAAAGTATTATTATGATATGATTTCATATTTCCTTTTACATCTAAAATTGAATTTTCATTTTCAGTATTTATAATTTCATATGGACCATGAGTAGGACAAGTATTTTTTCTCCTACTTTCATATTTTACTAATACTAAATCTCCTTTTTTAAAGTTGCTAACATTAGTGTAATTATCATATTGTATTTTTCTTTTCTCTTTTGCTATTTTAATTAATTTTTTAGCTCTATCTAATGCCGATGCTATTCTAGCTTTGAACTCGTTTGCATAATTTTCTAGATTATAGACTGGCTTGTTATCTGTAATTTTGTCTGTGGGTAGTCTCGCTAATTTACCAAATACTAACTCAAAAGGTGTGTACCCTGTATCTACATTTGGAGTTGTGTTATATGCAAATGTGTAATATTGAATCCAACAATCCCATTCCTCATTTTCCGTAAAGTTCAATAAGTATTCGTTTAGGACTCTGTGATTTCTTTCTAAGGAACCTATTGTTTGGTGGTGATAGGGAGTGGAAAATTTCTGTTCTATTTTTAACATGTCGCATATTTCTTTCAGTAATTGGTTAGCAAATTCCGTACCTCTGTCAGATTTCAAGATTTTAAAAGTGCCATATTTAAGTATGCATTGTTCCACTAAAACTTGAGCAATGCTCCTAGCCTCCTCTGTTTCCATAGGATAGGCTATAACATATTTGCTTAAATCGCATTGTAGCGTGAGAATATATCTATAATTATTGGATCTATCGTGTCGATAGTAACTATCTCAAAAGTATTGTCTGGCGTGTCAGTAATTTGCATTTTTTCTTTTATCTTTCTATTTTGCTTATTCTTTAAGCATGAATCACAATTATTAATGTATTTCTTAATCATTTTGTTCATATTTTTCCAAATGTATCTTTGTTTTAATCTTAATATGGTTCTTCTGATTCCTTGATGTCCTCCAATTGGACTATCATGATATTCTTTAATTAAATTTAGTTGTACTTCTTTATCTACTATTCTTTGCAAAGGCTTATATAAAATAATATTCAAATAAAGATTCTTTAATCTTTTCAACATTTTATTATAAATAGACGTGTAGGTTTCCTTAAACCTTTTCATTGACACGTGTTCAAATATTTCATTATCTACTGATAATGCGAGATCTCGTATCCGATTTTTATTCATGTAAGTAATTAATTTCTCCATAATCATGTCTAGACATGTAGGATTATCGTTAAAACCTATGATAAAATCATCTTGAACTTTATTAATTTGACCGAATTCTAACTTCATAGAAAACATCATTTTGTGCACATTGTTGACATCTGAAATGGACGTACATTCCCATATATGAATATCTTTGGTACTGTCTCTATTTTCAGGAATTAAATTTTGCCTTGCTTGCATACTTCTTGTGATGGGTAGTAATTTCTTGCTAACTGCCTCTTCATCACATGTGGGAATCATTGTTTTTAATATATCAGAATTAATTTGAATTCTCGATAAGGCATCTGCATTAGTGTTCATGCAGCCCTTTTTGTAAACTATATCAAAATCGTAATCACATAAATCCAATCTAATTCTTGTCAGTTTAGAAGATGGGTTTTTATGTGAAAATAGCGAAACGAGTGGTCTATGATCTGTTACTACTGTAAATTTTCTACCGTACAGGTATGGTCTGAAAAAATTTATAGACCAGTGAATAGCTAGTAGTTCTTTTTCTATTACGGATTTGTTTAAGTCGTGTTTTTGAAGAGATTTACTTGCGTATGATATTGGTAAATCGTTACCATCGTTATCTTGCGAAAGTACAGCTCCTAATGCATAGTCTGATGCATCAGTGGTAAGCACAAATGTTTTTGAAAAATCTGGATATTGCAAAACAGGTGGGTTAATTAACTTCAATTTCAGTGTTTCAAATGATTTTTGGCATTCGTCAGACCAGACAAATATTTGACCTTTCTTTAACAGATTATTCAAACATTTAGTTAAATCTGCAAAATGAGGTATAAATCTTCTATAGTAATTACAAAATGCCACGAATCGTCGAACTTCATCCGCATCTTTTGGTACGGGATAATTTTCAATTGCTTTATGTTTTGCAGGATCGGTTTTTATGCCGTCTTTGGTTATTAAGTGACCTAAATAAACGACTTCAGATTTTAAAAATACACATTTACTTGCGTTTAGTTTAAGATTATATTTTCTTAACCTTTCAAAAACATTAATTAGGTTTTCATTATGATGTTTTAAACTACATCCAAAAATAATGATGTCATCTACGTAAAGAAAAGCTTTGCTATCTAAACCTGAGAGTGCGATAGTTAACATTCGCTGGAAACTATTCGATGAAATTTTTAATCCAAAAGGTAATCTTTTAAATTGATAGTGACCATCTGATGTTGAAAATGCAGTGTGATGTCTAGAATTTTCATCCAACATTATCTGATGAAAAGAGCTAGTCATATCTAAAGTTGAAAAATATTTCGCTCTACCCAGTTTGTCTAGTACATCTTCTAATTTTGTTAATGGAAATTTATCGTTTACTAATTTTTTGTTGAGTTGTCTAAAATCAACTACAAGTCGCCATTTCCCTTTATCTCCATCGTTCTTCTTTGGAACAACAAGCAATGGTGAGTTGTAGGCACTAGTAGAATTTTCTATTATATCGTCATCAAACAGTTTTTTAACCTGTTGATTAATTTCCTCTATTTGTGTCTGTGGCAAACGATAATTTTTTATATATACAGGTGTTTTATCTGATACAGTCAAATGTTGAGTATAAAAATTATTAGCTGATAGTTTGTCTCCTTCTAAATGAAAAATGTCAGAATATTCTTCAATTATTTCATTTAGAGAATTTTTAGCATAATTATCAATACTATCAATATTCAATGTATCTAATAATTTCTCAAATCGTTTTCTATCTGTACTAGTAAAATTCCGTTTATTTCCAGTTACACAAATATAATTAGAAATTGGTTCGACGTTAAGTTCAATATTCCTAAGTTTTACATCTCTATCAGTTGTATTAAGTATTTTTACGTGAGCAATTCCCTCCTTTGGAATGATGCAATTACTTAGAAATACTCCTTCTTCTAATTGTTTGTTTAGAACCAAACTGTCTTCCGTTAAATCTACGTTAATTTGATGTATGACTTCGCTACGTTTGGGTATATTTATGTAAAAATCTCTTAAGACTTTTGATTTCATAGGTATGGTATATTCTTCATTCTCAACAACAAAAGTTATAGTAAAAGTTTCATAGTCTATTTTAGCTAATAGTTTATTTAAAATATCGCGACCTATTATTCCATCTGTTATAATTGGAAAATCGTCTTCTATTATTTGGAATTCGTGTGAAATACTTTTATTAAATATGCTAAAATACATATCAAGTGTACCTAACGAGGTAATGGATTCATTTGAAATGCCTGACAACGTACAACAATTATTTTCATTAATTGTTTCACTTATATTAAGAACATTCTTTTTGCATAAAGATATGTCAGCGCCAGTGTCCACTAGGAAAGTTAAATATTTGTTATCTAATTTATATTTTAATTCTATATAATTTGTAATGTTATTCGTAATATTAAATATTTTATGTTTATTATTTCCGGAAGGTGCATTTAATTGTTCGCTTGAGTCCCCTCCGGACTCTGGGAGTTTTCCTGTAACACGTGTATGTTTCTTGAACTATTGTTATAGTTCCTTCGATTTTGGTTATTATGTCGATTTTGGTTATTTGAATTATAATTGCCATTATTGTTATTATTTCTATTCAAATTATTATTGTAACGGTAGTTGCTATTCGAACTTCTGTTGGAATTGTTTCTATTTGAATTATTATTACTGCTGTCTGAATAATTATTGTTAGGATGTCTATTTGAATTGTGGTAATCTCTACTCGTGTTGTTGTTTCGTTGGTTATAATTGGAATTATTGCTTCCCTGATTGTTCCTTCTATTTGGATTATTTCTGTTAGGATTGTTGTAGGTATTGTTCCTGTTTCTACTAAAAAACATAACTTGGTTTTCTACTTGACCTTCTATATTTAATGCTAAAGTTACTGCTTCATTTAGTGTTTTTGGTTGTGCAGCAAATATTGTACTTATATATTTTTCATTCAAACCTTGTTTGAATATATTAAGAGAATATAGTTCATTTATTTTTTTCACGTTGTGTATTTCTGTTTCATTTTCTAACTTTAACTCTTGTATTTGCACTTCGTTTAGTTCGTCAATTAGTTTCAAAATTTTATCACTATAGGTACTTATTGAGTCATTTCGTTGTTGAAATCTAGAAAGTAGATTTTGTATTTTACTCACTGTTCGATTATTCTTATACCTATTTGTGAGCCATGTTTTTAGGGAATTAAAATCTGTTAATGGGTCGGAACCAATTGCCGTTCTAACCGTTGAGCTACATTTTACGTTTATTACGAAATTTATTAAGACTGGTTTAGATGTATCATTCAAGGTGTCGTATATTAATTTTATTATTGTCAGAAATGGTTTAAGTTCTTGAAAATTACCTTTGAATTCAGGGATTATCTTGAATGCCGTTTCTAGATTAAAAGACGCCATGTTCGTATTGTTTTCTATTTCTGGTTCTAATTCTGTTATATGTGCTTCTATTTTTTCTTCTCCCTCTGGTTGGGGTTCTTCTGTTTCCATTGGTCTTAATAGTTTTGTTATTTCCTTCTCTAGTTTTACTAATGTTTTCAAAATGTTTTCCCTTTCTTCTAATTTAGTTTCACTTATTATTTCCTGACTAATTTCCTTGACTACTTGTAATTTAGCTTTAATTGTTTTTTGTGTATATCTCCTATTTGGCTGTTTTTTTAAATTTCTTAAAAGTTCTTGTATAATATTAAATTTGTCCATTTAAGGTAAAATAAAATTTGTTTTATTTAACTAAAGTATCTAATTTTTAAACATTTGCGGCGCAAATCCTAGATGCCGTTTTAATAGCATATTTCTTATAGTGCTGTTGCACTTTGTATAAAATAATTGCAAAAAAAATACAAATTATTACTAATATTATATGTAAGGTGTGGTCATCTTCTTCGATTGCTGGAGTCGGTGTACGTATTGTCACGAATTTCTCGATGATTATGTGTTGTTTGTTTTCCGTTGTCTATTACGTTGTTTGCTTCATACGTATTCTTCTTACCATTCGGTCGATTTCTTCTTTTGATGGGACGTCCTTTAGTGTTGGAAGGATTTCAATGGTGGTGACAGACATTTAGCTAGTTGATGGTTCACCATTAAAGGGATCAGTTTTTTTTTTTTACAGGATTAATTGATTGATGATGGCAGTATTGGTTTTCGCACAATTTATCTTTGCAGGCATCTATATAGTGGTGTAGGTGTTTACAGGATTCGGAAAGTTCGTTGTCCAGGGTCTAATTTGCAAGGATCGGGCAACAGAAGTTTTTACCAGGATCAAATTTGCAGGATCGGTGTTTGCAGGATCGCCATATAGTGTAAAAAGGCAGGATCGCCATATAGTGTAGGTGGGACGCCAGCTAGGATCACCAAATAATATAAAAATCGCTGGACCGTTATATAATGTATGCCTTGTAGCAATCTACGTACATAGTGGCATTTAAATTTAATATAGTGTATGTATGGGGGCAGGATCGCCATATAGTGCATGAGGGGGCAGGGTCGCCATATAGTGTTAGCTTGGCAGGATCGCCATATAGTGTAAGAGGGTGTACAAAAGGAGACTAAGATTGGGTGAGAACCGGACCAATCTCAGGAGGAATTTTGTCAAGTGCTTTCCTCAAAGCAGTTCCCGCGTGCACGCTAGATGCACTTTTTTTTATACAGCACGTAGGCAGATTATGCCAATGTTTGAACCCTTTGGCAGAATATGCCAGTAAAAAGAGAAAATCTCTGTTTGGTTTTAATTATAACCCTTTCAAATCAGAATTATAATTGATTATTTATTTGAAAATGCTGGTCTTTTATATCATTATAATTTAATATTTTTACTTAATTTAAATAATAGTCTTCTCTTTTCTTTACATTCGCATATTACAAATTCATTGATTTTTGAACGTTGGGCTCAATAGCCAATCAGAAAACGTTCAATAATCAATTTAAATTTTTCCCCTCAAAATTTGAGTGACATTCCTATTTGTCATGGGTTATTGACACAATTTGAATTTTCACAAATTTGTCATTTTGCATTCCAGTGATATTTAATTACACAATAATTTATTGTTTTGTAATTCAACCCTTTACCCAAGGTTAGTGTACTTTGTGGTATGTGTTGAATGAAAAGAAAAGATATGCAAAAAAAAAATAAATAAATGTAAACAAATAGTTACAAATAAATATGTGCATGTGCATATAGTAAAAAAAAATAAACAAAAAAATATAAACAAATAAAGATGAATAAATGAAATAAATAAAGATAAATGAAGATGTGTGTAACATCATCACAGTCGAAATATGCCATCAGCACAATCTAGGTCCTCCAACCATCCTTGTAAGAACCACATAATACCTTTCTTTTGACAGCTTGTTGTCTCCTGCATCACAGCATCGAGGGCGTAGTTAAAAAGTAGGGATGATAAGACACAACCTTGTCTAACTCCAGTTTTCACCTTGCTCCTGTTGCTCAGTTGTTGTTCATGCAAAACGCGGCAAGTGGCATTCTTCTACAGGATTTTGATTTGCCGTTTTAGATTTTCGGGGCCACCCTTGCATACCAGCGAGTTCCATATAGCTTTATGGCCTTCTCAAAGTCTAGAAAAATGAGGTATAATGGTAATCTCCATTCCACCGATTGCAAAACGATAATTCTAAAACTTTTTACTTGGTCAACACAAGATTTACTGGAGCGAAAGCCAGCTTGCTCATTTCTGAGTGATGGGGAAATTGTTGTCGAGTGTCTTTGTTTAAATTATGTGCAATTACCTTATTTCTTCCAATTCTTCCTGTTGGTCGAATCACCTGTTTTGGGAAGATAATATAATATAATGACTCCATCAGGTAAAGATTCATGGACCCAAAACGCCCTAATAATGGGTTCCAGCAGTCCTGTATTGGTTGTTCGGTCGGCTTCTATCGCGCTAAGAAAATGCTCGTGATATCGTATGTATTACCGCGAATAGTTGTTCGAAAAATCAAAAAATTCCAACCTTCAGTTTTAACAAATATGTTTTTAATTTTTAAGCTCGTTTTCGAGTTTCAGGTGGGTCCCGTCAATTCTGGTTTCGCCTTAGCCTACATAACATAAACAATTATAATTCCGCTGTGTCATATATGGCTCCAGATTGATGATTTTAAATAATTACTTTTCTAGGGAGTCACCACTTGCTCATATAAAATTCAGTCCCTTTTGGGTCCACTACACACACTTAAAACTAATGAAACCAAACAAAGTTAAAAGATTTTCGGTATTGTAGTAATCGGGATATGTTCTGCGAAATATTTACTTTATATGGAATTTGCACGCCCACTAATCCTATTGGGTTATCTCTAATCAACCAATTTTGATAGAAAATAAAGGTTGATTAACAAGAATTTTATTCAAATTTATATATTACTATTATAGCCCAGCACTTTAAGTTCGAGTGCAAATTCTAAAAAATTTTTTTTCATTAAATATTTTTTCTTTCAATGTTTTGTTAATCATATACTTATATGAAAAATTTATGAATATTTAAATAAGTTTAAAGGTATGCTAATCAATTTTAGCAATTCACAATTCAACACAGGACGTGTGATATACAATTTAAATCATTTGCATTAACAGGCTGTAAAGAATTACTATAAATATTTTATTTTATTTATTTCTCCGCTTGTCCACCATATGAACTATAACTATGCCAAATTTCACAATCCTGGATAAAAAATTTTCCTTCGCGTATTAATATATAGATATACGAAGTGAAAAAATGTAGCCGCTACCTTTTTGCTGTAAAAAGACCACATCTGCCCAAATTTATAAGCATCGTTACAAACTTTTTTGTGTACTGTATTGCCAAATATCTTCCTATTGACTTGAGTTCTAGACAAATAGGCAGATTTGCTTCAATTATATTTCTACGGCTAAATTTATGTAATTGAAAGACACACAATCAGTAATAGTCGGTCCCCATAAGATGTCGCCAAACAATCGACGAAATGTCAGGAAAAACTTTAATTGTTTTCATTACATTGATAACTTTAGGCCACATTAGCTTAATTTAAAAACCACACAAAAAAAATGATATATCACGTGACCCGTAAGAAAGGTAAACTGACGCTTCTTCAGGCAATCTCTCATAAAAAAATTAGTATATACTATGTATGTTTTTATGAAAAATTTTTTGTAAATTTTTGTTTTCGCTTATTTATGTTAGTCTAATTAAGAAAATTTAAAAGTTTGAGAATGATAAAATTTAGATAAATAGTATGGGTATACTATAAATAGTATTGACAAAATTAACGAATTTACGACAAATAAGTGGGGAAATTCCAAGATTTAAAACTGAAGAATCAGCAATATATAATCCATGGCATAATTTTTATACCCTCCACCCCAGTGTGCAGAGGGTATAAATAAGTTTGTCATTTCGTTTGTAATAATTAGAAAAAAAATTCTGGACCCCATAAAATATATATATAGCGATGTCCGTCTGTCCGTCTGTGGAAATCGCGATGACGACTTCATTGGGGCAGCTAGGGCTCTCCTTTGCACAAAAAATGATTCACTAACATCCTGAGAAGTTTGCTGTTTAAAATCGTTTAAATCGATTGATTAAGTCCCGAGAATTCAATGAAGAAGTAAAAAAGGTCTTGAAAAAATATGATTTGTCTATGTTTTTCACGATCACGCTCATTTTTAGTGAGAATGATTCACTAACATCATGAGAAGGTCCCTGTTTATAAATCATGATAATCGGTTTAATAGGTCCCGAGAGATATCTGAAAAAGTAAAAAATTTAAAATATATGTTTCTGTATTGGTCTTGTTGTTATTCTAAATGTTGTATTTTTGTCATAGCTGGACTTGTTGTTTTTGTTGTCGTTGTGGTAATAATATAATAAAAACTAACGCTTTGTAAATTTTTTATCAATTCTGGTAGAAAATTTTAAAAGTTTCATTGTTGGTTCATTTTTGTCGTGGCCACGAGCCTGCCTGCAAAGTTTCATTGCGTCACGGGAAAAGGGCTAAAAAACGATCCAAAATTTTATAAAGGGAGTAAAAATTCACCTACATCTAAAGCAAATAATGCTAGACTACCTAGTTCTTATTAAAAAAGAATAAACAGGGACCTTAACGGTTATAAGTGATAATAAAAAAGTTATTTTGTGTAACTTATTCTGTGAGTTTAGAAACAAAAACGCCATCTGAAACACTTATTTTTCAACGCAAAAATATAAGGTCGGATGATACTCTTAAAAAGAGAGTTTTATTTTGCCGTCATAAAATAAAACTCTTTTGAGGAGTTTTTTTTCGTCAGAAAATAAAAAAAGTTAATTCTTTAAAAAAAATTTTTTTTTAAGTAATTTTCCTGGTATTTTAAGAAACTTTTATTTTTCGCTCTCAAAACATGGAAAAGTATTATTCCTTATTGTGACTATTGGTATTCTGTTGTAACGCATTGAGCAATGAATTGCGACCCCGTAAAGAATTTGTATTCTTAATCCCTATAACAACTCGAGTCCATATAATGTCCGTACATGCGTCTGTCTGTTTGTCTTTTGAAATTACGGTCACTCAATAAAATAAACCATTTCAATGGGTAGAGTTAAAATAATATTGTTTGTCGTTACTTCGAGCAGGTTGGTATTTGAAATAGGTTAAATCGGGCATCACTGTCTCAAGATATGGTCCAAAATATGGAGATACCTCCAAAAATGCTTAAAAAAATCAGTATATTTGCTGAAATAATTTGATATTAAGTTTAAAAAATTGTTTACTTTTTCAAATATTTTGTTTACATTTATTATCAATATTAAAATCGAGGCGGAGGGTATCAAAAATTCGCCACAGCCGAATTTAACACTCTTACTTGCTTAAATCAAATTTTGTAATAATTCAAAATAAATATGTATTTAGTATTGATTTAATAAACTTTTGTTTTAAAATTAACATGCACCGTTTCTTATCAATTTCAACAGCATTTTTCATATGGCTGATAAAAGCTTATATACCGAATTTCCCTTAAATCTATCAAAAAGTAAGAAACTTACTAGTTATGGCCATTTTTCGACCTAAACCCTCATATAAAACAAATTCATTGCTACTCAATGTTGGTTTATGTTTATTTTATATATCCAATTAGTTGGACCCAAGGCCCTTTCTCTAAAATCCTGTCATAACGTATCGCATAGATGTTTTAAACTATAGTTAGTTTAGTTTTCTTGTTTGTTTCTACCTAAAGTGAACGTTCTCACATACTATTTATAATAATTACATATACAAGCAGATTCCAGCGCCCGAAATTCGAGTGCAACTTCTAGGCAGCTTTATTTTTCAACTTAGCCAATTCACAAAGCTATTTTGGTTTATCATTATTGTGAATGAAGAAAATAAACTCATTAACAAATTTAATAAAACACACATAGCATATCTATAATTTTATGTATGTGTTAGTAGCAACTTTAAATGCAATTTTCTCAAAATAAAGGAAAACATTTTAAAACCTGTATATCTGCAAAACGGCTAAAAAGAAATATCTTTCAAATAATATGCGTTTGGTAAAAATCGGGATAAAACGGTAGAAAAAAACATCGAACACAAAACATCGAAACACAAGAAATCGCCTAGCCTGTTTATATTCTAGATTTTAATTTTGATTTTTTTTGCATTGTCTTAATTGAAATGTGTTTTAGAAAATGTAATTATAAACAAATTATAGTTATAATGTTCTTTTTTTCATTTGTGTCCGCCCTCACGATATTGTGCGAAGTAAGTGTATCATTCAGGTTATTATACTACATGCTTCTAGTGAACAGCACTTTATGTAAAAAAATAAAATAATTAAATTGTATAATATACAACCCGATACACTAACTACCATATAACTTAGTTATGTATAATTTAAAACACATTATTTTACTCGGCCTTGCATTTATACTTTTTCAGTAATTGATGAACACATATATAATAAGTACTCGTAGAAAGTTCAAGGAGCACTTAATTTGATTTATTCCTTTTATCACATATTTTTTTTTTTTTTGTACATTATACAAGCATTAACCGAAGACGAAAATCATGCTTTTGAGAAAAATAACTTTTTATATAGATGTAATGGGGCTTCATGAGCTAATAAAACGCAAACAGTTACTATTTGAGAAGAAGAATGTGATTGACTTTGTCAAATGCTAAATAAATTTTTTATTTTTTGCTTCTATTTTGATCATTTATGTTATTTTTATTGAATATTTCGGAAAACAAATTTTCTTTTATTTAATCGATTTTAGAACACCGTACGATTCTGTTTTCATTTTACACGGAACGCATACGCAAATTTACCAAGTACTAGAAGTCTTTTTTATACGATAGATAAGTTACGGTGTACAAAAAAGAGTTTAGTTTATGTGCAACCATTTCTTTTCTAGTTTTGTAACTACAAAACGTAGATATGTCATACAACGACACACGTGCTAGTAACATTATCTTACCACAAAACATACTGAACTTTTAAAATATTTTACAGGTGTCTGCACATTTTAGTGAAAATCTTCGTACAGAATTTTCTGATATTCACCATTTTCAATACCAAGCTGCACCAGATTATCAAGAACTTTTGAAGCCTCAGTATTGCATACAGAAGAATGTCTTTAACAGACAGACAGACACCGCCAAACCTATTTTCTCCGTTTATAGTTAATGAGGTCTGCTGAATTTATTTCGCTGAGTTACAAACGAATTGAGAAACTGATAACATCAGTGGTCACAAGGGATAACCGCCTAAGTCGACTTACGAACGATTTGAGTTATGTATGCCATCATATTCTACTAACATTACTCTAACAATATTTTTTAAAAAGTTATTTATGAAAACATACTGACCTAAGTCGTAACGAATCCCCATTACATTTATATAAAAAGTTATTTTTCTCGAAAGCATGATTTTCGACTTAGGCGGTTAATGCTTGTGACCACAGATATATGCATACTCTTAACATAGTGGTAAATATTGTAATACAATTGATATTTAACTTCTCGAGCTAACATTAAATGGGTGTTTTTTTTGTTTGGATAGAACTTATGAAAGAGTTAGCTATCAAACGGAATGTTATCTGCACTTATTTTATGATACTTATGATCAGTATATTCTGGCAAATCATCATGAAAAGATTCACGCTTGAACAACGATACCAAACAACTTATAAACGACTTCGAGAATTTTAGGGGCACATAATCTTCCATTTGACGGGTTTATAAATAAACAAAATTGCCGCATATTAGGTGAGATCATTCCAAAACAGACCGTTTGGTACGACTAACACATTGGTGGCATCATCAGACCTAATTTCTTCAAAAACGAAGCCAGAGTTCGCGTTACGGCCACTGGAGATCGTTGCCGCGCCATGATCAATGATTGTTGTTTGAAAATATGGATGAAGTTGACCCGGACGAGATTTTGATGTGTAAACATCTGTACGCGCAGGGGGGTAAATTTCAAAAATAGCGTAACATGTAAGAGTAACATGTGAGCGTAAGATGTGAGTCGTAACACAAAATGTGATTGTATTGGTGAAAAATTATGATATTATGATAACCTGTTTGAAAATTAAAAATTAAAAATTAAAAATGAAAAATTAAAATGAAAAATGAATAATTAAAAATGAAAAATGAAAAATAAAAAATGAAAAATGAAAAATGATAAATAAAATATTAAAAATGAAAAATTAAAAATGAAAAAAGAAAATTAAAAAATTAAAAATGAAAATTAAAAAATGAAACATGAAAAATAAAAAATTAAAAATAAAAAATGAAAAATGAAAAACGAAAAATTAAAAATGAATAATGAAAAACGAAAAATAAAAAAATTAAAAATGAAAAATAAAAAATAAAAAACTAAAAATAAAAAAAAAAAAATAAAAAATTAAAAATTAAAAACGAAAAATGAAAAATACAAAATGAAAAATGAAAAACGAAAAATGAAAAATTAAAAAAAAAATTAAAAATGGAAAATTAAAAATTAAGAATAAAAATGAAAAATTAAAAATTAAAAATGAAAAAAGAAAAATGAAAAATTAAAAATGAATAATGAAAAATGAAAAATGAAAAATAAAAAAATGAAAAATTAAAAATAAATTAAAAACGAAAAATGAAAAATAAAAAATAAGAAATGAAAAATAAAAAATGAAAAACTAAAAACGAAAAATGAAAAATAAAAAATTAAAAATGAAAAACGAAAAATGAAAAATTAAAAAAAAATTAAAAATGGAAAATTAAAAATTAAGAATAAAAATGAAAAATTAAAAATGGAAAATTAAAAATGAAAAATTAAAAATGAAAAATTAAAATGAAAAATGAAAAATTAAAAATGAAAAATGAAAAATAAAAAATGAAAAATAAAAATTAAAAAATGAAACATGAAAAATAAAAAATGAAAAATAAAAAATGAAAAATGAAAAACGAAAAATTAAAAATGAATAATGAAAAACGAAAAATAAAAAAATTAAAAATGAAAAATAACAAATAAATTAAAAACGAAAAATGAAAAATAAAAAACTAAAAATAAAAAATGAAAAATAAAAAATTAAAAATTAAAAACGAAAAATGAAAAATACAAAATGAAAAATGAAAAACGAAAAATGAAAAATTAAAAAAAAAATTAAAAATGGAAAATTAAAAATTAAGAATAAAAATGAAAAATTAAAAATTAAAAATGAAAAAAGAAAAATGAAAAATGAAAAATGAAAAATTAAAAATGAATAATGAAAAATGAAAAATGAAAAATAAAAAAAATTAAAAATTAAAAATAAATTAAAAACGAAAAATTAAAAATAAAAAATAAAAAATGAAAAATAAAAAATGAAAAACTAAAAACGAAAAATGAAAAATAAAAAATTAAAAATGAAAAACGAAAAATGAAAAATTAAAATAAAAATAAAAATGGAAAATTAAAAATTAAGAATAAAAATGAAAAATTAAAAATGGAAAATTAAAAATTAAGAATAAAAATGAAAAATTAAAAATGAAAAATGAACAATGCAAAATGAAAAATGAAAAATGAAAAATGAAAAATAAAAAATAAAAATTGAAAAATAAAAAAATAAAAATGAATAATGAAAAATAAAAATTGAAAAATGAAAAATAAAAAATTAAAAATAAAATTTTAAATATAAAAAATTAAAAATAAAAAATGAAAATTGAAAAATAAAAATTGAAAAATAAAAAACGAAAAAAGAAAAATAAAAATAGGAAATGAAAAATGAAGAAAATAAATTAAAAATTAAAAATTAAAATAAAAAATGAAAAATTAAAATTAAAAAATGAAAAATCAAAAATAAAAAATGAAAAATTAAAAAAAAAAAATAAAAATGAAAAACGAAAAATTAAAAATAAAAAATAAAAATCGAAAAATTAAAAATTAACCGGTTCAAATAATTAATAATAATAATAAGTGATACGCTTTCTGTTTGATTTTAAGAAAGTGCTATAAAAAATCTTTAATTAATAGATGTTTACACATCTCCCCTGCGATCGGACTCACATGATTTTTTTTCAACAGGATGGTGCTACGTACCATACGACAACCGCAACCATCAAATTTTTAAAATCAAAATTTGGCGTTAAATTCATTTTGAGAAATGGAACTGTTAATTGGCCTGCAATTTAACACCTCTCGATTATTTCCAGTGGGCCTACGTGAAGTCATTGATTTATGCTATAAACCAGCAGCAATTGACGCCTTGGAAGCCAACATTGTTCGTGTTATTTGTGACATATGGCCAGCAATGTGGGAAAAGTGGTCAAAAATTGGAGGTTCAGAATGCGTTTCGTCAAGATCAGCCGCGGTGGCTATATGTCTGAGATCATTTTCAAATGTTAATGCCTTGTATTGATCTTTCGAATAAGATTTTTTTTCATTAAATCTAAATTCTTTGTATTATTTTTCACAATTTTGAGTTCTATCGGGCTTTAAAAAAACACCCCTTATAACATAAAATTTACACATAAATAGCGGTATGCATATTTAGTATTGCGTTAATGATAGTAAACATTTTCGCAATTTAGGGAATTATTTTTCACGCTTATTTACTTTCACTTTAGTTAATATACGCGTTAATCTCATACATATGTATATTATTTAGTTAAATTTTGTTATATTATGAATAATCTGAAAAAAATAATTGACAGGGTTGTGGTTTAGAGCAAAATTCCCTTACTGATTGATGGTTAACAGAACCAGCAAATTATATTGTGGGCGCTGCTTATATATAATTAAAATTCATTACCTCAATTAAATCCATAAGGGATCTGACATTTACTAAGAAACTTAATGAAAAAAAGTTTTGTTTGAATTTTAGGAGAAAATTAAATTTTAGCCAACCATTTATAAGGTAAAAAATTAAATAAATTTGTATACCAGTATTTGAGACAACATTAACGATAAAATAAATTCTACAATTACAATAAAGACTACACAAAAAAAATGTAAAAAGGTAAACCCTTTAACCATTAATTGCAAATTGCTATTTGTCCATTCTATTTTTCTTAAATTTCAACTTAAATACTTAAATACTTTTTTATGTATAAAAAGGCCTAAATGCTAGATTTGCTGGAAAACATTGTTATAAAAAAATAAAAAAAAAAGTTGAAAGTAAAGTGTGCAAAAAAGGCCCGTTAATTGTGAGGATAAATCTGCTTAGGTCATTTTGTTTTGTTATGTGAAAAAAAATCACGGTGATTTTGATTTTGTTGTGTATCTTTTTTATTTTGGTAAATTGCTTCTGAAATAAGGATTAGGGCAACGATAGTGAGAAACTTTAAAACGGTTTAATGTTTTTAACAGTTCGGTGATTTTTTTTAATGTGAACTGCAGTGCTACAAAAATTTGTGACCAAAAATTACAAAATTTCAATAAGCTACTGGGATTTTAAAAGATTATGACATTTATTACATTTCTTATCTATTTATAGTGGTAGATTTTGTTATTGAGACTTAAAAATATAATTTAAAATTCGTTTTTCTGATTTAGGAACTTTCAAACTAATTAAACTAATAAAACTTGAGTATAGTTATAATACTTATGGCATTCGTAACACACATGTTTAGTAGAAAGCCAATTTTAAAAAATATATGAAAAAGTCGCTCAATATCTATTCCATATTTGGCACACATACATACTGCAAAGTTTGTCAACAAAAACTGATTTTAATAAAAACATTAGATAACCCACGCAGAATGGTTTTGCTTTAACAAAATAATTAAAAAGACAGATATAAGGATATATTGTATTTTTATTTTTAAAAATAATAAATCAATAATAAACAAATAAACTGATAGATATTTTAGGAATGTACAAACAACATTTGACCAAGATGAACTAGTAGGACCCGTTCATGATAGCAACGAGGAACTCTGGCGTCAATCAGATCAGCGTCCTATCCGAGCCGAGATCCTTAACCGAAAATGGCGTTGGATTGGACACACGTTGCGCAAACCTAAAGGCGACGTTGCCAAAACTGCTATCGCCTGGAATCCTCAGGGTAATACTCGAAGAATAGGACGACCGTCGCACACTTAGCGGCGCCAACCCGACTCCGAAGTTAACCAAAGTGACATGAGCTGGAGAGAGATAAAAAATCTGTTATCAAATAGACCCCGATGGAGAAACTTTGTTGCCGCCCTTTGTTCCTCATAGGAACCATAGGACATAATATGATATATATGATAGCAATGTTTCTTTCGACAAACAGAGAGATGGGTGGATTCAATCAGAGCTCAAGCTACCCCAGTAGTAAATGAGCCATTCGAGCTCAAGTGGTAAAAACTAAAATTTTTAGTGCTGGAATGCATGTAACAAAATAAATATAATAATTATTTTTGGTATCAAAAATTGTATATACTTTTTGGAATCGTGCAAGTAACAGGAATTGAATATATGTACATAGAGTATACACAGATAATGTTTTAAACCTTTCAAAATATACCGACAAAAATGTGTGGGAAAAACTACTTGAAAAAGATGAGACTTTTGGCAAAAACTGTAATAAATATATTTTTTTTAATGGCGGAATGGCTTCAAATTTTCAATAAAACATCTCTGAATACAGTCAATTACAGCTGTTTGGAAATTTATATAATTTTTAATTTATTTAATAGTTCGTCCAGCTCACACCTCTAATCCGAGTGTTTTAATATTTTAAAAAAATCTGTTGATATAAGGAACCACAATTAGTGTGAATTTTCGCCATGTATTATTGGAAATTTTTTTGTAAAATAATGTCAAACTTCATGGAGTGAATATTTTCATACATGTATCGAAAGTGGTCGCCGCCTCCCAATTAGTATCGGAACTGTTTAAAATTAAAAAAGAAAATGCTGTCTTTAACTTCTCACAAAGCAGCTGCAGCAGCATTCTCGAAGCACGATCTACTCTTTTTTTCATACGAGAAATCCAGGTCCAAACATGTACTTATCGTGATTTTGATCATATTGATATCTTGGCTTTGGGATATGATCTTTGCTCAACTCAATGGGATCAAATTTTCTATTTACCGACTGCTGGACAACAACTGTCATTTCTTAATGGTAAAATTTTAGGAATTTACAACAGACATTTCCTCAACAAAATGAAAATCATTAAAAATAGAGATAGACCTTGATTTACAATGGAAACCAAGATGCTAATAGAGCACCGTGATAATCTGCATCAGAAGTGGAAACGTTACAGGTTATCAGAACATCACGACAAATACAAGATGGCTAGGAAAGCGGTTCTGTCCAAAATAATGCATGGTATGTATTCCTATTATTTTAGCAAATTTAATGCAGCTACTGGAAGTAAAAAAACCTGGAAACAAATACGTGAAATTGGAATAAATAAGACAATTAATCAATTAATTAACAACAATCTAAACAATCCAAACATTGCCAAATTTAACTTTCAATGTGTAACACTAACAGAGGTATTTGAAAGTTTCAATGCCATTAAATCGAAAGTACGGTGCACCACTCAATTTTATGCCTCAAACTGAAGAAGCTTTTTAACTTTTTAGCATTAGCAGTTAGACTCATGTCGTCAAATCTCACAAACAGATCCCAATCTGTTGCTAATGGTAGCTCCATCTCGAACTCACTGCAAGTTATAAGAGGGGTAACATAGGTCTCAATCCTTGGACCACTACTTTATTCGATACATGCCAGTGTTCTGCCACAAAAAATTAAATTCTCTAAGATTCAGATCTACGCTGATGACATTCAGCTATATTTAAGTAATACCAAAGATTCAATAATTTCCAAAACTCAAGAACTAAATTATAATCTCAAACAATAAAGAAGAAAGTGATGCATTTGGAGAATTAGATAAATGTCTTCCTTGAGGGCTCTAAAATTGACATAATGGATTCTGTAAAAAATCACGGTGTTGTGTTTAATGGAACTCTGACCTGTTCAGATCATGCTAATAAATCCTGTGGCAGGATTTATAGTATGTTAAGAAGTTGCTAAAATTGCTACCTGCATAAACATATATTTACCAACATTACTATATGCATCTGAGGTTTTCACAGGTTGCAACTCTAGGGATAACAGGAAACTAACTGTAACTTTCAACAAAATTATTCGATATATCTTTGAATTAAGAAGATTTTATCATGTATCCCAATACCCGTGTCATGTCTTACACATGTCTTTTGACAACTATATTAAATTCAAAACAAGTAAGAAAATTACAGTCGGTCTAGCCCGACTATACGATACCCTATACCATGCGTTTAGAGATCCTATCTCTCAGACCCAACAAACTGGATATATAAAATTAGCATAAACCAAATTTGAGTGGGATTTTTATTACATTTTTCAGCTCCAGATATGAAAAAGTTCATATCGGATGCTATATCTATATGGGGACTAGGCCCAAAAATGGACCGATCCTGACCATGTTTGGTGAAGTCTCTTGTATTTTGCAAAAATATATACAAACAAAATTTGAGAAGAATCAGTGCAATATTTTTGTTTTTTGATAGATTTAAGTGAAGATCGGGAAGCAGCTCTATATGGGGCCTATGACTAACAGTTGTCCAATAGGGATCATTTTTGGACTACTGATTAATGGATGTAATTTATACATACAAACCCAATTTGACTAAGATTTGTATGATAATTTGGATCTTACGGCAATATGTGTTGATTTCATAGGGGTCATTTGTATGGGGGCTAGGTCTGAACATGGACCGATTCTCACCAATTTCAACAGCGTTCATCCCATGGCCGACAAAGGATCAAATACCAAATTTCGTCAAAATATATTCATATTTGCGACCTGCAGTTTGATTACAAGCTTTACATGGACACACAGACGGACGGACGGACGGACGGACGGACGGACGGACATCGTTAAATCGAATCAGATAGTGATTCTGATTCGATCGGTATAATTAAAGATGTAGATCAAGTATTTTTGGTTGTTACAAACATCAGCACAAAGTCATTATACCCAAACCACATAGTGGTATAGGGTATAAACATTATATTGCTACATAAAATTATTATAACAAAGGCACCACAATATATTTTTAAACGATTGAAGTTCACAAGATCTTCCAGAGAAAATCGAATAATTCAATTTAAATACCGGGACCATGCCTCTGAATGTCAATGTTATGCAATATACAAGCAACGCAATAAGGGTTTAGAAAATTATTATACCAATACTTTAATTGATTTTATTTGATTTATTTAATGTTTAAATATTCTAAATTTAGATTAAGAGCTACTGATGTTAAATATAATGAATAACTTATCTGATTCCATTACTGTAATTTATAAGATACTGTGTCTTGTTGTAATTGAAAATCAAATTTAATAAATAAATAAAAAAAAAAAAAATACAGCTACAATGATTATTTCCGAGCAGGTGGTGTAGTTCGTCCATTTCTTGATATAATAGAAATTGACTAAACTTCGATAACATTTCGCGAATTTAGGGTGGTGTATATGATTATTTTGAAGATTTTGACACACTAATTCGTCATTTTAATTAGTTCCTATGATAGGCTTCGAGTAATTAACGCGTCTATATGTATACAGCAGTGTGTGATTCCAATGCCAGATTGTGTCGTTTCTTTCACAAAGGCTTCATCAACGAAAGGTACTATAGTTAAAAGTACGAAAAGTTTCGGATTGTTGTACATTGTAAAACATTTTTCAGACAGAAATTAATTTTTGCTGTAAAAAAAAAACATCATAAAAACACAATAAATTAGAAATCTCTAATATTAATAGGCTAGGCGATTTCTCGTGACCGATGTTTTGTTCTGCCGTTTTATCCCGATTTTGATAAATCGTTTATTATTTGAAAGGTATTTATTTTTATCCGATTTGCAGATTTACAGATTTTTAATTTTTTTCCTTTATTTTGAGTAAATTGCAAATAAAGTTGCTACTAACACATACATAAAATTATACAATGCTATATGTGTATATTAAATTTGTTAATGTGTTTGTAATTGTTGATGTGTTGATTTGTGAATTGGCTATAATTGATTAGCTGGAATCTGCTAGTTATAATAAATACTGGTCGAAAAGAAAAGCAATAACTTTAAATTTAAATGATATTACAATTTGAAGGTTAATTAAACTGTCCCACAGTCCCAAAAATTGTTGCACAGTGTTATTATTTGTGCTTGGTTCTTAGTATGTGTTGATTCGTCAATTTGACAGGCGATTTAATGAATGTCTTTTGTTTTACATTTTGACATAAAAGTCATTGAAAATATTGCTTGCTTTTTTCACAACTATATTTTAAATTTCGATGGTGAATCAATTTTCTTGGGACCATTGACTCATTAGAAAGATTTTTCCTGCAAATGACACACTTCGGTGTTGGAACTTTGCTTCCCCACACCACGTAAATCCATATCCATATTGCTTTTTCTCTTCGCTGTACTGCCTTTTCATCTTTAAAAAAAGAGTTCTACGGTTTGTGTTTGGAAAATCAAAAAATTTAATTTAAATATTGAAATCTTAAGTAGTTACTTCAAAAATATATTCTCTTCTTATTTATACGCCCTCAAAGTCTTTAAAATTTCTAAAGCGCTTAAGTTCAAGTCTTAACTTTACAGACTTTAACAGGAAGTGACAAAAGTTATAGAATAACCACTATAGAGGTGATCAAAGTTAAGTTAACTTAAAAATGTGGTTTAAAGATAATTTTAATAACTTTCATACAAAATCATAATAAGTGGAATAAGCTACATACTTAAAAAGAGATAATGGTTATAATTATTGGATAAAAATTCTGCATTGGCACGATATCGTAATAAATATAAGTATGGATTTGTAATTTTCAACAAAATTTGAATAAATTGAGTAAACATGTTATCTAACATTTCACATATGTAATTTCATCCATTCAAAATAATTTATTTTATATTTATTTTTTGTTACTATTGTTAAACAGAAGGGATTTAACCATTTTGATTGATGGACTAAGAAGAAAACAGCAATGTTTAAAAGGTTTCGATTTTTTTTAACCTCTTTTGTTTATTTTCCTTTGTGGCCATCACATTGTACTCGTATGTAACCTTAAAAGATATTCTTATAAATAGAAAAAATGCTAATTTGAGAATAACAGGAAAAATAAAAGTGAGGTAAATGGAAAAGAACAATAAGAAAATATAAACTGTGTAACATCCCTTAATACTTTTAAAGAATATTATTAACTTAACCCACTATTTAGCTCACTTTTTTTTATTATTTAGTTTGATGCTGGACATAATGTTCATTCGTCATACATTAATCGAATATTATTTTAAGTTTATTAAATCAATTTCACTGTGATTTATTTGAAATATTAAAATAGACAAACAATTTCGTTTTAAGTTTTTCGTTATGATATTTTTGAGCATTATAAGGTTAAAATTTTTCTTTATGTTTCTTTGAAAGCTGGAAGAAAATGTGTATTAACGTATCTTTTGTTGGCTTTTACTCGTACAAATTTAAGTTTGTATGTTGAGAAAAATTATTATTAGCATTAACATCTCATTATAAGTTGTAACTAATATTAATGAAAACAAAATATTGGTAATGAGATCACTTAAATTATAAACCTATTTTAATGAGACAGCAATATGATATATAAATCATTAATTTAATTGCTAAATTGCGCTGAGAAGTAAATAATAGTTTAAATAATGGGTGTCCCAAATTCCATGCAAGATTTGAATTATACAGAATACACAGTTTTTATATCCTCCAAACCACTGTGCAGAGGATATATATAGGTTTGTCATTTCGTTTGCAACGCACCGCAAAAAATTCCGCATCGCAAAAAATTCTTGATCCTTATAGCAAGGGAAATTGATCTATCAATGACCGTCTGTCCTTCTGTCAGTCTATACGTCTGTCTGTGGAAATCACATTCTATCCCTTTTTACTTTTCATAGGGGCCTTACAATGTACATTCGCGACAATGTTGTGTACCAGTTCCAGCAACATTACAACTGTAATGATGCAGAATTTAACTCACTTTGGGTTAAGTTCAAAACCAGGTCGCACATTTTACATTTCGGGTTTCTATACAGAAGCCCAAACATAGAAAGGGAGCATACCTATAATGGCTTCGATGCCATTTCTGAATCCATAACTAGAATCCTAGAGAATTGCCCGAATAGCGAAATCGTAGTTGCCGGCGATGTTAATATTAAAAACTCTTCTTGCAAAAAATTCATTTTTGCCGGATAGGGATCAACCACTGCCCGAACTCGAAAGAGTATCTTGTACTATGTCTGATGACTACTCTCGATTTATATCGAGTTTTCTCAGAGACCGAACAATACGTGTTGTTATAGATGGGGTCGCATCTAATGAGTTTGAGCTTAATTCAGGGGTGCCCCAAGGTTCCGTTCTTTCTCCTTCTCTTTTCCTTATCTTTCTGAACGACCTTCTTGGTCAAACTATTAATTCTATATACTCTTTCGCAAATGACAGCAGCATTTGTCATTCATTTTCCTTTAATTGTAGGCCGAGCCTCTTAGAGGTTGGGGGCAAAAGGCAGACAGTGAATGAAACACTCAATCAAGACCTGTAAACACTCTCCGAGTGGGGTAAAACGAATAGGGTTGATTTTAATGCAGGGCCATGGAATCAACAATGTCATCTGTATATAGGTATTGAGGAATCGGATACTCTTGATGTTCTAGGCATGAGAATTCAATGTGATATTCGTTGGAACGAGCATGTTTTTCAAGTGTCGAAAGAAGCATTCAAGTGTCTCAGTTTTCTAAAACGGTGTAAAAATTAATTCACTCCTTCTGATCTCCTTAAAATCTATACCACTTACATCCGACCGAAAATGGAATACAACTCCCATGTATGGGCAGGAGCTTCAAAGTCTATTTTGGAGCTACTGGACGGTGTGCAAAGAAGGGCGTTGGCGCTCTTCCATGACAGTAGGGTATCCAACTCTATTGATTCATTGGAACATCGTCGGAATGTGGGTTGTGTAGCACTGTTTTATAGATACTACCATGGGAAATGTTCTTCTGAGATTAGCGAACTTATTCCAAGTGCCCGAGTTTCAGTTCGCTCTACCCGCTTCTCTAGTAGATCACATCCGCTTGTAGTCTATTGTCCAGTTGACTGCACAACGCAGAATTCGTTTATCAGTCAAACTAGCCGTACGTGGAATAAACTCCCCGCACAGGTCTTTTCTGACAGTTATAATCTAATAAAATTTAAGTAAAATATCCACAAACCCTACACCCTCTCTCCTCCTTCCCATAACCTATTTTCCTGAAATCAACACAATGCATTGCATTATGTAAATTTTTATAACATTTACCCGAACCATTTAAGGTGTTGCATTTTTAATGGTCAGAGTAGAACATAAAATCACAACTTTATCACACTTTTTTAATAAACAGCTGTTTTTGTTGACATTTTTGTCTTGGACACCAAAACATAATTATCATATCAATTATATCGGTATCATCAGATGATGCTGATGAATCCAACAAGTCCTCCAAAACTTTTTCATAATTTATTTTAAACAAAACAATAAAGATGGCGCTTTTATGTTTTTTCTCACAAATACACATTTATAAACAACACAAATGTCAGCTGTTTAATCCTGTGATTTCCCCTCTGATTTTTTTAGGGTGTGAAATGTGAAACTTTTTTAATTTTTTTGGAAAGAACATGTTACCCTCTCGCAAGGTAACAAGGAGTTGCTATTTAAAATCATCAAAATCGGTCCAAAGGGTCACGAGATTTATAATATTAATAGGTAAAGCTAAACTTTCTGACCCCTTTTACGCGCACAGTTTACAACCGATTTTGACAAAAAATATACCATTTAAAAGCTATTTCTTTAGAGATGACCACAATGTTTTCTAAAATTAAAATTGGTGCAGTTTTTGGGAATAATTATCTCTTAAATTTGCTACTAACACATACATAAAACACATATTTAAGCTTCATATTTAAGCTTGCATAACTATAAATACACATTCGTTTTACTAAATTTCGTATTAAAAAAAATTAAGAGTTTAACCGGATGTATGTAAAACCAAATGAATATTAATAATATTTCACAAAAAAAAATTTCTTTTATTTTTTTATTAAAAAAAAGAATAACGAAATAAATTAATGTTTCATAACTATAAATACACTTAAACAAAAATATAAAAATTTACAGCAAATGAAGAAAAATTTTTTCAGTTCGAAAATTCGATCTGACATACCGTCACCTAGATTTATTCGTAGTTCCTCCGTTAAAGATCTCCACGCATCAATAACTGCTTCTTTAAGATGAAAAACGCTTTCATATTGCCGGTTTTCTGCATAAACTCATCGGGTTCGGATCAGGAGAACATGCGGGCCAATTTTAACTCTTATATTTTGTGAAGATAGCCATTCCATCGTCTGCCGACTTACATGTACTGATACATTGTCTTGTTAGAAAATTAATTATTTTTCGTTGTTATTTTCAATAAATGGCACCAATTTCTCTTCTAATAATGCTATATACTCAGAAGAATCCATTCTGGTACTTGGAAATAACAAATTAACCATACCATCGAAACAAAAAGCGTCCCAAGCCATTAACGAACCGCTTCCGAAATTTCTTTTTGAGAAATTACGTGGTGCTTTACGAAGGTCTCTCCAATAGCTGCTAAAACCATCTGGACCATCAAGGTTGAACTTTTTCTCATCAGAAAAAATCACCTATAAAATAAATTTATGTTTAAAAAGTCCAACCACCAACAGCGATTATTGACTTACCTTTCTTCAGTTGGTTTGTAAGTTTGTTTAAGCGAATTCAAGTCGGGTAATTTTGTGGCGGGGTAATAACCTTGGCACAGACATCATCTTTTGGCGAGTAATTCTCGAATCTTTTAAGAGCCTACTTATAGTTGATTTGAACACAATTACCTTACATTCATTGATTATCTGATTGAGACTCTTCGTTGTGTTGATGGCGCAGTTGACTATTTTACGCCGGTCCCGATCAGAAAGTTTTTTCCGCCAGCTTTCTTTGTATCATAAGCACTCGGATGCTTTGCAAAATTTGTGACAACCACATGTGAACGGTTTATTTTTTTTTACAATTTCCCGAAAGCTTAAGCCACTTTCTAATTAGGCTGAAATTTGCCCTTTTTCAAAATCACTCAGGCATGAACCACGCGGCATTTTATTGCAAATTGATTAAAAATGCATAATAAACATTTATAATTCATTTATTTATTTGCTATTCTTCTTTGTTTATCGTTATATGAAATTATATTTATGAAACATTAACGAAATATTATTACACAATTTTTCTCAAATAAATAATCTCTTAAATTTTACACATTAAGATATCAGTTATCACACTCTCCAAAAATGTTATAAGTTTTAAAAAAATGTTTGTAATTTTAGAAAAATATCAAAAAATAAATTGTAATTATAGTTATGCAACACAATAAGGGTTTTCACTCTTGGTAGTAAAGTACCCTTGTAACTCTTGGAAATGCTGTAGATATAGTAAAAGTACTATTATTTACAACACCGCAACAACAAAATGTATGAAATGAAAATTTACTACGCTGTGGTTAAAGCACAAGGGTAAAAGGTATAGTAGATTAACAAGACTAAACATTTACAAGACTAAAACAGCTGATCGTTGAGCTGCCAAAACAATTGTAATAATAAAAAATGGTTTAAAATAATAAATAAATTAATAATAAAGATGGACCGATATGTAAATTAAGCATTTTCGGCATTTTTCTAATCTTCAAATGCTTTTTGATATTTTTTAGTTTTCAAATTGATGGAAAACAAAACAAAAAAACAGCTGATTCATTAATTTACAATACACAATACAATATACACGGAAAAGACGTTCACACTTTGTAATATAAAATCGTTGTAAATACAACAGGGTTGTAAATTTATCACCAAGAGTGAATACCGCTAATGTATAATGCTGTGTGTGTATTTATTAAATTTGTTTTGTAAGAGAATTAATGTGTTCGCAAATAATTAGTTTGTACAAATTGTGTTCGTTACAATCTTATGAAAATAAATAATTAGAGCAGGGATGATCATTTAATAGCACAGTTGTGGACATGCTTAGCGGTTGTTTTGATATTTTTTTTAAGTGCACTGAAAAAAAATTTATGATGTGAATTCTTTTGGTAACATTAAAGACATTATGATTATTGACATAATAATATGAATAAATTTAATGTTAATAAGGAAAGATTTGAACTCTGATAGATATAAATTTGAAAAATATTCTATTAATTCGAACTGCTATAAGAGTATTGTTATATAAGATTTCACTTAAGACCTATAAAATTAAGATTTTATGAAAATATGGAACCTTATAAACGGCCTTTTTTTAGTAGGCAAATTTTTTTCTCCATTGCAGTTCTCTCTCTTCTCACTAATGCAACTGCAAATTAATTTCCCGCACTTTTGATAGAGATAGGTATTTTGTACATTGAATTGAATGAGTTGTAGGAAAGGCATAAGAAAGAGAAGATTGCAAGATTTGAATAACAATAATTAATTTTGATTCGCTTATTGGAATATGTTTTATAATTTAACGTTGGCTTTCCATTTTACCAAATGCTGATTTCTACATATTCAGCATAACTTCTTTTAGTTGAAGTAGCGAAATCAATTTTGGAGTTAATTAAAATTTTATTTAAATTGTATGTAAGTTTTAAATGTTTTATTAATTATATTATTGTCATAAAATTAATATAATAAAGTATGTTCAACGGCAACGTATAGAAAAATAATTGTTTTGTATCTGTAGTATCAAAATTAAATATAAACCTGTTGTTATATTTTGTTTACAGTGGCATACTGTTACTTCTCAGATCCCTCCCATTTTCAGAACATAAATATACTCACATTAGTAACAGATGACTTCACACAAATTTGCAAAGCTCTCCCTGTCAACGAACTCGTGATATGTCATATTGAATGGTTACTTCGTAATGGGACGTGTCACGCCTACTGATCCAATTCCGCCCATTTTCAGCATGGATACTTACAGTAATAACTGATGACCTCACACAAATTTGCAGAGCTCTCCCTAACATAGTACACGAGAGATATTATATAGAATATTTATTTTACATGAGAGGTGCCACGCCCCGAGAATTTTTTATATATTTTAAGAGTTAGTCTGCTATTCGGAGCGAAGATAAATTAAAAGTCATTAAAATCGGTTCAGCCATTCTTCAGTTACAAATGGTTTAACTAAACCGATTTTGCTTTATGTATATAGAAGATATAGAGTATGCATATCTAATAACAATATTTATGCAATAATATTTTAAAACGATTTAAATTTTGTGCCCCAGCCACTTAAAGGCTTTATAATTAATATTACATTATAAATAAATAAATTCAATTAATCTATATAAATAAAAAGGAAGCGCTGCCTGTTGCTAAGCGCATCACTTGAGAACGGCTGGGCCGATGTTGATCATATTTTAATGTTTATAATAGTCCGACTAAGGATTTCAAGGAAAGATATATTATCTACTCCCACTTCTACGAACTTTTTTCCAACATATCTACAGTTTCTATTTGCCATGGCTAAAGTATTTCGCCAATAACTCCTCGAATGATGATTTCCAGGTTTATTTGCGTAGATGAGTGACTTTAGCTCGGTAGCCAATTAATAGGAACAACGTGAAATTATTCGTTTATCAGAAGTACCTTTGAGTAAATTAATTGTAGCATTCGCTGTATGGCATATGGCTCCGTCCTGTTGGAATCACATGTCAACAAGATAAATGCCAGTTCATTGAGGAATGAAAAAAATGTAATAATTTCTTTATGCCGTTCACCACTAACAAGTGCATTCTGCCCATAAATGGCAACAAAGAGTAATTTTCGATGGATGTATTTGGACAAAACCTTCTCTCCAAATGCGAAAATTTTAATTATTTAAGTTAGCATTCAACCAAACGTGAGCTTTGTTGCTGAACAAGATTTTTTATCGAAAATCAAAATCAATATCAATTTGTGCCAAGATGTTCGCGCCTTATTTCTTGCACATGTTGAATCTCGAAAACCAAGATGTCTTCGTAAAATCAACCACAAAGTGGATGGACACATCCTCATTTGCCGATAACGGCTCCGATTTTCTCGATTTGTTCTTCAGTGCTTTGCTGTACAACGGCTGTGGCCTGATCGGTGCGCAGGAAGTACATTACCATTAAGAGCAAAATCGGTGCGAAAACAATTCACTGTGCAAAAAAAGCCCGCTTTGATGGGCGATCATGGCTACTGTAACGTTCCTCAAAATATATATATACACACTAGGGATACAACTTTTTTACAATTTTTTAAAATATCAAAATGGCCCTATCTATACCATGTAGTGCATAAAAAAAGTAAGAACTGCATCTTTAGATTTTCGATATCGTCAAAAAAGGTTCCGCGTCAAATGCAATTAAGTTTTGGATCAGTAAGTTCTAAAAAAAATAAAAATATTTTCTTTATAAATTCATTAAATGATAAATACACAAGTAAGAAAATTATAGTCGGTCTAGACCGACTATACGATACCCTATACCATGCGTTCAGAGACCGTATCTCTTAGGCCCAACTAACTGGACATAGAAAATAAGCAAAAACCAAATTTGAGTGGGATTTTTATTAATTTTTTTGGCTGCAGATATGAAAAAGTTCATATCGGATGCTATATCTATATGGGGACTAGGTCCAAAAATGGACCGATCCTGACCATGGTTGGTAACGTCTCTTGTATTTTGCAAAAAACTATACAAACAAAATTTGAGAAGAATCAGTGCAAAGGGAGCATTTTTGGACTACTCATTAGTGGATGTAATGAACGCATACAAACCCAATTTGAGTAAGATCTATATGACAATTTGGATCTTATGGCAATTTATGTCGATTTCATAAGGGTAATTTGTATGGGGGCTAGGTCTGAACATGGACCGATTCTCACCGGTTTCAATAGCGTTCATCCCATGGCCGATAAAAGCTTATGTACCAAATTTCATCAAAATATATTCATATTTGCGACCTGCAGTTTGATTACAAAGTTTACATGGACACACAGACGGACGGACGAACGGACATTGTTAAATCAACTCAAAAAGTGATTCTGATTCGATCGGTATAATTAAAGATGGGTCTGGGTCAAATATTTTTGGTTGTTACAAACAGCAGCACAAAGTCATTATACCCAAGCCACATAGTGGTATAGGGTATAATTATAAGTTTTTCCATTAAATATTGAATAATATTCTCTACTAGCTGTTTTTACCCGGTCTTGCCCGGGATAAAAAGGCCTTTGACTTGAAAAATGGTTCACTATGCTTACCAGGCACTGAGTACTTAGTCCCCAATTAACAAATTCCCCAATAAAATGAACTTTCTCCCCAAAAATTTGTATGGGCAGTAAATTCATTTTTTATTTTAATTAAATTTTTTTTGATTTTTTAATTTAGAAGTTTTTTATAAGATGCTGAATTACTTCATTCAATAAGTGATCATCATTGAGCAGAGACGTCAAATTCAAGTTTCAGAAATGAAATACTAATGCGACGTTTAATAGTGTGTCGCAAGGTTTCTTTAAACAATTGCTTATAGTATATGTGTGGCCTATTTTGATCAACAGGTAATTATTTCACATACGTAGATAAAATTTATCATACGACAATTCACTAAGCTGTGTTCCGCGAGCGAGTCGCGTCAGCTTCCGCGCGTTTGGCAGCCACACCCGTGCTGCTGCGCAGTTGTTGTCAACTTATTTTAATCGCAAAAATATATTTTTCAGATCATTGCGATATTTTAGCTGAGCTGTGTTCCGCGAGCGTGTTGCGTCCGCTTCCGTCGCGTTCGCGTCCGTGCGCATCGCGCCGCTTCCTCGCAGCTACCACCCGTGCTGCCGCTTAGTTCTCGTTAACTTATTTTAATTCCTAAAACATATTTTTTAGACCATTGCGATATTTTAGCTGAGCTGTGTTCCGCGAGCGCGTCGCGTCCACATCCGTCGCGTCCGCGCGCCTCGCGCCGCTTCCTCGCAGCTACTACCCGTGCTGCCGCTTAGTTCTCGTTAACTTATTTTAATTCCTAAAACATATTTTTTAGAGCATTGCGATATTTTAGCTGAGCTGTGTTCCGCGAGCGCGTCGCGTCCACATCCGTCGCGTCCGCGCGCCTCGCGCCGCTTCCTCGCAGCTACTACCCGTGCTGCCGCTTAGTTCTCGTTAACTTATTTTAATTCCTAAAACATATTTTTTAGAGCATTGCGATATTTGAGCTGAGCTGTGTTCCGAGAGCGCGTCGCGTCCGCATCCGTCGCGTTCGCGCGCCCCGCCCCGGTTCCGCGCGTTTGGCAGCCACACCTCTGCTGCCGCGGAGCTGTTGCCAACTTATTTTAATTGTCAAAATATATTTTTCAGATCATTCCGATATTCTAGCTAAGCTGTATTCCCCGTGCGCATTGATTCCGCGCAACGAAATGATGCTATTGAAAAGAATACTCATTTTAAATGCATTTATTGTAGGACATATATTGAGAGCAGTATGCAAATGTTCACTAAAATAAATATTTAACAGAATTCATTAAATAAAAATATTTAAAAATTTAAGAATGAATTTGGGGAGTAATTTCATTTTTTTATTTCGATTCAAAAAAATGGGGAATTTGTTCATTTCTTTTGGGTATCTTTTTTTAAGTTTGGGGAATTTGTTCACCATATAGTTATTCCCGGGTAAACCAAATTTCAGAGAAATCCGTTGAAAAGTACAAGTTTGTATAGGGAAGAAATATACCACAATGTGAATTTTATATGAAAATTGGGCGTAAAATTATGCGTGGTCGGTAAAAATCATATGGCGACCTTCCCTGAAATATATACTAAACTTCGGAGAAAGCCATTGAAAAATAAATTTTTGTATAGCAATCAAATAAAGAAACAAATAAAAGGAAAAAATAATTTTTATATACATAGAAGTGGGCGCAAAGTAGGCGTGGCCTCTAAGAAGCATATGGTGACTTTCCCTGTAGTATAGAGATCGTGTGACCATATTTTAGATATCCCTTGAAAAATAAAAATTTCTATAGTGAACAAAAAACAGAAAATTAATTTTGTATAAAAAGTGGACGTAGAAGTAGGCGTGTCCTGCAAGAATCATATGGCGACCTTAGCTGGAGTACAGGGATCGTGTGTACCGAATTTCAGATAAATCCGTTGATAAATAAAAATTTGTATAGCGAACAAATATACCAAAAAGCAGAAAATGAATTGCATACAAAAAGTGGGCGTAAAAGTAGGCGTTGTCGATAAAAAAAGTATATGATGACCTTAGCTGGAGTGCAAGGATCGTGTGTACCGAATTTCAGAGAAATCTGTTAACAAACAAAAATTTGTATAGCAAACAAATATGCCAAAAAACAGAAAACGAATTGTATACAAAAAGTGGGCGTAACGGTAGGCGTAACCGGTGCGAGGAATATGGCGACCTTCCACGGAGCAGAGAGATCGTGTGTACCAAATTTCAGGGAATTCCGTTGAAAAATAAAAATTTGTATGCAAACAAATATACCAAAAAACAGAAAATGAATTGTATACAAAAAGTGGGCGCGGAAGTAGGCGTTGCCGGTAAGAATCATATGGCGACCTTAGCTGGAGTACAGGGATCGTGTGTACCGAATTTCAGAGAAATCCGTTGAAAAATAAAAATTTGTATAGCGAACAAATATACCAAAAAGCAGAAAGTGAATTGCATATAAAAAGTGGGCGTAAAAGTAGGCGTGGTCGATAAAAAGTATATGATGACCTTAGCTGGAGTGCAGGGATCGTGTGTACCGAATTTCAGAGAAATCTGTTAACAAATAAAAATTTGTATAGTGAACAAATATGAATAAAACAGAAAATGAATTTTATATAAAAAGTGGGCGTAAAAGTAGGCGTGGCCGGTAAAAAGTATATGGCGACCTTTCTTGGGGTATAGAGATCGTGTGTACAAAATTTCAGGAAAATCCGTTGAAAAATAAAAATTTGTATAGCGGTCAAACAAACAAACAAACAAACAAACAAACAAACAAACAGAAAATGAATTTTATATATATAGATAAATTCAATTAATCGTGATAAAATATTGCGACTTACCTACGCTGTCTTATGCAAATTTGCGAAATATTATAATTTATTGCCAAAAGTATTTTTGAGACCTATTGATTTCAAACGTTATTAAACATGGTGCGAAAACTTTTTTAACAATAGCAAAAATCTAGTGACGAAAAAATTTGGTCAAAATACTACTTGTAAAAGAAAAAAATTTTTATAAATAAAGCAGGCGCTGTCACTTTTGATATCCAAAAATTGTATAATACTCCAATTTGTAAGTTTGTTGTGCATTAATATTATAATAATCGAATTTAAACATTTGTTTTCGTGCAACTTTTTAAAATGTCTTTTAAACATAGCGAAATTGTTGCTCGGAAAAACGCGGATAAGTGGACCCAAAATTTAAAAAATTCTGAAAATAAATGTAAAAATATTCCAAGTATCGATATTTCGTTATGTGAACTGAACCAATACCTAAAAAAAAACAGTCATTGGAAGATTTAATGCGTTATATGAAAAAGAAAAATTAAAAACCGAGAGGTATAAAATTATATTACAAGAATTATTCGATTTATGGACTAAATTAAATATTTCGAAATTGGCTACCAAATCTATAAAAAGGAAAGTGGAATGTTTGATGCGTGCATACCATAAAGGTATCAAAACTTCAAAAACTGCTGAAAAATTTTATAACAATTTTAATATTTCGTTCGAAAACATTGCACCAAAATCTGAAATAAGAGTCCAAGATTCAGACTCCGGCTCTGTCCCAATGCTCAATGATGGAGACTTCGACTTTGTCTCAATGATCGATGATTCATTTGAAGATGATAACGATTATATGCCACCTTTAAGACTTGGAATAACAAAGCGATTAATAAATCCAGCATTATCGTTAGAAAATAAAACTGTTTATAAAGCTGTTATAAATCTGCAGAGAAAAAGGAAGGAATGATGAAACAGTCTTTACAATATGAGAATCGGTGTCTCCATTTCGATGGTAAAAAAATTGGACGACAAAAAGTACAGGTAGTTGTTGTAAAAAATGAATCTCAAGATATAAAAGTAGCTGCATTTGTTCTGGAAAATGTGAAAGCGATAACTATTTTCAATGGCATCAAAGAAACCCTAAACAAATTAAATTTGATGAAGTCAATAAAAATGATAATTTGCGACACAACCAGTGTTAATACAGGAAAAACTAAAGGTATTGTAACACTACTGCAGAACCATTTCAAATCAATTTCTCTGCCACCGCCGCAGTAAATTGGATGTCAGCACCATGTGTTGGATTTAATACTACGATATGTAATGGATGCATCATTGGACGGAAAAACCACCTCACCAGATATTGCATATGAATTCGTTTCAGAGTTGATAAGCAATTACAAAACATTAAAACAAGAATATCAGCAAAACGAGAAACGGCTATATGTTCGAAATTTAAAGTGGCGTGATGATATGCAATATTTATATGCACTAGGACAGGCTTTTAAATACTAAATGGAGCACAATAAATTTCCATTTATAAACTTTAAAACTATACCACCGATTAGTAATGCTAGTTGGAATTCTAGAGCAATTTTTGCAATTCTAGCTTACATACTAATTCCAAAATATCGTAGCAAATTATATACAATATGCGAATTTATATGTAGCCCTTGGTACAACATTTGGTTTTCAGACCATTGTTACAATAAAAATGACTTCGAAGCCTTAAACAAATCATTATCGGGCTTTACTAATGCTCAGAAATGCTTTCTGAGACATTGGGTGAAAGATGAATCAAGAATTCCAAAAACACAACGCAGCAACATTTGTGCGGAACGCACCATCAAAGTCGTACAAATATTTTATCCCAATGCAAATCAACACGAACTCTTAATCTTAAGTTAATTTCACTTAACAAAGATAGTTTTTAGATTGTGATTTTGATTATAATCATAAAATAACATTAAGAACTGTAAATAGTTAAATAATTTTAAAATAAAAAATTTTGAAAAAATAAAAAATTTTTAATAAAAAAAAGGGCTTTCAGAAATCGGCTTCGACGCGGAACGTTTTTGTTCCGAAATGACCTCAGGAAACATTTTTCGGTTTCAGCACAACATCGGTTACAGCGTGGTGATAGGGCCTTATTTTGGTTGTACCCCCAATACACACGTTAAACTTTATTGCTAGACTAGAGTTTTCATTTATTAAACTATAAGCTTAAACCTAATTATTACATGAAGTAATGTAACGGTATCGTACATAACAAATATAATGATAATAACAAGATTACCAAAACACTTAAATATAATAATAGTCTCGGGTTTGTAACATACATATCAACTACCATTAAATGAACGAAGTTGACGATAAGTTCGACGAATAGAACCATTATATTGATAGAAAATTTCAACAATTTGCATGCGTTGCTCTCATGTAAGTCTATTCATGATGCAATGGCAAATCAAACTATAAAGTATAAAATTAAAGAGTATAAAAATTATAATTAAACGCTCTCATATAACAACAATGATTATACGCAATCTGCCCAATTCTAAACAAAAATTCCGCATGAAATTTCTCACTTCTCCCTTTTCCCCTATTAAGAATAAAAATTCCTTCGAAAAAAAGTTCGATGGGAAAAAAGTAGTTATTCTCAATGCACTTGAATTTGCTTTTTTCCCACAAAAAATTTTCGTTGCAAAACAGACATAAAAATTTAAGTAGTATTTTGATAAAACAAAATTTAATAAATTTAAATAAAAAAAATATTTCTTTGATGTTGAAGGTCGAAGTTTTACTTAATGAAGGCCAATTCAGGCATTGATTGCGGTTTCCATAGATTCAGCACGCAATTGTCTTTTAGCAATCCTTTGGCTATTTCGTTGTTTTTCTTCTACAACACCAATTTCCTCCACAAGTGCTCGCATCATAGCTAGCTATTTATTTTTTATTTAATTTTTCTTTAAAATAAATTTATTAATGTTTGCACACACAAATAAAAATAGAAAATTAATTGTCAATAAGCAAAACAGCTGGTTTCGAAATTCGATGATGCCACTTATTCATTTTTTGACCACGCGGAATTTATAATTGGAGGATTTTTTTTCTCGAGAAAAGTATTTTCCGTGAAAAAGAAATTCCAATGTATATTATGGACCGTTTAAACAATAACTTAGAGGTACGTCGTAAATCAGTGAGTTACAAACTTATTATTATGTTAAAGACTAGTTCTAAATTTAGCACTTTTTAACTGTAACCAAAATAATTAATTAATTCCCTTTGTTTCATTTTGTAAAACTAGTTCATGAACTCCACCATATCCAATTATAATTCCGAAAACTTCAATTGATGTTCAGAAATAATCAACTGTATTTCGGAAAATATCAATTGAATTTCAAAAAATATCAAATCTGTTTCAGGAACCATAACTTATTTTCAAAAATTATTAGAAGACAGCAACAGATTTTCATAAGATACACTAGGCAGCAAAAAAATATAGGTATATCTGCACTTCAAGTAGTACTATATTTTATTACGGCCTGCTATATATAGTATGAAAATCCCCATAAAATAAATATTATGGAAATGTTTTATTATGATTTTTTTAAAACTAGTTTCACTAGCAGACTATATCTCGAAAAATAACCAATCTGGTCACTAAAGATACGAATATGTCAATAAGAAAAAGTGCAACAAATCATTATTTTAAAAACACTCATTTTAAGTGCAATAGGCAAAAAATGGAATAAAAATTGTATTTTCCGAAAAAAACTCTAAACAAAATAAAATGGCTCAAATAATCGGAAAACGAAACGCCAAGTAGTTTATTACTTCCAGTGCATAGTCCCCACCATTGCAAATTAATAGATATTATAATAGAAAATTAATGGATACATTCCGAATTTATTAGCAATTTCATAAATGTACTAAAATTGAACTTTTTTTATTTTCTTTTTGTTAGTAAGCGTATTCAAAAAAAAAAAAAAAAAATATTTTACTAAATTCATGTGCAAATTAAAACAAATTTTAATAAAATTTGGTAATACTATAGACTCTAATTAAATATGTGAAAATCGGTGCTTGTTTAGGAGTAGCCTTCAGAGGACTCATGGTATCGACCAATATTGCCCTAAGATCTAGATTATTAAATATATTGAATCATCACACAAAAAATAAGTCTAACACTAATTTGGTTATAAACGCGATAAAGAACAGCCTCCCGATACTAACTTAATCTGTTCAAGGACTTGTAAGAATGATATATTTCACTAAAATTTTGATTCTATGTGTTTTTGAAATGCATAAGTGACCTCACTAAACATGGTATTGATCCGGCCATTTTTGGATCAAGTAACCACGTAGTAGTCACATCCGAAAGGATTTTTAAGCCTAAAAATGGTCCGATCAACGTTATAGTCGGTCTAGACCGATTGTACGATACCCTATACCATACGTTTAGAGACCCCATCTCTCAGGTCCAACTAATTGGATATAGAAAATAATCATAACCCAAATTTGAGTGGCATTGTTTTTAATTTTTTTTCCTTTGAATGTGAAAAAGTTGATATCAGATTCTATATTTATATGGGGACTAGGTCGATTTTTTCCAAGAACATATACAAACCAAATTTGAGGAAAATCTGTGTAACATTTTTGTTTTTGATAGATTTAAATGAAGATCGGGAAGCAGCTTTATATGGGGTCTATGTATAAGAATTGTCCTTTATTGTTTTTTATTTTTGGACTACTGATTAATGGGTGTAATAACCACACACAAACCCGATTTGACCGAGATTTATATGATAATTTGGATCATATGGCAATTTAAGTCGCTTTCATAGATGTGTCTGAACTTGTACAGGTTTTTGCCAATTTTAACAGCAGTCATGCTATGAATGACAGAAGCTTACATACCAAATTTCATCCAAAGATGTTGATATTGGCGAGCTATAGTTTGATTACAAGGTTTACATAGACACACAGACGGACATCGCTAACTCGACTCAGAAAGTGATACTGAGTTGATCGGTATAATTAAAAGTGGGTCTAGGTCAACTATTTTTGGTAGTTACAAACATCAGCACAAAGTCATTATACCTGACCACATAGTGTTATAGGGTATAATGAGTTAACTTATGCGTTCCAAAAACACATACAAACCAAATTTGATCTATAATATGCTTCTCAGTTTCTTTAATAAATTTCATTTCAAAGGAAAATGGTCTTACTCGATAATTTGCGTTAAAAATCCCAAAACCATTAAATAAATAGCGATTTAGGTAGAAGTAATTAAAAAGGGAAGTTCCAAGAATTAGGAAGTAGTAAAACAACTTTTTTGTTTTCAACCACCGCACAGGTAGCGATTTTTTTTTTGTTTCGTAGAAGTGAACTAATCAAAAATGAAGATCCAGTTAAGACATGAAACTCAGCCGAAGCTGATTTCTTCCAATTTTCTCTTGGTCGTGATAAAATTCGCTATTAATTTTTTTGGAACTTACTTCATTTTCTGAGTGATTTAAGTTAAGTGCATCGGTTTCATAGGAATAATAAAAAAAACATTGTATAATAAATATTTTATTAAAACTGTTGGAACCAAAATGTAAAATGGACCATTTTTGTAATGTTTGTGGACGTTTCATAGCAAGCGATGAAAAATGTGGCAATGCGAGTGATTTTTTTTGGAAGCCTATAAACAATATGTCTCGCAAGAGTTTATCACTGACGTAAACTATGCCCCTAAAAAAGTTTGCTTTAATTGCTTCCACAAAAATTTTCTAAATTAATTTTTTTAAAAATTTTAATTGTTGCACAAGTCTCTAGCAATAATTTGGCTTTTACAGATTGAAAAAATATCAATTAGTCGACGAGTTATAGTCAAAAAACCATATAATATGCTGAAAATAGGCATTTGACTGCAAAGTTCGAAGTCGATTAAAAAAAATTCGAACTAACATAAACAAACGCCGCGATACGCGTCTTCTAATTTAGCCTCTATTTTCACCCCACACTCTTAGAATCGACCTAACTTTTGCTAACCTTAATTTGTTCCACAGTGTATTTTGAGAAAACGGACAAACGCTCGACCACGATTCGCTTTTCTTCTTAACCAGGGGCCATAATTCTTCAACTGTGAAATAAAAAAATGATTTCGATCGAAAAATTTCGATACCGAATTTGGCCCCCGGAATTCAATTCATATTTTCTGAAATATAATTGATAGTTTCTAAAAATAAGTTGATTTATTAAAGTAACATCATATTCCTGGCTCAAATAATATTCTTGTTCATTTAAGTGACAAAATATAATATCATTATTTTAAAAACAATATATGATTTAAAGCAGCAAAGGACTTAATACATTCTTAAGGGATGTGAAAAGTGGATAATAAGAGATGAAAATATATTGAAAAGAATTTTGGAAAAAATCCGCTTAAAATATTGTACATAGTACATATAATAAGCTCCATATTGTATGCAATAATTTAAACTGATGAAATTTCTGGTAGATTACTGAAACACATTGCGAAAGATGTATGTTTGTGAGTGCTGGAACGAGAATGTATACTTACACTGACAAAATTCAATATTCATATATTTAAATACTTGACTGACAAGTGTATAATTTTATATTTATAAACATAGCAAATGATTCATAATATATTAAAATTATTTTTAAATAAGTTTACGGACGAGTAAAGCTCATAACATACTATCTAAAATTTTTAGCATTCTTTGTGAGTTGTAAACAATAAAATGGTTGTGTCTAAAAATATTACGGTTTAACTGATTTTATTAGATTTAGAAACAATTGACATTTCTCCTTTTTTGCTACAACCATCAACCTTAATTGAAAGCTTTTATAAATAATTTGTATTATTCTTTAAAAGCTATTGCTATTATAATTTACAAAATCGGTAACAAAGTTATTTAATATTTACAATAACAATACATAATAGATATTCTCTTTGATATGTATAAAATACACTCAGAAACGTTAAGTAGTAACGACATGTATGTCATTTGCGTAGATTTCTCGTGCAATTGTATATAGTTTTTAATATAATTGTAGATATTTTACTATAGAAATATATTTAACCAAAAATTCTATAACGTAAATTTTAATTGTATGAAAATAGTTTTTTAATATTTTATAACAACTGCAACTCTCTAATTGAAGTGCTCTTTTCGCATTTCACAATATGAAGTTTCTTTAACTGTCATTTGCAATTAGTTAACTCCACCGGCAAAATTGTTCGAGTGCGCATAACTCAAAAACACAAGAGGATATTTTGTCATTTCAATGATTTCAAATGACAAAAGCAGAGATACAAAACAAGAGCTTGTTAGTTTGAATTATAATGGAAATGAAAGTGGAATTGAATGTATATAAAAAAAAACCATTATGGTGATGATGATGTTATGGCCTGCGTCTTTCAGGTTTCAATGGTGTAATACATACACAGGGAAAAGAGATTCATATTGTCAACTGAACTTCGATAAAGTTGATAACCAAATTCCGAGTTGATTTTAATCTTAACAGTAAATATTTTATCTCAATAGAAAATGGTAAACTGCTATACAATTATTGTCGATAGAGTTGTTAAACTTTCGACAATTCATTTGGTGATTTTTTTTCTCTCTGTGTAACCTTTATTTTGTTATTGCTTTACCTTTACTCGTCATTGTAATTCATTTTTGTTGGAAACCCTTTTTACAACCAACTAGGTTTAATAATTAAAGTTGACAACATTTAATTGTAATAATTAAAGTCAACAACATTGAAAGTACGTATGTATCATAAAAAAAAATAATAATATGCCTTTTTATAAATTGATTTAGTTAAGTCATTCCTTTATTTGACCTTCGAATAAATAGTTCTGTACTTTAGTAGAATACATAAAAAAAAGAGTTTTAAATTGTGAAACCCCAACAAATTGGCGACGAGGATAATGGCTCAAGATGCAAGTATTCAAGAATTATTGGCACTACATGGAAAACTCCTTGCAAGCTTAACAAAAGGAGCAACTTTAAATCAAGACCAAGTTATGGAAAAATTATCCAACAGCATATCAGAATTTTGTTACGATCCAACAAATTCTGGAACATTTAACCATTGGTATGCACGTTACGAAGACATTTTTCTTGTCGATGGGAAAGAAATGGATGATTCTGCTCGTGTCAGACTACTTATGAGAAAACTCAATCCAGTCGCATATGGAAAATACGCAGCATATATTTTACCCAGGAATCCAAGGGATGTTACATTTAAAGAAACAATTCAAATTCTTAAAAATATGTTTGGGCTGCAGGAATCAATTTTTAGTACACGCTACAAATGTCTCCAAACTACTAAAATGCCTCATGAAGATTTAATTACATATGCAGCTCGTGTCAATAAAACTTGTGAGGATTTTAGACTATCAGATATGAATTCCGATGAATTCAAATGCTTAGTTTTTGTTTGTGGACTACAAGCTCACACAGATTCCGAGGTTCGCATGAGATGTCTATCAGCTCTAGAGGATAATGCAAATCAAACTATCAACAAGCTAGTTACAAATGCCCAACGGTTACTTAACTTGAAGCATGATACAGCTATGATTGAAGACAATTCCCAAATGTCAGTAAGTGCTATTAAATTCAATTCAAAGCCAACAAGCGCTAAAAGTCATCAAATTCCCAAGACACCATGTTGGAATTGCGGAGCCATGCATTATTCGAAATACTGCAATTATGCTAAACATAAATGTACGCAATGTAATTTCATGGGTCATAAGGAAGGCTATTGTAAGAACCAACGTTCAAACAACTCAAATCATCAAGGTCAAAAGAGGAATAAGAATCCAAAGAAGTTAAAGCCAGCGCAGTCACATGTTGTTCAAACCAACCGACTAACATATTCAGCAAGAAGAAAATTTGTCACAGTCAACATAGAATCTTCTTCATCAATGTCCAAACAAAATTTCAATATCAAAATGCAAGTGGATACCGCATCAGATGTTTCAATTATTGGTAAAACACTATGGTGTAAGATGGGTAAACCAGGTACAGAAATAGCAGATCGCCACCTGACCAGTGCATCGAAGGATCAAATCAAACTAATTGCCGAGTTTCCATGTCAAGTTCGGCTTAAAGGTGATGTAAAACATTGTAAATTATCTGTTGTAGAAATTGATTCTCTCTCTATTTTTGGTGCAGATTGGGTTGAAAATTTTGGTTTATGGGACAAACCTTTAAATAGTGTGTGCTCTCAGCTAAAGGAAAATAAAATTGAGGCCCAAGTTCTAGAACATATAAAAACAGAATATGCAGAAGTTTTTCAAGATAAGCCATCAAAATGTTCTAAGACGCAAATACAACTACATCTTAAACCAAACGCTCAACCAGTTTTTCGAGCAAAGAGACCAGTTGCTTATGCAATGCTTCCTCTCATCGAAGATGAATTACAACGTTTAGAATCATTAGGTATAATCACACAAGTTGATTACTCAAACTGGGCAGCACCAATTGTTGCAGTTAAGAAACCTAATGGTAAAATTCGTATTTGTGGAGACTATTCATCAGGGCTTAATAGTAGTCTTGAACCGCACAAATACCCCCTACATCGCCCTGAAGATTTGTACGCAAAATTAGCAAACAGTTGCTTTTTCACGCATATTGACTTGTCAGATGCCTATCTTCAAACGGAGGTGTCCCCAGACTCAGCAAAGCTCCTTACCATCAATACTCATAAAGGGCTCTACACATTTAATCGTCTAGCTCCAGGTGTTAAAAGTGCTCCAGGCGCTTTCCAACAACTTATGGATACTATGCTAATGGGGATAGATGATGCAGCAGCATACATTGATGACATTATCATCGGTGGATCTACTTCAGAAAAACATATACAAAACGTAACTAAAGTTCTTCAAAGACTACGTGAGTATAATTTCCGCATTAAATTTGAAAAATGCACATTTTTCGCCAAGGAGGTCAAGTACCTTGGTAATATAATGTCAGCCTCAGGCTTACGTCCTGACCCAGCTAAAATAAAAACTATAATGACTCTACCACCACCTGCAAACACATCCGAGCTCAGATCATTTCTCGGATCAATCAATTATTATGGAAAGTATGTTCATAATATGAGCAAATTAAGATCCCCACTTGATCGTCTTCTTCAAGAAAATATAGACTATGAATGGTCTAAGGAATGTCAGCAAACTTTCCAAAAGTTCAAAGATATTCTAAATTCAGAACTTCTACTAACGCATTACAATCCGGATCTACCAATCAAAGTAGCAGCAGATGCCTCTGAAAAGGGTATTGGAGCATACATATGTCACATTTTTCCTGACAAATCAGAAAAAGTTATTGAACATGCTTCACGTACATTAACTGCTGCAGAGAAGAACTACTCTCAAATTGAAAAAGAAGCATTGGGGTTGGTATATGCCGTAAAGAAATTTCATAAATACATTTACGGAAGAGAGTTTATACTGTGTACTGACCATAAACCCCTGCTTGCAATTTTCGGAAGTAAAAAAGGTATTCCTATGTATGCAGCAAATAGATTGCAGCGTTGGGCGTTGACGTTAATGATGTATAATTTCAATATCCAATACATCAACACTAAGGATTTTGGTTGCGTCGATATGCTGTCAAGACTAATTGATACCAATTTGAAGCCAGATGAGGAAATCGTCATTGCTTGTGCAACCTTAGAGGAAACTTGTTCCGCACTACTAATGGACCATTTCAAACAACTTCCGGTCACATTCAATATGGTAAAAAAATCGACTAAAGAATGTTCAACACTTCAATCAGTCATCAAGTCACTCCAAAATGGCTGGAAATCAAAGTTACAGCCAGAAATAATTCAGTATCACGCTAGAAGAGAAGGTTTGTGTGTCATTCAAGATTGTCTTATGTTTAAAGATAGAATCATCATACCTGATTGTCTTAGAAACAGAATTCTGAAACAGCTTCATCGAGGACATCCGGGAAAGGAGCGCATGAAGGCGCTTGCTAGAAGTCACGTTTATTGGCCGGGAATAGATGAAGATATAGCAATTTTTGTCAGAAATTGTCAACAGTGTGCAGTGGCATCAACAGCACCTATCAAACACACACTCCAATCATGGCCTATAGCAACAAAAGCAATGGAACGGATCCACATAGATATAGCAGGACCATGCAATGGTCATTACTATTTTGTAATCGTTGATGCTTATTCAAAATGGCCTGAAATATATCAAGTATCTAATATAACATCATCAACAATCATAGCGAAGCTCACGGAAGTGTTTTCGAGATACGGAGATTGTGATACAATTGTATCTGACAATGGTACACAATTTGTCAGCACTCAGTTCAATGAATTTACCAGGTCACGTGGGATTGTTCATATAAAAACTGCACCATATCATCCTCAATCAAATGGTCAAGCAGAACGCTTTGTCAGAACGCTTAAGCAAGCTTTTCAAAAACTTAAGGATGAGGGAAATAGTAGCGAAATACTGCAAACATTCCTTCAAACATACCGTTCAACGCCTAGAGATAATTCCAAATCTCCAGCTGAATTATTTTTAAATAGAAAAATTAAAACTACTTTGGACTTACTAAAACCTCAACAATTACAAAACATCCACCAACGTGATACAAAGATGGAAGAGCAATTTAATAAAAAACATGGAGCCAAAGATAGAAATTTTGAACCAAAAGATTTGGTCTATGCACAAACACGCAAGCGAAATAAAAATATATGGGTTCCAGGTTCGATAGTGGAAAAAGTCGGTACAGTAAACTACAACGTTTGGATTTGTGACAACAATAAAACCAAACTTATTCGCTCACATATCAATCAACTTAAAAGAAGATTTGATGCAGCGCAGTTAAGTGAGTTATATTCTGTTCAACTTATGTTGGAATTATTTGGAATTCAATCAAGAACACAAAATGATGCCGGTTCGCAACCAGTATCTCAAGAACAATCACGACAACCAACTCCAGAGCGACAAAATCAACGCAATATAGAGAACTTGGTATCAAATCAACAAAATTCACCACTAACAGTCAGTACTCCAATAGCTGAACCTCCAACTCCAATGTTGAGACCGCAGCGAATTCGCAAACCACCAAAATGGTTGACATTTACATCTTAACTTCAAAAAGGAGAGATGTTGGAAACCCTTTTTACAACCAACTAGGTTTAATAATTAAAGTTGACAACATTTAATTGTAATAATTAAAGTCAACAACATTGAAAGTACGTATGTATCATAAAAAAAAATAATAATATGCCTTTTTATAAATTGATTTAGTTAAGTCATTCCTTTATTTGACCTTCGAATAAATAGTTCTGTACTTTAGTAGAATACATAAAAAAAAGAGTTTTAAATTGTGAAACCCCAACAATTTTACTGTGGGGGTGTAGTTTCAAATTGTACGCAATTCTGTCGTTTATATTTTGTCGATATCTTATAAAGTGTGACATGTTAATGGCAAATTGTTTACCAAATTAAAGTCAAAGCAATAGCTGTTATGATTAGAGAACACAATGGCAATATATTTTCGGGTAAGCATAAGAATGAGAAGGAAACACTTCGCATGAATAAAGTTAAATAAAAGTCACAGAAATATTATCCTTTTTAGAATATTTATAGAGGTTTCTTTAATGTCAGAGATGTATAAATAATCAAAGCAAAAAATAGATGCGATCGTACATTTCAAATTTGTTAAACATAAACACTAAAAAAATTACCACATTAGTAATAATACTAAACACAATTATTTCAATTATTACACTTGATTTCATTCTGAATAACTCCGAAACTCCTGAGTATATAAAATATAATATTTGCATCACTTAGAGGCAATTTAAATTAAAATTTTTTGATATTTTTATAACAAAATTGGTCAAGTTGTCCTCAAGTTAAGATTGAATCCTCTTTAAAAATACCAAATTTTAATTTTAAAAAATAAAAAAAAAAAACCTATCCATAGAATTATCAATGTCGACTGTTGATGTTGGTGGAGGATCATATCCTATCAAAAAATATAGTGGTTATTAGGTGTCATAAAAAAAATTTTTTTTTTCTTTCATAGTGCAACTTATTTAAATTCAATGCGGGTTAAATAAATTGTTGCGCATTCATCAGGGATTTTTGAAGTAACATATTCGTGGATCATTAACCTATACAAAAAAATTTTCGCCTTAAATTTTGATACCTTCCTACTATTTTTTAAAAATAATTTTATTTGCAATGCTTTAATTTTAAATTATATATATTTTTTTTTATTACAGATTATTTCTACAGATCAATTTTTGGAATTCTCCATCGGTATCTAATCTTTATAAACAAGAAATTTAAAATTGTCATAACATTTGATATCGTGCTAAGATTTATAAAAAAAATATATATATACAGATTTTCCTTCAATATTTTGGGCGATGCTGTTTTCCCAGTGCCATAATATTTTTCAAATAGCCAAATCTATTAAATTATACAAAAAAAATTTTTTTTTAATAATTTATTTTGAATACTCCAGTTTCTCTCATTCATTACATCGCACAATATATTAAAAAAAAAAAAATTTTTATAATGTTTCCATTTTTATTTTTTTCTTCAATTTAGTAATATGTGACCTTCTCCGAGAAAAGGGACCCAGTGTGTCAAAAAACGGGTTGTGGTATAAACGGTGGATTCTGGTACCTAAAAGGGTGTAGAAACTTTAAATGCGTTTTTTTCTCAAAACTAAATTTTCACACACTAGGTCCCCTTTCTCGGAGAAGGTCAAATATATTATTTTTTTTCATTCAAAACTTGAAAATCTTTATCATTATTACAAAAAAAAAAATACAATACTTTGTGTCATTTTGTGGATAATTGGATAAGTAAATATGGAAGCCTGAAATGTGATAAAAATAAGATACGAGTATTAACCATGAATATTGGTTGAGATGATTTCGAAACATTTTGTTTTAAGTTTCAAATAGTTCAAACGCATTAGTTTTTGTATAGTTTCCTAAGGGGGGGGGGGGGGGGGGGGGAAGTCGTATTTTCATAATTTTTTTGTGAAGATATGAATTATGTTGGATTATTTATTTCATATATATTTCTTTGGAAATATTTTCAATTCAAAATCTTAATAAATAAGTCCGTGACGGCGAATCATAACTCGTTACCGGATCATGTGAAATAAAAAAAATCGAAATGCGTTTAAAAGGTGACATATTTCGAGAAATTTAAAGAAAAAGTTTTTAAAACCTTACCCCCCTTAAAGAATGTATTGAAACAATTTTGTGCGATTTCTATATGTTCTTTGGATGATTTGTGTATAGTGTTATAAATCATTTAAAACTGTATTGTTTCATGCATTAAAATACTTATTTTTGAAATTCAAACGTTTTTGAGCATATCGATTATGTATTTCTAAAACTAAAACAAGTGAAATACATATTGCCTAGATTTTATGTACAGTATTGCCAACATCGAACACCAGCGATGCCAACTTAACCAAAAAGAGTATTTTTCCATTTAGCTGCTTTTTAAAAAAGCGCTTAATTGGCGCTTCAAATTTTTTTAGTGCTTCTAGCCCCTTTTAAACAAAATTGCACATATTTTAACAATTAAACTTTTTATTCATAATTGGTTATAAAAGAAAAATTATATAAGAATATAAATAAGTTTATTAACAAGGATTCCGATATGGTTTTCTATAGAAAGAGACATTAGGGCAATTTTGGATACGTGGCTTGAATGGAAAACTCATTTAAACGTTTGTCCAATATTATTTGGAGGATGAAATCGATCCTGTAGTTAATGAAATTTGCTCTTTACGTTATATATTTGACAATAATTTTGATGAATCGGACAAAAAATTTATCATCTTATTGTAAAAGATTAAAAAAACATTTCTTTACTCAGCATGTACATAATATTACAAATGATAAAAGAATTTGTTAAAGGTAAAGAAGAAATCGCAGAATACAAAACTTGTCTCAACGTTATAGAACTGCGTAAATGGATAAATAGAGATATCTCTCCGACATATTTTGGTTTGATATACAAACTTCAAAAAATCAGTCAATGAATTCCCGTTTTTTATATGATGCAGTTTTTTGGAGATATATTGACTTTTCCGTTTTTAAACGTTAAAGTCGAAATGTATTCAGTGCAAAGAATCAAAATATGGAATAGAATGTCTTTAACGAATGTAAGTTCTTTATTATATACTAGATGTAACCCGGTGTGCTTCGCTACACCCTCCCCCTCCCCCGCCCTTCCGAATTGTTATGAAAAGGCTCACGCAAAGTCCCAAGGCTCTCACTAACACAGTTATTCAGATATATCACATTTAATATTAAGTTTGTAAAGGGTGCCATGCGCATTTGTCCAATCCCACCCATTTTTTTGTCTGACTACTCACGTTAATAATAGATAATCTGAGATAAATTTTCAAAGCTCTCTCTATCATAGTACTTAATATATATGATATTAAAAATTTACTTTGTATGGGAGGTGCCACGTCCACTAAAAATATTAAAAAAAATACAGCCTGTAGCACTTCCGATATCCGCAGTAAGAATCAGTTAAAATTTCAGGAAGATCAGATAAGTCGTTACGGAGATTACCTCCTACAAACAAACAAACACATTACCTCTTTATTATGCTAAGTATAGATCATTAATATAGATTCATTTATTTTGATACTTGCTGATATAAAATGTTTTTTGTTTTTTTTAATTCGGTACAACAATTATCAGATTGTTCGGCGTTCCTGCCCTGGAGGTACATGTAGCTGCCCATGAGAAGAACATGGATTTTCCAAATTAGATCTGGCACCACTCAACTATTGGCTTTGAACTTAAAATATCACTTGGCAATTTTTATTTTTTAGCGATTTTTGATTTTGCCCATTTTTGATTTTGAAGATTTTTGTTTTTGGGCGATTTTTATTTTTCGCGATTTTTGGGTTTGACGATTTTTGATTTTGACGATATATTTTCCACGACAAATCACATTGATAACTAATGTACTTGTCAAAAGACTGTTGCTTTCGTAGTACATCATATTTTTGATATAGGAGGTGCCACGCCCACTTATCCCATCCCGCCCAATTTTTATTGGACTACTCACATTAATATCTGATGGACTCGTGCAAAATGTCGAGCCTTTCCCAATTATATGATATTAGATATCTACTTTACATGGGCGGTGCTACGCCCACTGCTTCGATCACGCCCATTTTTTTTGTTCGACTAATCACACAAAGAACCTATGGGCTCACGCAAAGCCACAAAGCTCTCTCTTTTGCATTACTCTAAATATATGACATTAAATAGTTACTTTGCATGGGGAGTTCCACGCCCATTGTTGTGAACCCGTCAATTTTTTATCTGACTACTCATATTAAGATCTGATGGTGTCTTGCAAAGTGCCAAAGCTTCCCTCTTTTAGTACACCAGTTGTATGATATCATATATTTACTTTGTACGGGCGGTGCCACGCCCACTGCTCCGATCACGCCCATTTGTTGTCTAACTAATCATATGAATAACTTATGGGTTTACACAAAGTCCCAAGACTCTCACTATAAAAGTACTCCAGATATATGGCATTATATATTTTATTTGTATGACAGGTACCACGCCTATTGGTCCGATACTGCCCATTTTTTGTCCGACTGCTCACATTAATAATAGGTGACGTCAGACAAATTTGAAAAACTCTCTCTATCATAGTACTCGAGATATATAACATTGAATTATTACTTGTATGGGAGGTACCACGCCCATTTCTCCGATCCGGCCCATTTCCGGCGTGGCTACTGATATTAACAATAGGTGACCTCACACAAATTTGCAAAGCTCTCCCTATCATAATACTCAATATATGTATATGATATTAAAAATTTACTTTGTGTGGGAGGTGCCACGCCCACTAAAAATATTAAAAAAATTATAGCCTATAGCACTTCCCATATCCGCAGTAAGACTCTGTGAAAATTTCAGGAAGATCAGATGGCTAGTTACGGAGATTACCCCCTACAAACAAACAAACAAACAAACAAACAAACACACATTACCTCTTTATAATATTAGTATAGATGTATTGCCCTATGCTCCCTTGAGAAGTGGTAGGAAAGCTATATACATATACATATATAAATTAGCGTGCTCCTACGTTATATGAACATTTTCTAAATGGCGATTTTGGGGGAGTGTCGGGATTCTGTTTGTTTCCTTTCTATATAAAACTAATAAATGTGAAGTTTGGGGACAATTGGATAAAGAAAATTCGCAGTTAAGGAAAATATGACTTTTTTCAGATTTTACGTAAAGTTCGTTCTACAGTTGAATATTTTTGACAAGTTGTTATATGAGTCGATTTTAGTATTAAACTATCTTTTCAAAAAGCTATATAACTTCAAAATCGAATAAAAATTCGCCAAGAAATAGCAAATGCCCCAGACCACTTTGTACCAAAAAAAAAAAAAAGTGAGAAAATTATAGTCGGTCTAGACCGACTATACGATACCTTATACCATGGTTTAGAAACCCTATCTCTTCAGTCCAACTAGTAGGATATAAAAAATAATCATAAACCAATTTTGAGTAATATTGTTATTAATTTTTTTTTGCTGCAGATATGAAAAAGTTCATATCGGATGTAATTTTTATATGGGGACTAGGTCGAAAAATGGGCCGATCCTGACCATATTTGGTAAAATCACTTATATTATGAAAAAATATATACGCGGGCTATGACAAAGAACTGCCATACGAGGTTTATTTTTGGAAAAATGATAAATAGATGTGATAAACAACAACATATAGACCGAGATCTATATGATAATTTGGATCTTATGGCAATTTAAGTCGATTTCATAGGTGTCATTTGTATAGGGACTATTTCAATAGCGTTCATCCTATGGCTGATAAAAGCTTATATACCAAATTTCGTTAAAATATATTCATATTTCCGACCTGTAGCTTAAGTACAAAGCACAGACGGCGGACGGACGGGCGGACATCGCTAAATCGACTCAGAAAGTGATTCTGAGTCGATCGGTATAATAAAAGATGGGTCAAGGTCAAATATTTTTGGTCAAATTTCATGAACTACTACTACCACTATGTGGTTTGGGTATAATGACTTTGTGCTGCTGTATACAAACAGCACAAACCACATAGTGGTATTGAGTATAACAATATTTCATGAAATTTGACGGCACCTTTTTAAACTACGTGAAATTGATTATAGCCATAATTTTTTTTTGTCTCTATAATTACAAGTACTCAGATATGAAGTGTTGTTTTATTACCACGTTTTAACCTATTGCCCAATGAGGCCAAAAATGTGTAATTTTTTTGAAAAAATTTTGAAAACTCCTTTTAAAGTTTTCAAAAATTGTTTTAAACAAAACTAAAAAAAAATGGTTCTAGCACTATAAGATTGTGTTAAATACATGTTAGAGATTAACTTTGTAAATTGCTAAGTAAATCCCTCTGCCAGAATTTTTTTACAAGGATTTATTTTTTGCGGATTTCGCGAAAAATTTGATTTTTGTGAAATATTCAGTAAATATTAGTTAAATTCTTTATTTTTAATTCTGTATTTTATGTGATACAAATTTTAAAAAATGAAATTAAAAAAAAAATATAATAAATTAAATTGAATATTTAAAATGTATTTATTGTTTAAAATATTATCTTAGATTCATAATAATTTTAATATATACATATAAAGAGTTTAGCCAATTTTGACTTTTCAACTTAAATATAGTGTGGACATAGTAAGATAACTTTCTTAAAAAGTAACTTAATATATTAAGGAAAAATTCACAAAAACCTTTAACAATAAAAGAAAAACAAAGTTTTAATAAAAACGGGATATACATATGTATTTGTAGTTAAAAGTTAACTTGTTAAGGACATAAAGTTTTAATGTGTTCGTAAGGAGAATTAGCACATCTATTAAAAAAAAAGCTTAAGTAATAGTATTTATTTTATCCTTGACTAATTGGATATTAGATAGTGAGTGTAGGCGTGATGTCGAAAAATATGGTGGTAAATTATAAAACATTTTCAGAAGCTTATTCTGATAAACTTGTAAACGTCTTAGATGACAATCAGCCATGTCGTGCCATGCAGGAGCAGCATAAAATAGGATTGCGTGAAAAATGACCTTTAAAATTAAAAGTTTATTTGCAATGTTTAGATCAGACTTTCCATTTATAAATGGGTACATGATTCTGGTTGTAATATTTATTTTGTTAACAATGGATCTGATGTGTTCATTAAATAACATTTTACTGTCCAGTGTAACGCCAAGATATTTTACACTGTTCTCCCAACGTATATCTACGCCATCAACTTGAATATTGTATTAAGGTAAGAAACACTCTTTTCTTTTCCTTAAAGAAAATTTATCGCCTTTTAGTGCTGTTTGGTAACTGATTTGCTCTTTTTACTTGGAAAAAGTTGGCATCGCTGTTGATGTATCAAGAAAAGTGTAACATACGTGAGTTTTGATTTCAAATACAGAGGTTTTCAATAAAGTTGGGATGAGAGGATGACTTGAGTGATTTGGATCGTCAACATGTTGGAATATACTTTCAGAAGCCACTTTTACTCAGCTGTTGTCCAAGTATTTCACAATATTTATTTGCTTTCATAACCCACCGATTTTGGCAGAATGCACGTATAAATATATGGAATATAATTACTGATTCCATTTTAACATACAGCTTTTTACTCACACCATAATTGATCATCCGCTTTGTTCGACTGTTGGTAACTATGATCTAGGAGAATATCTTTGTTTAGGTGGTCGAAGTATGAAATTTATTCGTTAGGAGCAAAATAAATTAAATTTGCTTTCGTTGCCCACTACTCACATGGCCAATGCTGACATCGTTTCGTAAAGTTAATGAGCTTCCTTTTGTTTAATATATGTATTAATGGAATGGCTTCTTTGCCGGTCGCCTAGCAAGCAAATTTGCTAAATTTATCCTACCGCGTACAGTGTGAACTCAGCCAGAGGCACCAATATATTATTTGTGAAACCAACAACGCCCACTGCCATCTTTCATTGTTTGGTTTTGATCAATTTTATCACCTGACGGACTTTTTGTGGACGACCACTGCCTAATTTTCTTTATTTGCAATATGGAATACAGAGGATATGGAATACAGATAATTTATTTACAGTCAGTCAACATTTACAGAACAATAAAATTTGAAAGCCTTGAAAATAGCTATTTTGTTATCAGTGTGTCTAATATGAAATTAGTACTGTAGAGATTTTTTTAAGAAACTTTTATTTGAAAAACAATAATTAACGTAATTTTCGCAAAATTTTTTTATTTGTATAAATATATATAAAATATTAAACTTTGTGTAAAAGAAACTAAAATGGAATGCTCTTAATTTGTATACTTTCAAATAAAAGAATAACCAGCAACTACTCGGAACTGTACAATACAATATCGCTGGGGTATTAAGCTGCCCATTGTTTTTTTTTTTAGCAAAGTTTTATTTATTTATATTTGTTTTGTATTTTTTCTTCTTTATTTTCAAAGAAGTAAAAAAGGCTTTCGCATCCTTTAACACACATACAACATTACATTTTATTAAAACAACAACCGCGGGCATTTTTCGAGGGAATTATTTAACATTTCACATAAATATTGGTACAAATACATCCGCAACATTTCAGTGATGGCGAATCTTTTCGAGGTGGTGTGCCATAAATGTCTTTTTTATGTTAATAGAAATTTTGAAATAAGCATAAAATTAAACCAGCATTATTTTTGAATGCTATGGCTTAATATTTTCTGATTTAAAATTATAGGTTTACTTAAATTTTTTTACAAAAGCTATTATATGTTTAAAGGCAAAAGTTGTTTGAATGCTGGTAGAATGCTCATCAAATGGATGTGTCTTAATCAAGGCATCAGTAACAGTATATAATTTTTTTTTAATTCCATATCAATAATACTGTTCATCTGAGATAGTATGCTATAAATAGGTTTGCAATTTTGTGTAAGTTTTTAATGTGCGTAGTCGAACTAAATATGGACGAAATCGGATTAGTAGAAACCTTCGATATAAACTAAAAAGCTGGAGTGATATGAAAATGAGAGCCTTGAGACTTTGTGTTGTAGGTTATTAGTATGAGTAGCCAAGTGGCACCTTCTATGCAAAGTAAATATATTTAATATCATATACCTGAAGTTATATTTTATTTCAAGCTTGGAAGCTTTTTGTGGGTTCATGAGTTATTAAAATTAATTGACGTGTTAACATGGGCGTTAAAGGACCAATATGAGTGCTGTCTCGCATATAAAGTAAAATTATAAAGTAATGTTTAATTTAAATTATAAAAATTACAAGTGGCAAAATATTCCACGATGGCCACACGTGCGATAAGTTTGTCATCACTGATACAGCTTGTGCCGTAGCAATGAATGTCATGAAATATGTATATATGTATGTATGCGTATATGTATGCTACGTACTCATATAGAAAAAACGTGTGTATGTAGAAAAAGGAAACTTAGGAGCTTTTAGCAATCTCATCTTGATATTTTCATGATTATTTTAACATACTCTTTCTACATATTCATATACTATATTTTAATTTATTGCTAAGAAGTAAATGTATTATAAAATATGGCCCAAAAAATTTTTAATGCCAAGTTATTGGAGAAAGGGACAAGACATTTCGTAGCTAACAAGAGGACCATATTAAATAAGTAACATACATATATACTTTGAAGTACGATATTATTTGTAAAGGTACTTTGTTAGAAAATATGCTTCCATTTAAGTTTCCTTGTATGTAAACTTGCCGAATATGGGTGTTCAGCATTAATATTCACTAATTTTTAAATTTTAGAAAAACTGTTGTTCTCCGTTATTGATAAAAACATATTTTTACTGAAATTGTTTAACTAAAAGTTTCAAGTTCGCTAAGGATAACGATATTCTTCTAATCGTAGTTTTTTCAGAAACTGGAATTAATAAATAATCTATGAAATGTTTATAGGTATTTTTGTTAATAGGTTTTAATTTTTATCAGTTTTTTAAGAAAACTTTCTGAAAAAAATAATTTCTAAACACCTTGAAGAGCCAATACAGGTGTTATAACGTAAGCTTAGGTTAATTAACAAAGATATGTGGATCAAGTCTAATGATTTTAAAAATAAAAGAAAACTACTTTATCCTCAAGTAAATTTCACAGATAAAGAGTCCAAAACAAAAACTTTTTTGTTTCTATATTATGTTGCTATAAGTATAAATATTAATTTGTTTTATACTTTTTTCGTTCAAATGACTCTTCTCTCTACTGTACTTTTTTTTTGTGAAAAAAAAAATTAAAAATCAATATATAAATGATACTCGTATTTGTGTGCTGTTGTGGAAAATGTGTGGCAACTGTTTACTCTTATTTCAATAATTTATTTCTTAAAGGTGATAATTTTGAAATACAATTATTCAATAATGATTTTGTGCTGACTAATCTTTTATTATACCAATCGACTTAGAATGACTTTCTTAGTCAAATTAGGCCGTCCTCCTCTATGTCCGTCTGTCTATGTGTCAATGTAAATCTTTAAAGCAAACTATAGGTCACAAATACGAATACATTGTAGTGAAATTTGTTATATAAGCTTTTATTCCTATAGAAATTGGCGAAAATCTGTGCATGTTCAAAACTATTCCCCATACAAATGACCCCCATGAGATTGATTTAAATTGTCATAAGATCCAAAATATCTTAAGGATCCCAGTCAAATTTAATTTGTGTTTGTTTATTACACCCATTAATTAGTAGTCCAAAAATAAACTCTGTCGAACAATTCCTAGTCATAGCCCCATATAGTGCTACATCCCGATCTTTGCTTAAAACTAAAAAATACTAGTATTGCACAGATTTTTCTCAAATTTGGTTTGTATACGTTTTTGCAAAAAATAAGTGTCTTTGATGAATATGATCAAGATCGGTTTATTCTTCGACATAGTCCCCATAGCATCCAATATGAAATTCTTATTTACTGCTTATTTGCTATATCCAATTATTTGGACTAAGACCCCTTCTCTAAACACATGGTATAGGGTACCAGACCGAATATAATTTTCTTACTTGTTTTTGTTTTACTTTATTTTGATTTAAATAATGTTGATATTTGATATTGATTATTTTCATTATTTTTTAAATGATTTACCGCAGGTTATTCAGTTTTCAAATATCCTGATGTATGCTGACGATGTAAAACCCTTTATGAGTTATAACCGATATTAAATTTTAAATTTTCTAATTTTTTATTCATTGCTAAATATTTTTGTAAATAGACTGTAAGGATTAATTCCATAGATTAATAAATAAATAAATAAATAAATAAACTTTTATAGATATATTTTTTGTACTTTTCAATTTCAATATAATATACTTACATATTAGTGTGCCCCTTACTTTTTTGAATTCTCTTGATAACTGAAACAGTTTGTAAAAATATCAATAAATTTTGAAGTTGTTAAGAACAGTCTCTAGCTTATTGAAATTTGCACATCTGTACAAATTGACAAATAGCATTAAAAAATCGTTACTTAATATATTCCAACTCTATTCTTCTATATATTCTTTTTTGACACAATGTAGGAAATAACTCGAAATTTCTGAATTTTCTTAATGGCTAGGAATGTTCGTTAAGGGGAGGAGGGGTTAAAAATTGCAAAAAAAAAAATTCTCTAAATTGTAAAATTTTGTCGAAGTACAAAAATGTAATTTACTGATCGGCTTATATTTATCCCTGTGGGTAACTTTGAGGAAATTTGAGAATTGCAAAAATAGGATAAGTAACAAAATACATATAATAATATAATCCATAAAAGTAAAGTTTTTGTTAAAACTCTTTCTTTCCTTATGCATATCAGTTTTGATAATCTCCGTGACTGAACGTGACTGTGTGTTCGGGAAGAAGCTCTATATGGGGCCTATGACTAAGAATTGTCCTACAGGGATTTTCTTTGGACTACTGTTTAATGGATATAATAAACACATAGAAACCCAATTTGACTGAGATCTATTTGATAATTTGGATCTTATGGCAATTTATGTCATTGTATGTGGACTAGGTCTGAACATGGACTGAATTTCACCAATTTCAAAAGCAGTCATCCTATGGCCGATGAAAGCTTATGTACCAAATTTCATCAAAATATATTCATATTTGCGACCTGTAGTTTGATTACAAGGTTTACATGGACACACAGACGGACGGACGGACGGACATCTCTAAAACGACTCAGAAGGAAGATCAGAAGTTTCTTTTAGATGAACGTTCCGAGAGGAAGTATTACATATGCACTACTGACAAAAAAAAATAGCCAGGAAAGAGAAAAGACAACAAATAAAGGATCGAAATAATGAAACAATGATAGAGAAAGAAAATTAAAGTAAACGCAGAGCAAAAGACATTATCATCTGAAAAATCTGACTTAGGCGACGACAGTTATTAACCAAAAATTTCTTCCATACCAAAAGCAGCGAGATCTTCTCTTAGTAAGTCTCGCCCTACTTTAATTTCTCCGAATATGAAAGCAGCTTTGGATAGAACAAATATAAGTGAAAAGTAACTTACTTGCTTTCTGCTGCAAGAAAAATACTCGTTTATAAAGAAGAATCTGTATTTTGTAACTTAGCAGAAGCAGCATCCGAAGGGCAAGGATAAACGCTCGATCAACCCCAGCAATTAAAACCAAGCTATCATTTTCACCGGAAGGGCCATTAGTGGATCATTTCGATGGCAAACTGCTTGATGCTATTATTGGCGGCTCACGTAGAGAAGACAGAATTGCAATTGTGCAATGCTATTTTTGAGTGGCATCTGCAGACAATGTATGCGTTCCTTTGGGGAAAAAAAAAAACTAAACCAACAGTTTTTCTGGCTTCCATGTAAACATCATGTATTATAAGTTGTTTGAAATGATATATTTAAGGCATTATTTTGGTCAATAACTGGTCCGACGTCGATTCTTTATAAAAAGTTACGCGACAACTGGCCAAACGTAAAAAAAGGAATGCGAAGTTTGCACGAATAACAATCTGAATGAATCAATCAACTTTATAATGAAAATATTAAACGGCTCATGCAATTTACTTATTTATTTATTTATTTACATCAGCTACAGTACAGGAGATGATTACAAAGAAATTTTACAATTAACTTTTATATTCCTTGGCGGATTTCCCCCGGGTGATGTAGAATTTCGAAGTCCAGGTGCATTTCACCACGTTCGTTGCATGTCAAAACTAATATACGTCTTTAAAGTATGTATGTTTCAAAAACAATTTACCAGGGTCTTAGTTGCTTTAATTTACGTCAAATACGGATCTGAGTAGCATCAAAGATATAAAAATATCCAAACAAACGTCAAATGTTTTTTTTTTTTTTTTGTTTGGATCGTTGTGAAGAACTAGATGTACACGGACTATTTTCAGACAAGCGACAAATGGTAAAATAACTTAAGGAATCATCTCAGGAAAAAACAAAAAGAGACAATCAAGTGAAAAATGATATAAGAGACAAGGGTTTGGAAGATTTTGTTGGTCCAGCATCCTATAATGTTTTTCGAATTCTCAAATTGGATTCTTCCTTTCTGGATATAAATATAGGAGAATGGAAAAACAATCTATTATTTCAAACCGCAAAACAAGGCAGCTAGTAATCTTAAGGTCGTGAATGATAGTGTTGAGAGAGGAATTGCTTTAGTTACAAACTTAAATTTATCGCAAACAAAACGAGAGGATCAGAAGCACTAACATTTCCAAGTAATAGAGATACGTCGCAAAATGTTTTCAAAACCAAAGATAAGTGTTCCATTAAAGAAACCAATTGAAAAAAAAAAAAATATAAAATAAAAACCAAAAAAAAAAAATTTAATGGATGAGCCGAAACTCCAATGGCTTAGGGGCAGTTCTAAATATTATTTTTCTTGCTTGATTTGTTTTTAGTAGATTAAGTGGTCAAAACCATCCAAAAAAGTTAAGTGTACTTTTATATTTTCCACTTTTATATTTTTCGACTACACTAATACACATATATATATCTGTGTATACAAGAGGTTTTGTACAAAGTGTCATTGAAACTCTCAAACACATGTAAATCATGTAAAGCTGTACTTAATTCTACGTATTGTTAATGAACAAAAACATGTCCATCAATTAGTTCTGTTCTACAAACAACTGTCCCATGTTGTATATATTTCATCTGTCAATTACATAAATATTGAAATTTATATGTGGACATTATCCGTTTGATAGAATATGAAACTGATAAGAACACAAATTAAAGTACATTTAGTTCAGATTAAAATGTTAAAAATAGTCTTTTAAAATGTTAAAAATAGTCTTTAAAAAACAAACATTATTGGTTGTGTGAATTAATTGAAAAAATAAATAATTACTTAATAGGGAAATTAGTTACTTATTGAAGAGTTGCATACAAATAGATGAATAGAGCTTTATTTATAAAAAATAATGTGTATTAAAGTATGTTTCATCAACAAATTGTGCATGAATTTTTTTTTTATAAACCTGAGTACATTAGTACGCAATAATTTTTTGGAATTTTACATTAAGAAAATAAATGTTACACAACTGAATATATGTACATACATATGTATGTATGCAAAAAGCGCGCATCCAAATTTTTTCTTATACTTCTTGTTTATATAAATAAAATACTCCATTATTTATGCACAATGCAAACTTAATACAAGTAAAAAATTATAGTCGGTCTAGACCTACAATACGATACCCTATAGCATGCGTTTAGAGACCCCAACTTTTGGGTATAAGTAATTAGATATAGAAAATTAGCATAAACCAAATTTGAATGGCATTGTTATTAATTTTTTTGCCTTCGGATATGAAAAAGTTTATGTCGGGTGCTACATTTATATGGAGACTAGGTCGAAAATGAACCGATCCTCACAATTTTTGGTAGTCACTTATTTTTTTACAAAAACATAAACATACCAAATTTGAGAAAAATCTGTTAATTGTTTTTGTTTTTTGTTAGATTTAAGTGAAGATAGGGAATTGGTCTTTGTTAATACAAATAGACATACATACATATTTAAAAACCAAGAAAATTATTAGAAGAAAAATTAAATATTTACAAAAGCGGGTATTGAATTTATATAATGATTGAGTTTGAAATTGTTCAGGCTCAAGATCAAATGTTTTTACTTTAAATAAAGTAAAAGCATTAGCACATTTGTTTCAAAAATTGATCTATGTATATTCTGCATGACAGGTTATACAGCTGTTTCGGGAAGAGTCACCAACCCTCATCAGTAACCAAAAGCAGTAGATAGTTTGTTTGGTAAAAAGTTAAATTCATATATATTTGCTGAAAACAACCAAATGAGAATTCAAGCAAAAGTTATACTATTTAAGCCTCTTCCAATATAACAAACTAAAAATAGAACAACTTTGAAACAAATATGATTGTATACGAGTACACATTGCATACTACAATATACATGTTTGTTTTTGTCTTGAAAAAACAAGAAAAACAATTTGTTTTTGCTAAACTTACATTTAGCGTTAACGGCGTGCCCTCCGTATTTTTAATTTTATTATTTTTTATAAAAATAAAAAATCTTATTTTCGATCTTTATCAATTTAATGATTGAGTTTGAAATTGTTCAGGCTCAAGATCAAATGTTTTTACTTTAAATAAAGTAAAAGCATTAGCACATTTGTTTCAAAAATTGATCTATGTATATTCTGCATGACAGGTTATACAGCTGTTTCGGGAAGAGTCACCAACCCTCATCAGTAACCAAAAGAAGTAGATAGTTTGTTTGGTAAAAAGTTAAATTCATGTATATTTGCTGAAAACAACCAAATGAGAATTCAAGCAAAAGTTATACTATTTAAGCCTCTTCCAATATAACAAACTAAAAATAGAACAACTTTGAAACAAATATGATTGTATACGAGTACACATTGCATACTACAATATACATGTTTGTTTTTGTCTTGAAAAAACAAGAAAAACAATTTGTTTTTGCTAAACTTACATTTAGCGTTAACGGCGTGCCCTCCGTATTTTTAATTTTATTATTTTTTATAAAAATAAAAAATCTTATTTTCGATCTTTATCAATTTAATGATTGAGTTTGAAATTGTTCAGGCTCAAGATCAAATGTTTTTACTTTAAATAAAGTAAAAGCATTAGCACATTTGTTTCAAAAATTGATCTATGTATATTCTGCATGACAGGTTATACAGCTGTTTCGGGAAAATATATATGAATTTGTTTTCAGCAAATATATATGAATTTAACTTTTTACCAAACAAACTATCTACTGCTTTTGGTTACTGATGAGGGTTGGTGACTCTTCCCGAAACAGCTGTATAACCTGTCATGCAGAATATACATAGATCAATTTTTGAAACAAATGTGCTAATGCTTTTACTCTATTTAAAGTAAAAACATTTGATCTTGAGCCTGAACAATTTCAAACTCAATCATTAAATTGATAAAGATCGAAAATAAGATTTTTTATTTTTATAAAAAATAATAAAATTGAATTTATATAATTTTATTTATTTTTTTATTTTCTATATTGAAAAATCAAAATCGTTTCCATTATTAAAAAAAATGTAATAATTAATGTACGATTCAACAGCCAACTGTATTAATAAATATTGAAGGCTGGATTATGATCCTTCAAATCAGATACTAACGATGAAATACGATGGGAACAATCCAGACATACATATAGAGAAATATAAGTTTTCTTCTTATCTACCACATCCATAAACATGAGTTTTTGTTTAATGTCTTAAAGAAAGTATTAAAATCACTATTGTGCGAATTCTTTTTTTCATTTAATGGTTTCTATATAGTGGTATATCGTTGAGAGGAGCTTCAAAAGCCCCTTTAAATGGTGACAAAAAAAATATATAAAAAAAAAATGATAGATCATTTTTATATGTGTTAAATTTTCGAAACTCAAATTTCATTTATAACGGGTGATTTTTTTGAGGTTAGGATTTTCATGCATTAGTATTTGACAGATCACGTGGGATTTCAGACATGGTGTCAAAGAGAAAGATGCTCAGTATGCTTTGACATTTCATCATGAATAGACTTACTAACGAGCAACGCTTGCAAATCATTGAATTTTATTACCAAAATCAGTGTTCGGTTCGAAATGTGTTTCGCGCTTTACGTCCGATTTATGGTCTACATAATCGACCAAGTGAGCAAACAATTAATGCGATTGTGACCAAGTTTCGCACTCAGTTTACTTTATTGGACATTAAACCAACCACACGAATGCGTACAGTGCGTACAGAAGAGAATATTGCGTCTGTTTCTGAGAGTGTTACTGAAGACCGTGAAATGTCGATTCGTCGCCGTTCCCAGCAATTGGGTTTGTGTTATTCGACCACATGGAAGATTTTACGCAAAGATCTTGGTGTAAAACCGTATAAAATACAGCTCGTGCAAGAACTGAAGCCGAACGATCTGCCACAACGTCTAATTTTCAGTGAATGGGCCCTAGAAAAGTTGGCAGAAAATCCGCTTTTTTATCGACAAATTTTGTTCAGCGATGAGGCTCATTTCTGGTTGAATGGCTTCGTAAATAAGCAAAATTGCCATATTTGGAGTGAAGAGCAACCAGAAGCCGTTCAAGAACTGCCCATGCATCCCGAAAAATGCACTGTTTCATTGGACCGTATTTTTTCAAAGATGCTGTTGGACGCAACGTTACGGTGAATGGCGATCGCTATCGTTCGATGCTAACAAACTTTTTGTTGCCAAAAATGGAAGAACTGAACTTGGTTGACATGTGGTTTCAACAAGATGGCGCTACATGCCACACAGCTCGCGATTCTATGGCCATTTTGAGGGAAAACTTCGGAGAACAATTCATCTCAAGAAATGGACCGGTAAGTTGGCCACCAAGATCATGCGATTTGACGCCTTTAGACTATTTTTTGTGGGGCTACGTCAAGTCTAAAGTCTACAAAAATAAGCCAGCAACTATTCCAGCTTTGGAAGACAACATTTCCGAAGAAATTCGGGCTATTCCGGCCGAAATGCTCGAAAAAGTTGCCCAAAATTGGACTTTCCGAATGGACCACCTAAGACGCAGCCGCGGTCAACATTTAAATGAAATTATCTTCAAAAAGTAAATGTCATGGACCAATCTAACGTTTCAAATAAAGAACCGATGAGATTTTGCAAATTTTATGCGTTTTTTTTTAAAAAAAAGTTATCAAGCTCTTAAAAAATCACCCGTTACGAGTATATTGGTTATGTACTCATAAAACCAAAATTATTGCTACCCCTAATGCCTATATTTTATGCACAAGGTTAACACCATAAAACATAAGAATTCGAATCGAGAAAAATCGGTTAGAATAATCGAACTGAAACGTAACCGCGGCTAATATATGTGCGTCTTATTATAAGTATGAGCACTTCAGCATGATTGTGTATGTCTTTTACTTTATTAGATGGGCCTCGCAAGTAACTTTTATATGATTTCTAATGGGATCAAATGTGAAAAATATGTAAAAACACGTAAGAAAATTATAGTTGGTCTAAACCAGTGGCCGCCAAAGTTTTTGAACGAAGGGCCAAATAGAGTTTAAAAAAATATGAACTGGGCCAAAAATAAAAAGCACTAATAGACGAAAAAAAGTTTTTGTATGCAAGATTTTGTAAATAAATTTATAACAGTAATAATTTATATTTTTTATATTTTTTATGGAAAAACTAATTTAAAACAAGCATAAATGAGATTTATACAACTGGGACTTATTTGCATATACATAATTAATAATATTTATATGTTCTTGAGAAACTGATATCCTCAGGATTTTCGCCAAATGAGAATCAATCAATCTCTCACGAAATTGACTTTTAATATATTTCATATGCGAAAATGTTTGTTCACAAATATAAGTGCTTCCAAATATTGATATGTGCTCACTTGCAAATTTTTTAATATTTATAAATATAGTGTCATCTAAATTTTGGTAGAATTCAATCAAATTTCCTTACTTACATATGTACATCCTTCAGAATGTCGTTACTCTGCAAATCAATCAGTTATAGTTGCATATTTTTTTCAAGAGTATTCACCTATACTTCAATTGGATTTCGAAATAAATTAAATTTTTTTTTCGCATTTTTAAAGTCACTAAATCTAACATTAATTCATTTCGCAGTGATTCTATCGACTTTTCAAATTCTACATAAGGGAAAACATTTTTATATTGCTGAGTTTCCAATAATTTTGAACAGCACTGAAAATGTACTATATTTTTATTGACGAGCTTGTTTTTAAATAATTCCACACATCAACTGTTTATAACTTAATTGAAGTTCTGTCATTATTTCGGAAACTTTAAGCTAAATATCCTCTCCAGTGGTTGTTTCTTTAAGACTCGTGAGAGCAGCTAATTCTTCAGTTATCTGAAGAATTTATTTATTTATTCCTCGAATAAAAATAAGAAGCTGAGCGGTATCGCACACATCTGTACTTTCATCGAGTGCAATTGAAATAAACGCGAAAAAACCCTGGTATCAATATCTTCTTCTTCTCATTATTGTGTTTGCAGATAAACTTACATTTTTAAATGCACTCAATTTTTTTGGACATACTTCTTCTGCTATTTTCAATATACATTTCTTCACAAATTCTCCGTCTGCAAATGACCGCCCTGCGTCAGCAATATACTTAGCAACATGAGAACTTGCTCGTACCGAAGATATATTCTGATTCGACATTTGTTTAAATATATTTTGCTGATTTGAAAGTGTTTTTTGAGAGTTTCGACTTCTTTTTTACGTTATTCCCCATCATATTTTAATTACATCTCAGAATGCTTCATAGTGTAATGCCTATTCACATTATATTCTTTAAATTGTACAACAAAATATTTTATCGTCCATTTTTCGTTAAACATTCGACACTCGCTATCAATTTTTCTTATTTTAGATGACGACATTGGTACAAATATATTTAAATTTTTATTATCATGCAAAAACAAACTTTCACTATTTACGATTTAACAAAGATTAACATGTACGTAACAAAACTAAACATTGTAATTAACTTCATTGCCTACTACAGGGTTTACAATTTAAATATTTAATTTTTTAATTTTTTTTATATTTGAAAATAAAAACTTTCACAAAAAAGGAAGTATAAATAAAAATTTTGAATATTAGAAAATTTAATAATATTAGAAAAAATTAAATTTGGATTTAGTAATGCTTAACAATTTTTTTTTTAAATATTTGTATTACTTTCGCATTTTAACTCAGGGGCCGGATGGGTTGCTGTAAGGGGCCGGATATGGCCCGCGGGCCGTACCTTAGCGACCTCTGGTCTAAACCGACTATGTGATACTCAACACCATACGTTTAGAGAATTGGTCTTAGGTCCAACTAATTGGGTATAAAAAAATAATGGGGTATAAAAAACCCAAATCTGAGTGGAATTTTTGTTCATTTTTTTGCCTGCATATTTGAAAAAGTTTACATCGGAAGCTATATTTATGTGGGAACTAGGTCGAAAAATGGATCGATCTTACCGTATTTCGTAAAGTCACTCCTTTTTTCCAAAAACATACACAAAGCAAATTTGTGAAAAATCTGTGCAATATTTTTGTTTTTCATAGGTACAAGTGAAGATCGGGTAACAGCTTTATGTGGGGGCTATGACTAAGAAATGTTCTAAAACGTTTGATTTTTCACTAATATTTTATGGATTTAATAAACACACGCAAACCAAATTTGACCGAGATCTATAAGATAATTTGGATCTTATGGCAATATAAGTCGATCTCGTAGGGGTCATTTGTATTGGGAATAAGTCTGAACATGCACCGATTTTTACTAATTTCAAAAGCATTCATTCTGTGGCCAATAGAAAGTTATGTACCAAATTTTTTCAAAATATATTTATATTTACGACCTGCAGTTTGATTACCAGGTTCACATGGACACGGATAGACAGACGGACTCACAGGCATGGCTAAATCGACTTAGAAATTGATTCTGAGCTGATCGGTATAATAGAGGTCAAACGTCTAGGTTTTGGTAATTACAAACACCAGCACAAAGTCATTATACCCTAACCACATAGTGGTATAAGGTATAAAAACGAAAAAAGGCTGTTTTTTGGTATATTTCTCGTTAGATACGAGATTGTGGAACAATAAAAAAATTCAGTTCACTTAGTGTTACGTATTCTATAACATATCCAAGTTTTGTCGTGATTTACGGGTACCCCCATGAGACTTTATTTCTTAAATCAGTTCTACGATTCGTAATGACGAAGGAGATGTTTTTGGACTTGAGTCACTTTATTTTTTAAACTCGTAGAGCAGGTATTACTTTCACATTTTGCGATATAAAGCACTATTCTGGCAGTTATAAATAATTTTTTCAAACTTTTGCAAAAAAAACATATATTAAAAATAGTACTTATTAGAAATGTTATTGATTTTCAAAGCAACATCATTTTTAATGTCGAACAAATTTGACCTTCCATTGTAGTTTTGCTTTTATTTACGAATATTCTACGTGTTGTTATTTGTAGTTATATATATGTTTAAAAGTCCTTGGCAATTGCAGTTAACAAATGCTCTTGTGTATTCGAAACAAACTTTAAATTGGAAGTGGCTATAGCAGTAAGTAGCCTTGATATTTGGATATTTGATTAAAAGCTTTTTTATATTAAAATGTTTGCATTATCAACATATTGAAATTTTGCATGCAAATATTTAGCATATTTAGGTTTTAATTAAAAAATTTTCGACAGGTGTCTCCAGTGACCACTTTACAAGTCACTTCTATATTTTATAAAGTAGTGATGACGAAGTAATAACATTTATATCAAATGTCTTTATGTCGCTCTCAAACACTTCCTTTTACTTATATTTCTGTGGTCACAAGTAATAACTGTTAAAGTCATGTTAACACAAAATTAAGTTATTGGTATTATGGCAATCTCCACACTCTAATTGAACTTGTATGATTTGCAATAACAATCGAAGCAATTGAGTTAATGAGTCAACCTCACAAAATTTTATATACTTATTATCCATTACTTAATTAGTTATTAATACATATTTCGACATAAAAATTTAACACTTATAAGGGCTCTACAGAAAACTTTGAGAAAAAACTGAATTTTGCTGTAATGTCTTTTAACCACAAAATTTGTAAGTAATAATGTCATGACTACAAATCAATAAGTTGACAACAATAAATAAATAAAAATATTTAAAAAATTCTATTTCCATTATTTACTTTTTCCTCAACTTTCTTTATTGTTTTTCCTTCTCATTTTAAATTATCTTTTTTTTAATTAAAAATGTTTTCCTATTTTGTACCGACAGAAATATGATATTAGAACAGCTTAAATATTGCATAAAGAGAAATGTCAGAATTGTTTTTTAGTTTAATTTAATTGGTGTGTTCGAGTACTATTCCAGTAAAAATATCCAATAAAAATAAGAAAGTAAGAAATCAATTACTATTAAAATAAAAATATTTCAGCATATACACAAACAGGTGGGCTGGATATATTGTCAAAGAGCTGATTCGAATACATTTTATATAATTTCACTATAAATGGCTTTTTACCAGGCATACTATCCTAACCACCTAACCACGATTTTTTTATAATCGGAATGTAAAAAAATATATTTAGTGTTTTTGTAAAGTTTACGTACCTTTCTTTAATATGCACCCCAGGAATTTTTAATTACTAATAATATCCATAAATACAACCTGGTTAAAATTCCCTTTAAAATGGGATTTTTTACTATATTATATAAAAACATCCGCTATTTATACATAAATAATAATTTCTTACATTTTTAATTTAATTTATTTTATTTAATATAGTTATTTGTATTTTAAAATTAAAAAAAATATATATACATACATATATATTAGGGTGGCCATTCACTATATGGAGAAAAAGAGTGTTCAAACTCTCGGTCGCACCACCTAGAAATATGCGAATGGCAAAAATACTGAGAAATACAAAGGTTTGGGCCAATCAAAAAACATTTAGAGGTGGCTCAACGCGATTGAAAATTTCATTCAGGTTTTACGAAAATTTCGTTCTATAGTTCAATTTTTCTGACAAATTTTTATATAATTCAGGATCAGTGTTAAATTATGAAACTATAAAAAGCTACAAAACTTCAAAATTGAATAAAAACTCGCCTAGAAATAGCAAAAGCCCCAGACCACTTTTGTGCCAAAAAACACTAGGTCATGAAATTTGATGGCATTTTTTTCAACTTAAAGAAATTTATTAAAGCCAACATCTTGTGTTAGTCTCTATACCGGTAGGTACTCAGACATGAAGTATTGTTTTATTACCACCTTGTTAACCTATTAAGAATTGAGACCGAAAATGGAAATTTTCGGTTTCAAGTTTTTAAAAATTTTCTTAAACAAAATTTAAAAAGAATTGATTTAGGACAAATAGCAGCCAACGAAGAAACCACTGACATAAGCTGACCAGTCACATGTAGTATATTAAATTCGTGTATGGGATTAAAATACTCCATTCATCGTGCCGAATATAATATTCTTAACAATTATTTATACAAAAACTATCTGAACAAAATGAAGGAAGATTTCAATCGTGATCCTAAAGCATTTTACAACTTTGTTAATTCAAAAAGAAAAACTACTGGTTATCCATCTGTAATGAAATTTAACGATATCGAATCTAGTGATGATACTGTAATAAGTAACATGTTTGCAGACTTTTTTGCTAGTACATATTCTGTTGCTCAATATTGTTCCAACAGCTATTCATATCCAATAAACACAAATCAAGCTATATCTTTTCCCCTAATTGATAAGGCAGAACTTGTTAATAACCTGAAGAAACTTAAAGTTTCATTTACTCATGGACCTGATGGAGTACCTAGTTCTATACTCAATTATTGTGCTACTTCCTTGGCAACACCACTGACTCTGTTGTATAATGCGTCAATAAAAAAACGGTTATTTTCCAAAATTTTGGAGAGCTTCTTATATCATTCCATTATTTAAATCTGGAAATAGATCGGATGTTTCAAATTAACGTGATATTGCTTAACTTAGTGCAATCCCTAAGCTTTTCGAGAAATTTATTACAGATTTTTTGTGCTATCACTCATCGTCAATTTTGTCACCATTTCAACACGGATTTCGGAAAGGATGCTCTACCGTTACAAACGTGCTTTATTTTACGACAATAATTAACGATGGTTTTATCAAGAAAAAACAAACAGATGCAGTATACACCGATTTTAGTAAGGCTTTCGATAAAGTAAACCATAACCTTCTACTGATCAAATTGGATTTATTAGGTTTAACACCATTAAGCCTTAAATGGATAAAATCATATCTTTCTGAGAGAACACAACGTGTAATGTATAATAATATGTCATCTAAAGATATTACTGTGACTTCTGGTATTCCTCAAGGCAGCCATCTTGGACCAATTCTTTTCTCCCTTTTCATCAATGATCTTCCAAAAGTGATAAATTTTTGCAACGTTTTAATGTACGCTGATGATGTTAAAATTTTTTTAAGTTACTGTCAACATAATGATCATATTCATCTTCAATCAGATCTCAACAATTTCTTTTCGTGGTGTAACCGTAACCTAATGGAACTAAATTTGAAAAATGTAAATGTATGCGTTTTCTTAGAAATAATGTTTTTCCTGCTAACTACTTTTTGGGCGGATATCAGCTTGAACTTGTTGATACTTTTCCGGATTTAGGGATTCTACTTGATCCTAAATTAAACTTTGTATCTCACGTCACCATGACAGTTAATAAAGCTAGAGGTATACTCGCCTTTATTAAAAGATGGGCAAAAGAATTTATTGATCCTTACATAACCAAACAACTTTTTACATCTCTTGTAAGACCTATTTTAGAATATGGGTCAATAATATGGGATCTCTTCTATAACATTCATATTCAACGAATCGAGTCTATACAGAAACAATTTCTACTCTTTTGCTTACGTGGCTTACCTTGGAATTCTGCAATTAATCTACCTTCATACGTTGAACGACTTAAATTAATAAAATTACCTACTTTGGAAAGCCGTAGGACTATGCTAAAAGTAACATTTATGATCAACCTAATTAATGGTGAAATCTGTTCTGACTTTCTTGTCAACAATATAACTTTTAATGTTCCTCAACGAGTATCACGCCAATTCCAATCACTCTTTGTTAAATCTTTTCAAACCAACTATGCTCTAGCTGATCCTTTTAGAAGAATTTGTTGTGTTTATAATAATCTTTATCAATTAATTGGTTTTTCGTTGAACACTGATGTAATTAAGCATAATATCATTATTTTCTTAAATTCCTAACTATTTGTTTTTATTTTTAAATCAGTTAATTGTTTCAATATATGTACATATGTAATTATATCATTTATACAGGTCTGTAAAGATTTATTCCATTGACCTAATAAATAAATAAATAAATAAAAAAATAAATAAATTATAATTTATTATATTAATAGGCTAGGCGATTTTCTGTGACTGATGTTTTGTTCTATAATTTTATCCCGATTTTGACCAAACGTATACTATTTGAAAGGTATTCCTTTTTAGCCGATTTGCAGATTGCTACTAAAACATACATAAAATTATATGTGTGTTTATTAAATATGTCAATGTGTTTGTAATGAAAATGAGTTTTTTTTTTTGTGTTGATTTGTGAATTGATTAGCGTACTTTTATGGTCTTTATTTAATGAAAGAATAAAATTTCATAGAATTTGCGCTCGATTTCGAGGGCTGGAATCTGCTAGTTAATAATTATTGCTTAATTATTCAATAAAGTTTATAACGTTGTGTGAAAAAAAAAATAAAGTTTTGCGTGTTTTTATTTTCCGACTGTCAAAATTAAAATTAGTGTAACGGACCCTGGGCACGCTGAGTTTGCCCCAGCATAGAGCGGAAAAAGTCTCGTTACAGTGCAGAAGATAATACTTCTGCGGTAGCAATGCCGCGGTGATCATAGCAGCACCCTGGATAATTTCAGAGTACTTTGGAATTGCATAGTTTTTGCTAAATCTGTAGACCGGACAAATTTCTTTACCTCCTTAATGCCTGGTAAAAGTCAGTTTTAAATTTAGCTAAGACTGTTGATGTTCTGTGTCTCTGATACTTCTCCTGCTTGTCTACATTTTTTTTAAATCATCATGTTTTTATAGTAATTTTTAAAAAAAAATAAAAAAAAAAACAAATAAAATTAACTGATATTTGGAGTTCAAATTAATTATTTGTATGCTAATAGCTACATGAAACTTAAACTCCACTTGGACTTTCAATTTTCAATGTAATTCTTTTTTAAAATAGGAAATTAACTAAAGCACTAGATATAATATAATATAATATAATATAATATAATATAATATAATATAATATAATATAATATAACTAGCTGTTTTTACCCGGTCTTGCCCGGGATGAAAAGGCCTTTGACTTGAAAACTGGTTCACTCACCAGGTGCTGAGTGCTTAGTCCCCAATTAACAAATTCCCCAATAAAATGAACTTTCTCCCCAAAAATTTGTATGGGCAGTAAATTCATTTTTTATTTCAATTAAAAAGTTTTTGGTTTTTTAATTTAGAAGTTTTTTATAAGATGCTGCAGCAAAAATGCTTCAAAAATAAGGTGCGAAACCGCTTAAAGTTTTTTTTTCAGTTTATTTATAAACATCAAATATAACGGAATGGGCCGCAAATTAAAGGAATCAAAACTTTTAAAAATTGAATTAATTCATTCAATAAGTGATCATCATTGAGCAGAGACGTCAAATTCAAGTTTCAGAAATGAAAGACTAATGCGACGTTTAATATTGTGTCGCAAGGTTTCTTTAAGCAACTGCTTATAGTATATGTGTGGCCTATTTTGATCAACAGGTAATTATTTCACATACGTAGATAAAATTTATCATACGACATTTCACTAAGCTGTGTTCCGCGAGCGAGTCGCGTCCGCTTCCGCGCGTTTGGCAGCCAGACCCGTGCTGCCGCGCAGTTGTTGTCAACTTATTTTAATCGCCAAAAAATATTTTTCAGATCATTGCGATATTTTAGCTGAGCTGTGTTCCGAGAGCGCGTCGCGTGCGCATCCGTCGCGGCCGAGTCAGCGGTCGCGCGCCGCGCGTTTGGCAGCCGCATTGCGATATTTTAACTGAGATGTGTTCCGAGAGCGCGTCGCGTCCGCATCCGTCGCGTCCGCATCCGTCGCGTCCGAGTCCGCGGTCGCGCGCCGCGCGTCGCGCGTCGCTTTCGCGCGTTTGGCAACCACACTTGTGCTGCCGCGCAGCTGTTGCCAACTTATTTTAATTGTCAAAATATATTTTTCAGATCATTCGGATATTCTAGCTAAGCTGTATTCCCCGTGCGCGTAGCTTCCGCACAACGAAATGATGCTGTTGAAAAGAATACTCATTTTAAATGCATTTATTGTAGGACATATATTGAGAGCAGTATGCAAATGTTTACTAAAATAAATATTTAACAAAATTCATTAAATAAAAATATGTAAAAATTTAAGAATGAATTTGGGGAGTAAGTTCGTTTTTTATTTCGATTAAAAATAAATGGGGAATTTGTTCATTTCTTTTGGGTACCTTTTTTTAAGTTTGGGGAATTTGTTCACCGTGTAGTTATTTCCGTGTAACCCAAATTTCAGAGAAATTCATTGAAAAGTACAAATTTGTACAGGGAAGAAATATACCACACAACAAAATATGAATTTTATAAGAAAATTGGGCGTAAAAGTAGGCGTGGTCGGTAAAAATCATATAGCGACCTTCCCTGGAATATGTACTAAATTTCGAAGAAAGCCATTGAAAAATAAAAGTTTTTATAGCAATCAAATAAAGAAACAAATAAAAGGAAAAAATAAGTTTTATATACATAGAAGTTGGCGCAAAGTATGCGTGGCCTGTAAGAAGCATATGGTGATCTTCCCTGTAGTATAGAGATCGTGTGACCAAATTTTAGACATCCCTTGAAAAATAAAAATTTCTATAGTGAACAAATATACAAAAAACAGAAAATTAATTTTGTATAAAAAGCGGGCGTAGAAGTAGGCGTGACCGGCAAGAATCATATGGCGACCTCTCTGGAGTACAGAGATCGTGTGTAACAAATTTCAGAGAAATCCGTTAAAAAAAATTGTGTAGCGAACAAATGTACCAAAAAACAGAATATGAATTGTATACAAAAAGTGGGCGTAATAGTAGGCGTGACCGGTACGAAGAATATGTCGACTTTCCCTGGAGGAGAGAGATCGTGTTTACCAAATTTCAGAGAAATCGGTTGAAAAATAAAAATTTGTATAGCGAACAAATATACCAAAAAACAAAAAGTGGGCGTTAAAGTAGGCGTGGCCGGTACGAAGCATATGGCGACCTTAGGTGGAGTACAGAGGTCGTGTGTACCAAATTTCAGAGAATTCCGAGGAAAAACAAAAATTTGTATAGCAAACAAATATACCAAAAAGCAGAAAACGAATTGTATACAAAAAGTGGGCGTAAAAGTAGGTGTGGCCGCAAGAATCACCCGGTGACCTGGCCTGGGGTACAAAGATCGTGTGTACCAAATTTCAGAGAAATGCGTTGAAAAATAAAAATTTGTATAGCGAACAAATATACCAAAAAGCAGAAAATGAATTGTGTATAAAAAGTGGGCGTAAAAGTAGGCGTGGTCGATAAAAAGTATATGGCGACCTTAGCTGGAGTACAGGGATCGTGTGTACCGAATTTCAGAGAAATCTGTTAACAAATAAAAATTTGTATAGTGAACAAATATGAATAAAACAGAAAATGAATTTTACATAAAAAGTGGGCGTAAAAGGAGGCGTGGCCGGTAAAAAGTATATGGCGACCTTTCCTGGGGCATAGAGATCGTGTGTACAAAATTTCAGGAAAATCCGTTGAAAAATAAAAATTTGTATAGCGGTCAAACAAACAAACAAACAAACAAACAAACAAACAAACAAACAGAAAATGAATTTTATATATATAGATATAATATAATATAATATAATATAATATAATATAATATAATATAATATAATATAATATAATATAATATAATATAATATAATATAATATAATATAATATAATATAATATAATATAATATAATATAATATAATATAATATAATATAATATAATATAATATAATATAATATAATATAATATAATATAATATAATATAATATAATATAATATAATATAATATAATATAATATAATATAATATAATATAATATAATATAATATAATATAATATAATATAATATAATATAATATAATATAATATAATATAATATAATATAATATAATATAATATAATATAATATAATATAATATAATATAATATAATATAATATAATATAATATAATATAATATAATATAATATAATATAATATAATATAATATAATATAATATAATATAATATAATATAATATAATATAATATAATATAATATAATATAATATAATATAATATAATATAATATAATATAATATAATATAATATAATATAATATAATATAATATAATATAATATAATATAATATAATATAATATAATATAATATAATATAATATAATATAATATAATATAATATAATATAATATAATATAATATAATATAATATAATATAATATAATATAATATAATATAATATAATATAATATAATATAATATAATATAATATAATATAATATAATATAATATAATATAATATAATATAATATAATATAATATAATATAATATAATATAATATAATATAATATAATATAATATAATATAATATAATATAATATAATATAATATAATATAATATAATATAATATAATATAATATAATATAATATAATATAATATAATATAATATAATATAATATAATATAATATAATATAATATAATATAATATAATATAATATAATATAATATAATATAATATAATATAATATAATATAATATAATATAATATAATATAATATAATATAATATAATATAATATAATATAATATAATATAATATAATATAATATAATATAATATAATATAATATAATATAATATAATATAATATAATATAATATAATATAATATAATATAATATAATATAATATAATATAATATAATATAATATAATATAATATAATATAATATAATATAATATAATATAATATAATATAATATAATATAATATAATATAATATAATATAATATAATATAATATAATATAATATAATATAATATAATATAATATAATATAATATAATATAATATAATATAATATAATATAATATAATATAATATAATATAATATAATATAATATAATATAATATAATATAATATAATATAATATAATATAATATAATATAATATAATATAATATAATATAATATAATATAATATAATATAATATAATATAATATAATATAATATAATATAATATAATATAATATAATATAATATAATATAATATAATATAATATAATATAATATAATATAATATAATATAATATAATATAATATAATATAATATAATATAATATAATATAATATAATATAATATAATATAATATAATATAATATAATATAATATAATATAATATAATATAATATAATATAATATAATATAATATAATATAATATAATATAATATAATATAATATAATATAATATAATATAATATAATATAATATAATATAATATAATATAATATAATATAATATAATATAATATAATATAATATAATATAATATAATATAATATAATATAATATAATATAATATAATATAATATAATATAATATAATATAATATAATATAATATAATATAATATAATATAATATAATATAATATAATATAATATAATATAATATAATATAATATAATATAATATAATATAATATAATATAATATAATATAATATAATATAATATAATATAATATAATATAATATAATATAATATAATATAATATAATATAATATAATATAATATAATATAATATAATATAATATAATATAATATAATATAATATAATATAATATAATATAATATAATATAATATAATATAATATAATATAATATAATATAATATAATATAATATAATATAATATAATATAATATAATATAATATAATATAATATAATATAATATAATATAATATAATATAATATAATATAATATAATATAATATAATATAATATAATATAATATAATATAATATAATATAATATAATATAATATAATATAATATAATATAATATAATATAATATAATATAATATAATATAATATAATATAATATAATATAATATAATATAATATAATATAATATAATATAATATAATATAATATAATATAATATAATATAATATAATATAATATAATATAATATAATATAATATAATATAATATAATATAATATAATATAATATAATATAATATAATATAATATAATATAATATAATATAATATAATATAATATAATATAATATAATATAATATAATATAATATAATATAATATAATATAATATAATATAATATAATATAATATAATATAATATAATATAATATAATATAATATAATATAATATAATATAATATAATATAATATAATATAATATAATATAATATAATATAATATAATATAATATAATATAATATAATATAATATAATATAATATAATATAATATAATATAATATAATATAATATAATATAATATAATATAATATAATATAATATAATATAATATAATATAATATAATATAATATAATATAATATAATATAATATAATATAATATAATATAATATAATATAATATAATATAATATAATATAATATAATATAATATAATATAATATAATATAATATAATATAATATAATATAATATAATATAATATAATATAATATAATATAATATAATATAATATAATATAATATAATATAATATAATATAATATAATATAATATAATATAATATAATATAATATAATATAATATAATATAATATAATATAATATAATATAATATAATATAATATAATATAATATAATATAATATAATATAATATAATATAATATAATATAATATAATATAATATAATATAATATAATATAATATAATATAATATAATATAATATAATATAATATAATATAATATAATATAATATAATATAATATAATATAATATAATATAATATAATATAATATAATATAATATAATATAATATAATATAATATAATATAATATAATATAATATAATATAATATAATATAATATAATATAATATAATATAATATAATATAATATAATATAATATAATATAATATAATATAATATAATATAATATAATATAATATAATATAATATAATATAATATAATATAATATAATATAATATAATATAATATAATATAATATAATATAATATAATATAATATAATATAATATAATATAATATAATATAATATAATATAATATAATATAATATAATATAATATAATATAATATAATATAATATAATATAATATAATATAATATAATATAATATAATATAATATAATATAATATAATATAATATAATATAATATAATATAATATAATATAATATAATATAATATAATATAATATAATATAATATAATATAATATAATATAATATAATATAATATAATATAATATAATATAATATAATATAATATAATATAATATAATATAATATAATATAATATAATATAATATAATATAATATAATATAATATTATAGCAGACAAGATAGTTTTTTAGTTTAATAGTATTTATTTTATTTATGCTTCAGCTCTATCTAGGAGCTGAGTCTTTTAATGCTAAATTATTAATGATTAATTGATTATAAAATGTTCTTCTTTATATACATATTTTCAACCTATATTAACAACAATGTGTTACCTGCACTTGGGTCAGCATAAACATAAGTGTGCCAGCGTAACAACAACATACAATAACAATATACGCAGTCATACAATGTTTTGCAAATGCAGTGGTCAACAATATTGATATTTGTTATTTCCGCATTTGCAAATATTGTACGCTATGCAGTGTGGGTATTATACAGGACACTACGAAAGTCGTGTCACGCTACACCTTCCTTTTTTATAAGAATGTTCATATAACTTTTTGTTCTATGGACATTCTTTTATTATTTGTACTGTTGGGTTTTTTTTTTTTTTTTTTTTTTTTTTTTTTTTTTTTGTGGTTGTATCAAGTGCAAGTTTCACATTTTACAATAAATTTATTTTATTTTATTTACAAATATAGATTTAAAGAAAAGAATGCATATTGTTTATTTAATATTGTATAACTTAAGTCTATTCTTATGAACTATTTGTTCTTTATTTGTTTTCTTATCAACTATGGTTACATTATTTTTAAAATCTATTTTCTTAATTTTATATGGCCCTTTATATGCCATCTCTAACTTATGTCCTGCATCATTTCTTACTAAGACTAAATCTCCTATTTTAAAATTGTAATCTAATTTTGTTTTATCATAATTAATTTTTTGTTTTATTTTATTTATATCTAATAGTTTTTTAACTCTATCTATTGCTACTTCTAATCTAAATTTAATTTCCTTAGCATAATTATCTATATTATAAAGTGGTGCAACTCTATCTACTTCACTAAATTGTCTAAAATTGTTTGGAATTTTTCCAAAAATAAGCTCATAAGGGCAATAATCATGTACTGTAGATGGTGTAGTGTTAAAACAGTACGTGAAATATTTGAGCCATTCATCCCAGTCGTCTTTATCTACTGATATGTAGTTTCGTACGTATTCGTTAAAAGTCCGGTGACTTCTTTCTATCGTACCTAGTGTCTGGTGATGATATGCTGTCGATGTGCGTTTATCTACCTTCAATAGGTTGCAAAGCTCTGTCAGTATAGAGTTCTTGTATTCTGTGCCCATATCCGAAATGAACGTCTTCATTGGACCGTATATAAGCACAAAATTTTCAAATATCGCTTTTGCGATCGTCTTAGCTGATTTATCTTTTATTGGTATTGTTACCAAGTATTTAGTTAAGTCACATATCATTGTGACTGCATATTCATTTCCATAAATTGACTTTGGAAATGGTCCAATTGTATCTACGTACACCGTATCAAAAGCCCTATTTGGTGTCTCTGTTATTAACATTGGACTTTTTATATGTTTCTCCGTTTTAGCCAATTGACATTTATGGCATGTTTTCACATATTTGGCAATGTCTTTTGTCATATTTTTCCAGTAATAGTATCTCCTGATCTTCTCAGTGGTTCTATATATCCCACAATGTCCTCCTTCTATAGGATCATCATGGTATTTCAGCATTATCTCACGTATTGCCTTTGCATTCGTGTTATCAATTTTAGTTACTTCGTTTAATAGCGCTATTCTGATTTCATTCAGTGTTTTATTGCCCATATTCTCAAATTCACTTATCGAGACAAATTCGAAAATCTTCTCATGTGGTGAAATTTGAATCTTATTAATATTTAGTTTACAGGCTATTCGTTCTAGCCTAGGGAAAAATTGTCCTAAGTCAATATTCCCTTTAGTAAACAAATCATCTATTCTTATGCTAGCATATATGGATTTTCCCTTTTTGATGTAACATCTGTTGGGTAAAATCTTTAATTTATAATATCTTTTGACGTCTATATTATTCAATGGTATATATACCTTGGGCTTATTATTATTATTGATATTTTGCTGATTTACTACTGGTTTACTAATTTTCTCTTCTTTAGTCATCGATCTTGTCGTGACCCTTAAAACGGATGAAATCTTGTCGTTAATATCCTTTAAGTCATTTATTGTAATGCGCGACAGTGCGTCGGCAACATAATTATCTTTTCCCCTGAGATATTCTACTGTGAAATCATATTCCTCCAGATCGAGTCTCATTCTCGTTAGCTTAGAACTTGGATTTTTCATGGAGAACAGGTATGAAAGTGGTCTATGGTCTGTTCGGACCAAAAAATGTTTTCCATATATATATGGTCTGAAATATGTGACAGCCCAGTGTATGGCAGTTAATTCCTGTTCAATGGTCGATTTGTTGCTTTCGCCTTTAGTGAAAGTTTTAGATGCATAGGCCACAGGTAGGTGTCTACCTTCATGTTCCTGTGTTAAAACTGCGCCGCAAGCATGCTTACTCGCATCTGTTGTTATGCAAAATTCCTTCGTAAAGTCTGGGTACTGAAGCAATGTTGGGCTCATTAATGCCTTCTTTAAGTATTTAAACGCGCACTCACAATCTTTTGTCCACTGAAATGGTACTCCCTTTTTGGATAGCCTTGTAAGGTGTCTGGAATATTCAGAGAAGTTTCTAATAAATCGTCGGTAATAGTTGCAAAACGCGACAAACCTTCGTGCGCTCTCGGCGTCCGTAGGCGTCGGGTAATTTTCTATCACCGAATATTTACTATCATCCGGTAATATTCCTCTATCAGTACATTTGTGGCCAAGGTAGGTTACCTCTCTCACAAAGAATGAACATTTTTGGGGGTGTAGTTTAAGATTGTGTTTACGGCAAAGATCAAATACATCCTTCAAATTTGAAAGCATATGTTTTTCAGAACATCCCAATACAACCAAGTCATCCATATATAGGAATGCTTGATTCGGCTTCAGACCACTGAAGGCTAATGTCATCATTCTTTGGAATGAATTCGGTGCTATTTTTAAGCCATATGGTAGTCTAGTAAATCTGTATGAACCATTGTTTGTTGAAAATGACGTCAAGTCTCTAGAGTTCTTTTCCAAACCAATTTGATGAAACCCGGACATCAAGTCCAAACAAGAAAAATATTTTGCTCTACCTAGTTGGTCTAGAATATCGTCTATTCTAGGCAACGGGAATTTATCTGATATGAGTTTTTTATTTATCTGCCTATAATCTATCACCAAGCGCCATCTTTTTTCATCTGTTCCGGGAAGTGATTTCTTTGGTACCAACAGAATTGGGCTATTGTATTCCGAAAATGATGGTTCGATTATCTTGTCATCTATTAGTTTTTCAACCTGTTTGTTTATTTCCTCCTTATGAGATTCTGGTATGCGATAATTTTTAATATACGTTGGTTGATTATCTTTTACTCTCAGTTTTTGTTCATAGAAATTGTTGGTAGTAATTGTTTCAGTCCCTAAGCCAAAAATATCATTGTATTCTAAACAAAGCTTAGTTAAAATTGTTCTGAACTGTTCAGGAAAGTTTCCCTTCAAAAGGTCCAAAACTTCAGATTTTCTTTGGCTATTTTCATGTGGTTTTTGTTTTACTATTTCATAGTCAGACATTTTCTCGGTTTTTATGTTATTTTGCCTAATTGTTACTATTTTATGTGTGGTATTTAAAAAACGAACCAATGCGTTATTTGATTTTACCAGTGTATTTGGTACAAAGACACCTGGTACGATTTCTTGATTTGGTATTAGTACATCGTCTTCAAGCTCCGGAAACCTGACTTGACGAATCACTTCTGACCTTGGTGGGAGTGTTATTCCATTGAAGCCGTTCGTAAGTGGAATTTCTATTACATGCGACAGATTGGGTGGTCGTAGTACGAGGTAATCATGGTTCCCATTGAAATCTAGTATACATTTATACTTCTTAAAAAAATCTATTCCAAGGATACCGTCGCAAGGTATTGGAAAATTATTTTGCACTACTTGGAAATCATGTGGTATCAAAAAACCTCTAAATTTTAGGTCAATAAATACATTACCTATTGAACGAATTTTACCCTGTCCTATTCCACTCAATGTGGTTGTTCTGTTTCTGTTAATTTGTGTTTGATGAAAATGTTTAGTTTTTATAACCGAAATGTCTGCTCCTGTATCTACCAACAGTGTTACCGTGTTGTTCATGTCGTTAATTTTTATATTAACATAAAAACTTAAGCTGAGGTTAAGGTTGTATATGTAGTTGGTATTGTTATTATGATATATCTCAGAGGATTTTAGCAGTTTTCTGAATCATTTTCATGTGACTCTGCTGCTCTGACGTAATTTCTGTTACGTCTGTGGTTCTGATTTTGTTGAACCCTGTTGTGAATAGGTTTTTGTTGGGGTCTGCCGTTGTTAATGTTATTACTATTATTGCGTGGGTAATTGTACCTTCCACGATATTGTCTGTAGTTATTATTTCGGTTAAACTTCTGCCCGAAATACAATACGGCATTTTGTTGCCCTGTTGCTTCAGTGCAACTGTGTATGAATTTGCCAACGGCCTCATTCATGTTACTGAATTGGCCTGCTTCCATGATAAGTTTAACTTTATCGATGGTGCAATTTTTGGTTAGTGCCTTTACTGCTACCTGTGTTGAATATTTACATGCCAATTCGCATGGCAAACCATCTGATAAATAGGCATTTTCTAATGACTTCGTTAAATTCTCTATTTCACTGCAATAGTTATTGGCAGTTTTATTGTTTTGTCGGGTATTCATTATTTTTGATGTCAATACCTCAACCGACTCGCCCTTTACTGAGTTTTTTAGTTTATGTATTATCTCAGTAATGGTTTGTTCATTACCTATTAAATTTCTTGCACTTCCCTTTAACTTTGTTTTTATTAAAGAGACTGCGATAGATTCGTGGTCACCTTTGATGGATTCTATTAACTGTAATGAGTCTATAAAGGAACGTAAATTTTCTGGTTTTCCATCAAATTCTATGATCAGCTTTGAAGCTGTGTTCAGAAAGTCAACGACTGTTTGTGTCATTTTTACTTCTGTACTTTCCAAAGAGGTTCCAATATTCTCTGAATTTTCAGTTTCTACTAAGAATTTTACCTCTTCGTGTAGTGTATCTGGTAATTTTACCTTAACACCCTTCTTAGATGATATAATCAGGATTCTAGTCTTGACATCTAAGAAAAAACTTTCGGCAGCTGTCCTATGTGGTGTCGTGAGTCTGTTATAATTTGCATTTAGCAAAACCCTGATTTGTTCTAACTTTTCGCATAAGATTCTAATATGTTTTATTATTGTTTCCTCTTTTGTGCTTCTATCTATATTTAAACATTTATAAGATTTGTCGAACTCCTCTTTGATTAGTCTCACCTTCTGAATTATTTCTTGCCAATCCATGGGAAAATTATTTAAATTTTGTTTAAGTCATTGGCTCTGCTCAAATATTTCTTTTTTAATTTCTTGGTGTTTAAGGCATAAATATGTAATGCAAAATTTAAGCTAATCAGTACGGTTATTATCAGTAAACAACACTCAATTAATTTTAGGTCGATTGAGTCTTCTTTTATTTCTAATTCATTAATAACATTTGCATTGGGATTCTCTATTTTTGATTGACGACCTCCCATTTTCCTTCGCTATTTATTTTGTATTTTTTTTCTATTATTTATTTCTATTAAATATTTTTCTGACTGCCTCAATAATTTAACCGAATCTTATATCTTGCTAATTATATATCTTCCCTAGTAATTCATTATTTTTATCAATAGCTTACACTATTTTACATGCATCAGTTTTTTTTTATGTATATATTTAATTTATAAAATATAAAATATTTCATTCTAATTTAATATCTGTTTTTTTTTTTTTTTTTTTTTTCAACAGCATAATTACCATAGTGTTTTTGTTTTTATATTACATGCATCAGTTTTATTTATGTATATATTTAATTTATAAAATATAAAATATTTCATTCTAATTTAATATCTGTTTTTTTTTTTTTTTTTCAACAGCATAATTACCATAGTGTTTTTGTTTTTATATATACATATAATAGCATCAAGATTAAATATAACCTTTTCAAAAAAAAATTAGATTAATTGAACTGCATTCCTTACAAATTACTGTTTTTATTTTCTATTTCAAAAATTTTTTTTTTTTATTTATTTATTTGCCAAGAGCGGTTAACGCTTTCTGGCCTACGGGTGCATAACACGTCCGTACACTTGAAGTATTAACTTATTATTGAGTAATCCCTTATAGAATCCGTCATTTTATACATTTTTAGGTACATGTTATTCACACATTGATCTTTAATTTCATAGCAGGTAGTACTTAAATTGAACAAAACTGCACTTGTTATCCAGACTTCAATATCAGGTAAAACTAATTAGTTTCTCGCCAATATGGGGTGGTTTTTTATCTTTAGTGGTTTAGTGCCGCGATTATTGACAAACTTATAAAATTGTTTATGACTTTGGTTGACCCTTAAATTTGACAACAGGTAAATTAAGAAAGAGATCATTTGTTTACTGTAGAACCTATTGTGATCATTTTATGACTTATTTTTTTGCTGATCAAAACAAAGCCAATAAACCCTTTCGCAGGTATTTTATTTAATTATTTTACTTTTACGTAGTCTAAAGTAAAAAAACAAAATTTTTTTTAGAGTAATTTTTTTAGAGTAATTTCATTAAAATGAAAAAAGTGTTCTACCGGGGGCTCGTGGGGGGTGCAAAAGTATATATAGGGTTAAACAGGATACATTCGCCTTTCTCCGGGTGGTATACGTTTCTTGTTCCCTTACTTCCTTTAGAAGTTCTATTCCACTAAAGTTTAAATTTGAGAAAAATATAGTGGTTTCATAAATATTTCATAACGCCCCTAATATCAAACGTTAGAACTGTGACTACTTACAAAAACTAAAGACTATAATCCTACTAACATTATAAAAAAGACCGCAGGCCAATATCGATGATAGCTTGCGAGTAGTAACCATTTATTTTTGATAAAAAACAAAAAAAAACACCTTTTGCTGAATTAAAAAAAACAGTTGAGTTTGACAGCATGCCACACCCACAATTATCAATAGTTTAACCTAATTTTTTGGCTACCTTAATCTGGATATATAAGCTACAAAAAGGAGTAAAAATTTTAAAAATCGATGACAAAAAAAATTTGACTTTTGGCCAATGAAATCAAAATTTGAGCCACAGTGCGTCAGTGATAAACTTTTGCGGGAAATATTGTTTATAGGCTTCCAAAAAAAAAAATCACTCGTATTGCAACATTTTTCATCGCTTGCTATGAAACGTCCACAAACATTACAAAAATGGTCCATTTTACATTTTAGTTCCGAC